>CM077818.1:23630000-24172500 GCA_039764185.1 Tamarix austromongolica | reverse complement strand
TTTTCCTTCTTCTTTCCCTCATTCATCGTAGTTTTATAGAGTGTACGACCTATGCACTGCTTGTTGCATGGTTGTGGAACACTTGAAATCTCCTACTGCGTAGCCATGCAACCTGTGCATTACCTAGCCGTGCATCATATTTTGCCCAACCTAGTGTGGCACAGCCATGCAACTTTTGCACCACCTAGCTTTGCATCATATTTTCTCTCAACCAGGAGTTGCACTACCTGCTGCACAACCTACAACTTCCTATTTTTGTCCGTGCATCCCTATTTTCATCCCCAAACCTTGTCCAAACTCTATCAAATTTATCCATAGCTCTACCACACATTCATCTAAACTTCCATACAACTCAAGCTTCCATTTGACTCTGGTTATTTCCATTTTTACCCTCCTCTACCTTAACTTTCCCCTTAATTTTAAAGTTCAATCCTAGTTGTATTTTTATCTTATGTTCATAGGTGATCTTCTAGTGATCTTGGAGGAGGTCTAGGATTTACGTGCATAGAGCCTAGTGTCTTTGTTGGTAAGGGTACATGTCGTAGCTAGGGATTTATATGATACTTGTATTTTTGTATGTTATTTTTTGTTAAGTATGTTGTATTGAGTAATGTATTTATGAAAATGCTATGAAATGAATATTCTTGAGAGTAATGAAATGATGTAAGTATGTACTTGGGTATAAAGTTGTATATAAGGTATGTATGGGAAACTGAGGATATGTACTTCGGATAATGATTGAAAATATATATGTATTAGTATTGGATTTCATATAAGATTTGGGAGAATATGATTGTCTTGACTATCCTAAGGGTATTATGATCATTTGAGGATAATAACGTGGTTGTACTTATGTGTTCATTTGTAGGCCTTGCACATTTATACGAGTTTAGAATGATAATACATAATTAATTCTGAATAAGGTACTAATTATTTAAAGTGAAAGATCACGTAAGTTGGGTCGAGGTGTTTATATGGGTCAGTTCCACCAGATAATAATAGTGGCTCGGGTGTGTTGTCCATGAGAGGTGAATTAGTCTGTTCCACCGAATTAATAATAGTGGGGACCCATGCTCAACATGAATGAAAATATGGTTAAGAGATAAAGTATAAATAGAAATATACCAATTATTTAAAGTGGAAGACTACATGATTCAGGATTGAGGTGTTGAGTCCATTCCACCAAATAATAATTGTAGCTCGAGTGTGTTGTCCCTGAGAGATGCTTTAGACCATTCCACTAGTTTAATAATAGTGGCTCAAGATTATTTTACTCTAAGAGTTGTTGGCTCCGTTCCACCGAATAATAATAGTGGCTTGGGTGTATTGTCCCCGAGAGGTGTTTCAGACTGTTCCATCATTTTAAGAATAGTGTGGTCCCTGAACTCAACATAAATAAAAGATTGAAATATTGTATGTCTAATGAAAGACCTGGAATCAGTAATTATTTGGCATTCTTTGATTTATGCATGTATGATTTTCTTATGAGAATTATTGTGTCATATGTAACCCTACTTGACTATACCATCACTTTACTCAGTACATAGCGTACTGATCATTTGTTTCATGGGTGTTGCTCAATCCAACGAGTAGACGACCCAGATATATATATGTAGGTTAATAAGGGCCAGGTGGGTGAATTCGCAGCCTTTGATACTATATATGTGGAGGAGTGATTCCTTTATATCATAGTTTTGGGCGTAGAGTCATGTTATTCCAATGATAGTTTTACCCAGATACCTTTTTGGATTCCTAGTTCTATGGGATCCCTTTTGTTGTATTTTGATATTATAATCGGAGTTGATCTCCAAACGCTTATTTGATGTTATTAAAAGTTGTCTCATTCTTCATGTTTTAAATTTTCTAATCGCTTTTGCCTTGTGATTGGTGTAAGGATGGTGGGATAAGCCAGACTTATGTTAATTACGGCAGTAACACCCGGCTATTAAATTATATGCTTCCACTTAAAAACAAAATTTTTCATTAGTAAATTTTGGGGTGTTACAATTTCATATGATTTTGCAACCTAATAAATATTATGTTGATTATAACTTATTCTTACAAACCTAATGATCTACATCTAAGTCTTTGGTTCTACCACTTCCTAGCTCTATTCCCTTGTAAGAAAAGGAAGAATATTTAATAGAAACATTCACATCATCATCATAATTTCAATCAAGGTGGTTAAACTTAGTCTTTGGTTTTTACAAATCACTTGAACAAAAATTCATGCATTTTTCTGTTATATACCCTTCTACAATGGAACCCTCTAGATGAACCATGTTATGTATATAAGACTTTAAATTGTAAAAATTCATTTCCATTGGATACATCCAATAATAATGTATAGGTCCACATAACATAGCCTCATATGCCAAATGACCTGAAAAATGTAACATCACATCAAAGAAAGATGGTGGGAAAATCTTCTCTAACTCACAAAGGGTTATTGGAATTTGTGCTTCAAGACCCCTCAAGTATTCCATATTCAAATTTTTTGAACCAAAATCCTTGAAAAATATATACAACTCAAGAAGTGGTTCATACACATCCTCCAATAGAAGGCCACGTAATGCAAGAGGAAGAATATGATGGTCATGACTCTTTAATCTGCAAATCTTATTCTCTTTCAATTTTACACATTGTGGAATGTTAGAAGAAAAAACCATCTAGAACCATCAAATGCTTCAAAAAGTTGCAGAATTTATGTTTTCAATGTTGAGACAGGGTGAAATGGGCATCAGGTAACAATATTTTATGGCCATTTGTGATATGATGTAACTTTGGCCTAATACCCATTGCTTGAAAATCAAGATGAGATTTAGAGCTATCCTTCATCTTATTTCGTACATGAATTAGTGTTCTAAGTATGCTATCACACATATTTTTTCAATGTGCATTACATCTAGGGTATGTATTATCAAGTGGTGTTTCTAATATGAAAGCTTAAAACACATACTCTTCTTGTTCCAATTATCTTACCTCTTCTTATGCGAGACCTTTCCTTTGAAAGAAAGATCTTTTCTTAATATGATGTCTTAAATATCTTTCACTTGGTGAAGAATCTCTTCACCTGTTAGAGGCTTTGGAGGTGTGCCATTTTTATAGTACCATCAAATAACATCTTCTCTCTTCTCCATATATGATTATTTTCCAAGTAGCACCAGTGACCCATGAAGCATTACTTTCCCCCAATAACTAGTCTCAAAAGGTGAGTATCCTTATTAAAAAAAGGGAAAGCAAGTTTTTCCTTTGTGCTACATCCAAACAATATTCCATATGTAGGAAAATCCTTGATCATCCACATAAGAGATACATGGAGATTGAAATTTGGATGCTCTGATGCATCCTATGTTTGGACACCATTAGTCCACAATTCCTCTAATTCATTTATTAGAGGCTATAAATCAACACTAATAGCATCCCTAGGACCATTGGGTCCTAAATTCAACATAAAAGAAAGAAATTTGGATGAAATGGATATCAAAGCAAAGCAATCACAAAAAGTGATTTTTCAATATCATAATTTAGAATAATCGATGATAGTTGAAAGTCAATCACAAACCTAGAATGAGCAATGACAACAACATACTTGGTTCCTTCATGTACAATGAAGGAGTCAAGTTTTATGGAATAAGGGTCACAGGCCACATACCATATGATGGTCTCACATTGTTGAATTGTTGAAAACCATCACTAGCTAGCCTAAGTCTAACATTTCAAGGTTTAGAAGCAAAATCCGAATTGAGCTCATCGTGTTTTTTCCACACCAACCCATCAGTTGAACTCCTCAAATCTCTACAATTATCTTTATCATGATGCCATCTCATTATAGTGGCCGTCTTAATAGACATAAAAAGCATATAAAGTCGAGGTTTTAGTGGAAAGTATCGCAATATCTTAATAGGTATTTTTTCCCATTTGCTTTTACCTTCTCTTCCCCACTATGTTTGCTATGTTTCCATCTTGAAACTTTGTAAAATTTACATTTCTCCATATGGCTATCTTCTTTCCAAAATAGCATACAATCCTTCACACATTCATCAATATTCTCATATAAAAAGCCAAGATCTTTAATTGTCTTTTTTGCCTTGTAATAGGAGTCGCGTAAGGTTGAATATTTAAGTAATAACTCTTCTTGCAAAAATTTAAGTAACATTGTAAAAGAATGATAACTCCATTTTCCAGTACTCTTCACATGAAGCAATTGAATTAAGGTAGATAATTTAGATCGCTTATAACCCTTGTAAAGAGGTTGTTTGAAGTCATTCAACAACCTATGTTTATCTACCGCTTCAAAGTTGGGTTCTTCTTCATGGTTTAGGGTTCCCATTGTAACATCCCAAAATTCACTATTTTTTAAAAACAGAAGCAATTAAATTAAATCATAACCTATGAATTTCGAGAATGTTACCGGCGCACTTAGTACCAGACCGGTTAACTCATGCCGTTCCAGTACCAAGTGCTAAAACTAAAGGAATTACCATCAAACTTAATTTAATACTCAAACCAAGAGTTCATAAAAAGAAAAACTTGAAGAGTTAAAGCATAGAAATCATAGTACGCGTAAAAAGTTACATATCTCAAAGTACGAAATCAAAATTGCTCTAAGGGAATAATGTCTAAAAACGATAATGTTTAATTCTGGAAAATCCAATATAGAAAAGAAATAACATAAAGAAACATAATGACATAAAAAGAGAATCTGGCTACATCACTCCAATCCTCAAACCAAGCCCATGATCCACACTCAACCCCGCTTGATGCCTTATGGACATTGAAGGCATCAAAATATGCATTACCCACCTACACAAAGTTAGAAGGGCCTTTTGCTCGTGGGAATGAGCAACAACCATAAAAAGGTGATCATTACACTACGTACTGAGTAAGATAACGGTATAGTAAGGCCAACATATAGAAGCATATAAAACCAAGCAGAAAAATAAAACTACATATAGTCCAACATGATAACATAGTATCATACGATCATTCAGGTAAATATACAAAGGTCCATTTATAGTTTGGATTAATTAATTAATTAATCTCTTATCGATACTCATTTCACACCATGCTCTTTATCAATTCCATGCGAGTACGAGAACCCCACTATTATAACCGGTGGACCGAAAACATACAGTGCATAAAGCTCCTGACCACTATTATTGCCCGTGGACTGGTCTGGCCCCGAATCTCATGGTGTAAGTACTTAGCGTCTTCCCCATGTCTTAGCACAACTATTTTTGTTTTTTTGAGCATAGAATCCCCCACTATTATAGTCGGTGGACCAGAAACATACAGATATAATGTGCCTGACCACTATTATTCGTTTGTGGATCGGTTACACATAGGAAAAAACGCTCTAACCACTATTATTTACCAGTGGACCGGTTTGGGTCCGGCTCAACAATCTTCCACTTTACATAATTAATGTCTCAAGTGTTTTATTCAAAAGTTTTACCCTAGACATGCATGACTAACTCCCTCTATGCTTATCCTTCAAAAGGTCCCATTGCATATCATCATACTCCTGCACCCCCTAACTTGCCCCAACATCATTTCCTCTATATCCTATATCACACTAGAAGTCTAACTCTTAAGTATATGGGTCAAGGCCCACTACCTTACTCTTCCAAGTCCACTCAACATCTCACTCTAGGGTTTTATCCCAAAACCTATATGGTCCATCCTACTCCACTTCACACGACCCAAACTATTTTAACACCCCAAACTTCATAATTCATAGATTCAACCCTCATCATGATGCCTTACTCCTCAAGTACATGTGTGGTCACAAAACCCTGGGTAACCACACCAAATCCTAACTAGCCACAACAAACCCTAGCTTCCTTGTGTCCATATGTCACCCTTCCATTTCTCACATTCCACTTCTTATTTTTCTATGCCAATCATGCTCATCCTTACTTGATTATTTTCATCATCCTCTTATACTCCACTCACCCTCATTTATTTCTCCTTTTTACCACCTCCTCAAATTAGGGTTTTTCCCCCAAACCCTAGCTCAGCCTCCTATGTACCCTTATACTGTCCTACGTACTATTTTTCACCCAAAGCCTCCAAACGCCCAAATAATTCTTCCATTACCTTCCTCACACCCAAAGTCCACTTTTTATAGATAAATTTCACTCCCATGTAGACTCTAACCTTCCCATGTAAACCTGCGAACTTTTTCATGCAAACCCTAAAACTCCCACGTAAAACCCTAGATTCTCCCATACAAAACCATTGATTCAATTCTCCTATGCAAAACCATAGATTAGATTCTCCTATGCAGAACCATAGATTCTCCCATAGGAAACCCTAGATTATCTCATACAAAACCATAGACTCTCCCATGCACAACCATAGATTCTCCCATGCACATCCATAGATTCTCCCATACAAAACCCTAGAGTCTCTCATGTAAATCCATATGTTCTCCTATGCAAACCATAGATTCTCCCATTCCTTTATTTTACTTTCATCCCCTATTATTCTTCCATTGATGGATCATTAAAATATTTAGGTCAACTCATATCCCCTGATCAACTTATTTTCCTTTGGTCAACTTACATCCCCATTTTCCTTTTTCATCCTTTCCCCCACACAATACCACATTAAGAATCCTCACATGCATGTCTTAAAGGGTCACAATAGATTACATCACATTCCATAACACTTCACCACATATACATATCAACATATAAAATAAGAAGCCACGTAAGCATACCTTAACTCCAAGATGTTCCATCCATACAATAGTCAACTAATAGCACATGATCCACAACACAACATTATACAAGGAATCAAAGGCATGTAATACACATAACACACATAAGGCCTTAGTTACACCCTTACCTAATACGACACCGGTCTTGGAGAACGCTCCTATGCCTCCTTAAGGCTTTGACTGGTCTCACCTATAAGAGGGAAAACTAAAGATTAGGTTCCATCCTACTAAAAATACCATTAATTCCTTATTCATTCTAAGATTAGTGTTTTGGATAAAATAATAATATAATAATAATAACACTAACTAATTACAAATTTTGCTAAATATAAAAGTAATAATAGTAATATTGTAAAAGGTGATAATATAAGGTTTGAAGATTTTACCCTAATAATAATAATGATACTAAAAATAATAATAATGATAATAATAATAATAATAATAATAATAATAATAATAAGGATAATAATAATTCGAATAATACTAATAATAATAATAATATAGTTTGAAATAAATAACGGAATAAGGGCTTCGAACCTTCACCAAAATAATACTAATGATAATACTACTACTACTACTACTACAAATAATAATAATAATAACAATAATGATAATAATAATAATAATAATAATAATAATAATAATAATAATAATAATAATAATAATAATAATAATATTGATAATAATGGTGTAAATCAAAAATAATGTAAAGTTGGGTTTCGACCCTACTTTGAAATAATAATAATAATAATAATACTATTAATAATAATGATGATGATAATGATAATGATAATAATAATAATAATAATAATAATAATAATACAAATAATAATTATAATTATAGAAATAGTAATAATAATAATGATAAAAAACATAATAATATTGTGAAATAACAATAATCATAATGGTAATAGTAGTGGTAATAATAGTAATGATAGTAATCGAAGATAAAATGAAGTAGGGTTTAGACCCTACATTGAATAAATAATAAAACTAATAATAATAATAATAATAATAATGATAATAATAATAATAATACATGATATTAATAATACTAATACTAAAAATTGAAATAGACATAATAGGGTCTTGGCCCTATATAAAATAATACTACTAACATTAATAATAATAATAATAACAATATATTCAAAATAATGGAAATAAAATAAATAAAGCTTATATAAATAGTGTTAAAGGGTTGAGAGGGTTTAGGGTTCCACCTTGGGTTGGTGGTGACAACCGCCACCGGCAGTGGTGCACGGCGGCGGTGGCGGTGGCCGGTAAAATAGAAGAAAAAAGGAAAAGTTGGATGCTAGAAAAAGAAGAGAAAGAATGAAGGTGGGAGTTAGGTTGTTTATGGTTGCCTAGATGTAGAGGAGTAGAATGAGGGTGGCGGCGCACGGCAACGGTTGTGGTGGACGATAGTGGAAGAAAGAGAGAAATAGAGGAGGAGAGGGAGGAAGAGGAAAAGAAGGGTAGGGGAGATAGAGGGAAGTTTGCAGATGTTTTTGGGAGGTGAAAGTGGTAGTGGTTGCAACAGAAGTGGTGGTGGACGATGATGCAAAGGGTGGCGAATGTGGGAGGAAGGGTTGATTGAGGAGGCTACTTTGCATGGCCAGGGTGGCTCATGCAAGGAAAATCGAGGGAGAAGGGAGGTGCAGTTAGGTAGAGGGTGGTGTAGGGAGTGCTCAAGTGGGAGGCTTGGGCAGTAGCATTGGCCGAAGGCGATGGAAGTAATATCTGAAAGGGCGGCGAAGCAAAAAGGGTGATTTTTCTGAGTTGGAATCAAAATCTTGAACAAGGCTAGTTATGGGGGTATTTATAGATCTAAAAGAGGGGGAAATAGTTAGAGGAGTGATAGGAAATTAGGGCAGTTATGAGGGGCACTAGCCAGCGATGGGAGGCCGAAAAAATTTAAATCGTGGCAGGGTGATTGCACAGGAAAAGAAAGGGTTGTGTGTGATAAGGAAGGGAAGTGGGTTGGGTCAACTTGGCTGGCGAGTCAGGGGGTAAGAGAGAGAAGAGGAATGGCTGATTAATGGGGCATGATTGGCAGCGAAAAACTAGGGAGTTGGGGGTGTTGTAGGCTACGACGGGGGAGAAGAAGAGGGAGGAAGAAGAAGGTGGCATGGACCGACGGCCCATAAACAAAAGAAAAGAAAGAAATGAAATGAAGAACCTATCTGGCGACAATGGGGGAAACTTAAAACAAAACATGGTGTTTTGGCTTGGGCCACGCCAAAGGAGAAAAGAAAAGGAATGTTTGGGCTGCGGGAAGACAGACCTAGGTTGAGGGAAAAAAATAAGAAGAAAGAAAAGAAGAAGAAGGAAAAAGGAGAGAAAAAGAAATAAAAAGGAAAAAGGAAAAAGGGGAAAAGAAAAATAGATGGGTTGGGATATTTAAATTATTTTGGTAATGTGGATATCTAAAAATAATAATACTTAAATAAAATAATATTAAATTTTCTTTTTAGGCTAATTTAGGTTTTTTGAAAGATTTTTCCTAAATTCCATTTTAATTAGCAAATCACCTAAATATTTCCTAATTAAAATATTTATTATTTTCCTCTTGATTAGCTCTAATTAAGTCCTTTTTATTTTAATAAAAATAATTTATTTAATTAATTTTTCTAATAAATACTTATTTAACTAAAATTTTTAAAATTAGGGTTTTGTGTCATTTCACCTATATTTCCCAAATTTGGCTCAAGATTCCGACAATGAAGATACCTATCTTCTAAAACTTCTGCTATCTCATTATCACTGTCATTACTATCATTTTCATTCTTATTATTTTGAGGATCTATATAGATGTCAGAATGTTCCTTATGTCCTTCTCACCATAATAAACCATTGAGTATAACCTCTCATAATCCTAAAGGTCATCAAGTGTGCTTTCACAGTATGATGAGTTCTAGAATCATTGTTAACATAGTTGATACATAGATATCTAATTACATTTCTATTGATTTTTTCAAATGCAAAGTTTAAGAATTCTTCAACTCCGGTAAAATATGTTGGATCATGAAAACACTCATCAACAAGACGAATCCATTCCTTATTGGGTGTCATTTTCAAAAAGAAAAAAGGCATAACATAACAATTAGAAAATAAAAGCCAATTAGATAAAACATGTACTATTATTTTAAAGAATACACAACAAGTATTATAAATATATAACACAAAATATCATTAATAAAGTATTAATGAAAGAAATAGAAAGCACAAAAGCGCACCAATTAAATATTGATTATATTTATCATATTTTAAATCAGCCAATATATAATATTATCAATACGTAATAGTTTTATAATTTTACATATTTAATAGGGATATGTTGATTATCAAATTATATTTATTGATATTTTATTGAGATTTAATGTAAAAGATATTAAAATTTAACAAATAAAATAAAATAAAATAGAAAGCAAGTTTTGAAAAGAATAACATTTTTTTTTTTAAAAAGTTCAATTTTTAAATAAAAATTTCTACCCTTTTAGTGGGAGTACTAAAATTTATTTTCACCTTTTTCCTACTTTCCATCTAAGACGCCAGTATTTCAACATAAGGGAGTACTATTGTATCTCATGCTTTATTATCTAGTGGTACCAAGCAATAATATCGCAATTGATATTTTATATGTCATGTTTGTTGTGTGGTGATTTTTTTAAATATTTTTTTCAGAACAAATATGGGTAAAATTTTGACCAATGACCAATGTATTGTTGATAAGTATGTGAAATTCTAAAACCATCGTATATTGCTAATTTCGTGTATCAGCTGATCCAAAATCTGATAAATATCGACCAATATTATGTATTGGGACTGATATTTAATTTTATGAATGATACGTGAATAGCTCGATCATAGAGCAACACCCATCGAAGAAATGGCATTTATGCAAGAATAAAGCTTTGGTTTAGTAAAAAAAAAAGATGGATTTAGCTGATTATCAATTATTGAAGTTGTGATATTTTTTTTTAGTTAGATGATGTATTGTTGGTTCATTATGGCATTGATTGATAGAATTTTTATGGCTATTTATCAATGATGCTAGCTGGTGCGCTAGTTATGGATATTCAAGAGGTTTTTGGAATTTTATGAGTGAACGATATGTAAATTACAAGGAATTAGTAAACTTCTAATTTTAAATAACTATCATTTTAGTCTTTTCCATACTTATTAACAAAGTATGAAAATTGCCAATTATATTCTTATCAAATGTATAGCATGTTTGTAGTAAAAAAATATTTAATAAATTAAAATTGAATTTTTTTATTAAAATTGAAAATCCAAAATAATACTTATCTTGATAAAAAGAACTTTACTAAAATGACACTTAACAGCTTTAGTACACACTAAGAACCCTCACTTTCAATTTCTGAAGATTTAAGGACCATAACTTTTTTTTATTGAAGATAAAATGACTTTTTCCGATCACATACACTAGAAAAAAATTTTAGAAAGATAAAACCATATTTCTATATGTATAAATACAAAAACTAAAATTAAAGTTAATTAAAAGATATTAAATTTTAAATTTTAAAGGTTTCGGGATCTCAAGTCTTCTTTTTTAATAACTTTAATACCTCAATTTTATTTTTTCAATAAATTTAGAGCCTCAATTTTTTTATGAGTAGAAATTTTTTATTGTATTTTTAATAATTAATGACCACCGTTAGTTATCTATACACTAATAAGGTCTAGGTAAAGCTTGAAGATTGTTGATTTAACTTATAGATGGACTAACCCCACAATCTTACCTGCTTATGTCTTCCAAATCAAGGGAAAGGAGACGTGGGGTGCTTTCTATATTTGCAAACTCTACTAAGATATCTTGAATATCTAAATTATCATCTTGATTGCCTTCAAACTTTTAACCACTATAAAATACTTGCATTATTTTCTTTATCATAGAAGCATCTTTCTAATGCTATACGTTTGAGTTTTGTATATATCTTTCTTCCTGTAGACACAATGACATCTATAGTAGTTGAGGATAATAGGTATAATGATCATAATTATGTACTAAATATATAAATATTTGTAATCCTTATTTATTTTTGATATTCATATGGGCTACTTGTTTTTTGTAATTATTTTTTCTTTCTACGGGCACAAATGATATGTGGTAGTTGAGTGCAATAGGGTGTGACTTGAAAATATTTTCTTATGAGTCTTATTGCTGTACTAAGCTATATTGATATGGAAAAGAAGTAGAATTTTATTGAATGAATAAAGGAAATGTGTTATTTTAATTACACAAAGACTTGTGTGGAATATAGTTGGCTTTTGATGTAGATTATAACCAATTTTAGAATGTTGACTCTCTGCATGATACACCTACTTTTGTCTGTGGATGAAATATAAATCTTCTTTGGCTACCTCTTGATCATCACCTAAACGAGTAGGTCTCCATTTAACTACCAGATTATATGCTACTTAATTATTCATCTCAGTAGATATGACACTACTTTTAAGGAACTTCAAAACTACCTTTTTTTTTATTTATGACAATCTCTAATGAATTATCCTTCAAATGATAATTCTTAAATGATTATGAAATTCTTAAACGAATTAACATATAAAATAATCTAAGGACATAAAAAAGAGATTATAAAACAATATAAAGTAATGAAGAAAACCATGAGTACCACCATCCATCACTTTATTGATTTCTTACTTTTTAGATAACATATATTGTATACTCAATTCATTAAAACAATAAAGGAAAGACCTAATGTAACATAATTAGGGTTTTTGAGCCCCAACTGAAAATCCGATCAAATCTTAATAAAAAATTTAAATTCATAGATTGAAAATGAAACTAATTCAAATTATATAATCAATTGAATAAAATAACTCAATTACATAATCTAATCTAAATCTGTAAGAAATTTGACCTAATAAACCAATTCTGATTAATTTTAAACAAATTTCTAAAATTAATAGTTCCAACGTGAAATTAGATACATTTTAAAACCGTAAATTCAATTGATCTAAAATAGCTTAATTGGATGAAACTGACAAATCCAGACATTACTGGGTAACAAATCCAATTTTCACAAATCAACCACAACCAATACAATTAACCATTCCAAATTACTCCTACAACATATATATATACATAATTAAACAACTAATTTATCTTATTATAAGCTAATTCATTAAAAATAAATAAAAATAAAAGTTAGGGTTTGAGTATTTATACCAAACGAGTTGCTGTAAAATTAGAGGGGATGAGGGTTGCTAGAGCTTCGCTAGTGGTCAAGGACCACTCACCTGCGTCGAGTGACACTAGAGGCAGCCGAGCAATGGTGTGCTACTATTGTCTTTGTGTATTGTTGGCTTCTATTGCTCCGATGATACTTGCTGCAGCTGCATTGGAGGATGATAGGGATGAGAGGAGGGGTGGTGGTGTGGTCAAGCGGCAATTGCTGGTGGTGGTGTGGCCTAGGTTGAAGGGCATAGAAAACAAATTGTAGAGAAGAGAATAGGCAACAGAGGGTCAGGGGTTTAATTCGTCAACATACGTATGCTAGGAAAAAAATTAAAAATAGAGAGGAGAAAAGGAAAATAGATGGAGGGGGAGGAACAGGCAGTTTTGTTTTTGGATTTTATGAAATTGAGAAGTTTAAGTGCTTTTTTCATTATATATTTCTTTTTTTTGGAATTTAGAGATTTAAAATTTTTTAAATTATAATATATATATATATATAAGACTTAAACAATTTCAGCGACCAAAAATTACATTAGTCGTAATAGATATACCAATAATGACTTTTGATGGTGGTCGTTAATACACCACCTTCTTGTAGTTTAGGTAATTGAAAATTAGGAGTAATTCAAAGCTATAAGTTCCCTTCAAGGTTGATCTAAATTTAAAACTTACCTTTCCATAAATAAATTACATGTCTCTTACCAGAGAAAAGTGTAAGAAAAAATGGAAGAAATATATACATTATGATAAACTTATGCAACAAAACGCATATAAAGGGGGAAAAGTGAGGGGATGTTTTCTAAAATGGAATGGGCCTTTTTTTATAATAAAAAAAATTTATAAGGAATAAATGTTCTAAACTTATAAAATTTAAGGAATCTTTGGTGACATACTCAACTTTAGTAAAAAAAAAATTTAGACCATATATAATACTATATATAATATAATGTGTAGTAATTAGGAACTAAACATTAAATCTTATAACACAAAATCATAGAATACACTTAAACTTGACTATTATTATTCTTTGACCAATTAAATCATTACAATGCACAACATTAATCTTTAAGTGCTTGTTGATTTATGTTTTTTTTTATCTTTTTCCATATTGCATCCCTTCTGTGCTTCTTCTCTTTTTGGAATTTTTTTTGCTTGTAGTATGGAATGTTGGCGAAGTAAATGTTGAATTTTTGGTGAGATTACTTTGAACAGTAGTGACCAAGTAAACCCTATATGATTGAGTTATTTTGGTATGGAGTATTTAGTGAAGTTTTGTAGTTTATTTAGGATTCTTTTAATCACTGTTGATTATTAAATTATTTGATATGGTAGTTTCCAATTTTTAAAATGTTAGGGCTTTAGATTTTTTTGGCTAAATTTAGGGTTTGATTTTAAATTTTATGACTTTAAGCATATATTTTGATGACTTTATACATATTTTCCCCCCTTTAATGCTAGATTTGTTAAAATATATGATAATGCATACTTGATTAGTATATTGCTTTTTTTCTTTGATGGATATGTCTCTTAGCTTTTCTCCTTCGTATCATACAATCCATTCCCCTTCTATACCTCATCATTTTGTGCACCATTAATAAACTATTCACTTGGCTTTCACTTAGCCATTTAGAATAAGTGGACCCTACCTTCTTAATGAAACTAAATCATTACAAACAACATGATTAACCTCACAATTCAACCCACCTATTCTAAATTTTCATTGTGTGTTTTCATTCATTCTCACTTACATCATACATGATACTTAGCTCATTTTGTTTATTACTCTATTCATACTCAAATCCACCATTGAAGCCATCATGAAGCTTTCAAAACTCAACCATACTCAAGTTTGGTTTATTCTACTTTACTTCCTTCATTTCCTGTCCTTTTGTTATGATTTTAAGTGTTATTATCTTATGCTTTTTCTCAACTTTTTCTTAAGTTGAGGACAAGTGTGGGGGAGGCTTGATAGTGCTTTCTTTTCTTTCTCTTTAGTATTACTAAATAAGATTCAAGTAATATTTTTCTTAATCCACTTTGAGTATGATTTCATGTTAGCATAATTAGGGTTGTAAATAAGTAGAGCTAAAGTAAGCACCCTTAGGTAGGCGCGACTCATTTAACTAAATGAACTTGCCAAGTTTACAAGTCAAAGCCATAAAATAAATTGAGCCTCAATTTTTTAGGATCAAGCTTGACTAGTTTAATAAATGAGCCCAAAAGTGAGGCTCGAGCTTAACTCATTTAACTAAATTAATGAATTGAACTAAGCTTTTAACGAATCGGACCAAGCCAAATACTATACTAGCTTAGCTCATTTACGTCTCTAAGCATAGTATTGGTAGTTTTTTGAGTTTTTGTGATTATATATATAAGGAATCATATTTTTTTATTCAATAGAATGATAAATATATCAATATTTAAGCCTTCAAATTATTATGCATGAATCCATGGCTTGAAAAAGACCTTAAAATGCACTATTGTTCTTCTCGCCAAATAATTATTAAAGGTGTTGGAGTTGGGTCTTGGTGATTTTGATTGTTCCATGTTGTTCATTGGCATTTTTAGGCTTGATTATATTTATGGTTTGACATACTTTGGGTTAGTATGACATAAGTTATAAGAGATTAAAGTCTGGTTAAGTTAAGTAGCAACGTTGAATATTTTTAATGTTCTTCATTATATTAAATTGTTCTTCATTAATCATTCACTAATAATCATAAGTAGGATTAATGTATATTTAATAAAAAATTTAGGGTTAATGAATAATTAACCATGATTATACATATAATGATCATAATTATCTTTAAAAAGTTAAAATAATAAACATGTGTTTGATTTTGGTTTTGTGCTATCATTAAGCACTCGATTTCAATGTGATTTAAAACATTATGTTTTTATTTGTAATCATGCAAAAAAAAATATAGAATTTAGGGGTTATTAAAATATAAAAACCTTCGATCATTGCATGCAGTTGATAAACATTAGAGTATGTATACTATATGTTTCTTGATATCAATAAAACCAAGGGGATCACTGGAAAATGAATAAGTGCTTCAATACCTTTTCTACTATATAGGCTATCTACAAACACTATAGGAAGTATATATACTCAATGGTTAGGATACATGAGCAAGTAGGGCTATCATGGTGGTGTACATGATAGCGAGGATTAACAACTCCTTAGTCTGTTTAAATGTTTTGGTTACCTTGGCTAAAAGCTTGGTTCGCAAGTGTGTATAACTCATGGATTTGGTTTAAAATGTTTTTTCTAACACCCCTATTTTTATCAACCAATTGTTTGCTTTTAAAATGGAAGATATGGAAGTAATTTATAGAAATGAGGATACTATTTCCACATTGAACATGAAAA
This sequence comes from Tamarix austromongolica, assembly GCA_039764185.1. Taxonomy (NCBI): domain Eukaryota; kingdom Viridiplantae; phylum Streptophyta; class Magnoliopsida; order Caryophyllales; family Tamaricaceae; genus Tamarix; species Tamarix austromongolica. The sequence goes on along the minus strand of CM077818.1, from coordinate 24,156,180 downwards.
AAGGCATGATAATCACCTAATTCATGCCTAATACAAGGCTTAAATGTACTATAATCAAACTTGTACAATAATAAAACATTATTGAAACCTTTACAGAATAGGGATAAATACTACTTTTGTATAAAAAAAATATCTATAAAAAAAATACATGGAAATATAGGGAAACTAGTTTCATTAAACAATTAATTGATCCCATGCTAATGTGCAATATGTTGCTCCCCTAATTGAACACCATGATAATTCTCAACATGTGAGAAGCATCATCTTTTCCCTCGGATGAGTCTGGTTCATCACAACATCAAAGTGGTCAGTATGGTAAAGTATTGAGTAAGAATTACCTCTTATGTCCACTCATGTACAAATCACAATGGAGTTAGGTATACCTCTTCCATTTAAATCCATAAGGATTATTATTATTATTTTACACAAAGATTACGTGAGCTACATGTGCATATCATCTCATGAACATCATTATAAAAGTTATCATACTTCCACAAATGAATACCACATGTCACATAAACATAAATTTTCCAAAGGATTACAAGGTAAGACTTATGGCTTCTTATTGGGGTAGTAAAGCCCCTAAGGTGTCCTTAGGAATCAAATCCCTTTTTCTTCCATACTTTCATCTATATATATATATATATATATATATATATATACATATCATCCATATTAGTGTATATTATTTTCCTAAGAGAATCCAACTTATACCATACACATGTCTCAACATTAGGGTTTAAGTTCTACTCACCCTAAACAATATATCAATATTTCATGTCATTCCAATATATCACTACATACCAATGTTGATATCACAAATGTCATTACATATCAATGTATTACACCCACACTGTATCATTCATACAAAGCCATTTTAGCCATTTGTTATAGAATTTTAATATTATAGTAACTATATTAGATATCATTGATACCACATATGTTATTCAGGCTAAACCATGTCATCACATAATGCCATAGTATTTTAACATTACTCTAAATTACTAATAGACATCACCATATTAGCTATACCAATTACTTATTCATATTATACACCAAAATGTGTTTTAGGATCACATTGAACTCATACACATAGGCTATTCACATTATCTAAATTTGTAGTGTTTTAAGATTACACTAAACTATTCACACATATTATCCACATTATTCATATTCATAGTGTTTTAGATTACACCAAACTTTATCAAATATCATCCACATTATCCATATTCATAGTGTTTCTAGATTAAACCAAACTATTATTTATATTATCCATTTTCACAATGTTTTTAAATTACACCAAACTATCTCATATTGTTCAAATTGTTCACACCAACCATTTAACACATTGGGTCCCTAATACCTATCTACTTATGGTATTTAATATATATATATATATATATATATATATATATATATATATATATATATATCCAGAAGACACCAATGTCCGATCCCACCCAATAGATATTATGGTTGGATAAAGGGTGTATTGACCTCCCCAATAAGCATAATGCCATGGTGGATTGGCTATTAACTCATATCCAACTATACATGGTCATATAGCCATGGAAACTCCACCAATTTATAGGGTACATTGTCCTTAAGTGTGCACACTCCCAAACAAATCCATAGAATCTCATATAAAGTGGAAAAGTTACTAGCATATGCCAAATTCCCCTTGTGTTTTACTATTACACAAACCAATAAATAAGATTGTAACACCCTAAAATATTTACTATTGAAAATTTTCATTGTATAAAGGAAGCATATAATCAAAATACTAGGTGTTATTGTTTTAATTTACGTATATCTGGTTTATCATACCATCTCCACGTCAATCAGAAGACTTAATCCATTCAGAGTAAAATAGAGTAATTTTCAATGATAGAAGCTTTATAAATATAAATATGGGTTGAATACCATGGGTTGAAAAGTTCAAAAGGTATCCAGGTAAAAACATCATCTAAATAACATGAATCCTCACCCAAACACCCAGTACAGGAAAATTCACTCCTCCTCATATAATGCATTAGAGGTAGCAAAATCATCCAATTGGTCCTCATAGACCTAAACAAAATCATTGGGGTCCTCTATTCATAGGAATAAGTACGATCTACAAAAAGATGGTCAGTACATTATGTAATGAGTAAGGTAACAATACTGTTGAGTTAGGGATATAGTTAAATACATATATTCATAGAAGAGGATAAGTATACGTACAAAACACATGAAGTATCACAAGGTAAGTATTGATCTAGGCCTTTTAATTAGATATAACCATTTTCATTCTTTTATTTATGTTGAGTTTAGGGACCCTACTATTCTTAAATTGATAGAACAGTATGAAGTAACTTTTAGGGATAACACACCTGAGCCAAAATTATCATCAAGTGGAATAAATCCAACACCTCTTACGATAGAATACTCCTAAGTTACTATTCTTAAATCGATGGAATAGTCTAAAGTACCTCTTAGGGACAACACACCTGAGTCACTATTATTGTCTAGTGGAACGGATCGATAAACACCTTGGTCCTAACTCACCCATTGTTCTACTTTTAATCATTAATATATTATCCATTAGGTTACTTATCTCAATCATATTGTTATTCACGATGAGTATAGGGCCCCATTATTCTTAATTTGGTAGAACAGACTAAAGTACCTCTTAGAGACAACACACTTGAACCACTATTATTATCAGGTGGAATGGACCCATGAAACACCTCTAAGGAAAAATTTCTCTTGAGCTACTATTATTAAACTGATGGAACATTCTAAAACACCTATCAAGGACAACACACCTAAGCCACTATTATCATCTAGTGGAATAAACCCATAAATACCATGGTTTGGCTCACATGATCTTTCACTTTAAATTTTTAATGTCTTATTCATGTTTGATTTTTCAAGTATAGAAAATTCTTGAAATAGGCAACACACATCATAAGATCATAAGGCCAGTCTCTAGGGTTAAGATCCTTATATTTTCTTGAAACCCTAATTCACACTTTTATCATAACTCTTCTTCTATTACTCTTTTAATTACCAAAATTATTACCTTTTCATAACTTATTGTTATTATCAACATACTCATATTTCAAGGCCTAATCATAAGGTATTATATATGAGATAATTACCCTATCTTAATGTTTGCTACTCTCGGGGCTTTCAAATAAGGGGGTGTGGCTGTGGTGAAAGCTACTATAGCAAAGGAAGGGAAAAGGGAGGAATGTGGCTGTGGTGGAAGCTACTGATGAAGGAGGGGGACACTGCTATTTTAGCTAGTGGTTGAGGGTGATGTTCAAAAAGAATGGTAAAAGGGGAGGGGTAGGAAATGGTGATAATGGATGAAGGTGGTGAGGGAGAAATGGAAAAGGCTATTGGTGGTGGGGTTGATGTCTTAGTTGGGCTCGCCAATGGTGGGATTTTAGGGATATTTTTGTGACTACAAGAAGGAGGTGAAGGAGGAAGAAGGTGGTATTGTAATACCTTGTATTAATAAATCCTTAATTTAAATATGCAAGACTTAAAGTTTGATTAGTAGGTGAATTAAATCATAGGTTCCTTTTTAAATGATCGTCTCGTCGTTTTGAGTGAGTCTCTAATTTTTTTTTAAATTTATGAAAATAAACTGGATAAATGTGTATATGAGTAGAGGAAGATAAACGTTGATGCTGGTAATAATAATGAAAATAAAAAGAGAGTAAAGAGTAATTAAAATAGAAGGGATGGTAATACCAATAATCTTATTATGAATAACACTCTTAATAATAATACCGATAACAAGGATTGTAAGAATAATAATGTTAGAAATAACTACGAAAATAAAAGAAGGGAAGTGATAACACAAATAATAATAATATTGATCATAATAATAGTAGTGACATTTTTGGTGAAAATAAAACCTTGTTTAAGTAGGATTCTTTTCCTTAATAACCATACACTTGGAAGTCTAATACATTGGGATACTTTTGCTAATTAATTCCTAACCAAATCCCCATCTTTTTCCCCACCTTAACCCTAGCCAAACACCCCCAACCTGTCAAGCAAGAACCTTTCCCTATGCAGCCCATCTCCTTCTTTCTCCTCTCCATGCATGCGTCCCTTCTTGTCCAGCAACCACTCCCCTTTGTAGCTTTCCCTCTACCCCAAACACATCTCATCACCTCTATGCAATACCACCCCCTCACGCCACACCCCCAGCCCTACAGGTCGCAGCCACCAACCTAGCCACCCTCCCTCATGCTACTCAGCAACCTGTAGCCCAAACCCTCAAAACCCAACCCCTTCCACCAAGTTGCAACCCTCACCCTTCTTTTCCCTTAACCTACACCCCTACTCTACCTTCTAATCATCTATGCACCTATTTTTCCTCCTTTCCCATGCCACTCCACCCTGCAAAAACCGCAACCCTCAACCCAGCCATCCTCCATCATGTTACCCAGCAGAATGCAGCCATAGTTGCACGTAACCCTAGCCCATCCACCAAGTTGCAGCCCTTATCCTTCCCTCCTCTCAACCTGCACACCTACCCAACTTTTCTAGCCATCTACCCCTCCATTTTCTTCCCTTTTCCCATGCCTCAACCTGCCCTTGTAGGCCCCTTTCCTATCTAATCTGTTCGACACCCTCAACCCCAAAAGAACCCACCTGCAGCACCTTCCCCACTCACCCACGCAGAAACCACTCCTCCCTCTTCTTTCCCCTCCTTTTCTTAAGTCTCAACCTAGAGCAAATACCCTCATTCCCTCTCCCTTTAAGTCCTCTATTTTTCCTTGCAGTCCTCTCTTTCTCTCCCCTTAGTTCCAACAATTAAACTTTGGTTTGCAGCCGCAAAGTCTCCCTTCCCTTCACCGAAATTTAGCCCAACAATAACCCAACATTTTCCTTGTGTTTCACCTCTCCAAGCAGCCACTATTTTCCTGACGTAAGTATTTTATCTTTCGGTGGGCTTAGTCCATAGAAAATTTATGCACCAGCCGCCTTGGTTTTTTTCCCTAATCATTTTTTGATTATTAGCTCACATAGGTTGTCTTTTGATTATTTTAATTAGCATAAATACTAATGCTCATAGTTGTGGATGGTGTTATTCATTTCTAGGTAATCTCGACCCCACCTAAGGTATTTTTGGAAGAAGCTTCGTGGTGTTATTATTTTCTTAGCTCAAGGTAAATCCAACTAATCCGTAGATGGTAGAATTTTATGTGAGAGTGATAGGTTAGTTTTCTAAGGTAAAAATCATGTGAGGTTGAGGATATCAAATGATTTGTATTTTGTGGGAAATGGAAGCATGTTGTAGTTTGTTTCTATGTTAGTATTATGATGTGTAAATTAATATATGTTACCATGCAAATTTTTATATGCCTAAGTAGTATTCTAAAATTTGAAGAGTGTATGCTTATGACAACGAATATGGATTTATGCTAATAAAAAGAAATGAGTATATTTAGGGTACTAATACATGTTACCATGCTAATATTTGTATACTTAGGTAGTATTCTAAAAACTGAAAGTGTATGCTTATGACAACATATATGGATTTATGCTAAAAGAGAAATGTGCATGTTTAGGATTAGAGTCCAACCGAAAATTTATCATGTTTCATGGTAAGACCTATAAATGGATTAAATGTGTCCCTTGGATAATTTAGATAATTTTGAACGTATAGCATGTTAACTTAGAGTATAATTGTGTTTAAATGGTGATTATTATGTGTTGCATGTTCTAGGGGTAAAAATGTAAATTTCATATACCATGATTTATATTTGAAAGTTATTAGTGGAAATTGCATAAATTTATGAGATATTAGAAATGCATGCTAGGAGTGTATACGTGTACTGTGTATGGTGAATGTTTAGGGATAATATGGTTTTTTGTCATACCGAAGAAATTATCGTATGTTAAAGTATCATTGGCTATTTTATGCTAGAATTTTCATGACAAGTATCCTATATAAGTAAACTTGATAATAAAGTGAAGGAAAATGTGGTAGTTATAGGTTGAAGGGTATTTTGATCATTAAGGCAAAAAGGTGTTCCAAAGTGAATAATTAGACTAGTTGAATTAAGTGTTGGCCTCAAAATAATTTTAGAAATAATTGGATAATTAGGTTGAACAAGTGAATCGGATAATTATTTGGACTATGGCATGATGCCTAACCCTAGGTTGTGTTGGCTTGGAATGGTTGTGACCCTTGTAGTCTTTTGGATGTGACATTGGTCGTTTGATTGATGGCTAAGTTGAATATTATGAACCTCGATATTCTAAAACTAATAACCCGAAATTTCATAAGACACTAATTAAATAAAGAGAAAGACTTGAGTTGGCAAGGAATCTCGTGCATCAGACTTGGCCGCCGAGTGCATAGTTTGAGCCTTCGGATCAAGGGGCTCACTTCTGCTCTAAAGGTATTCCATACGCCCTATAAAGAGTACGCGTACTTAAGGACTTGAGTTCTAAGGTTTTAAAATGCCCAAAAAATTTCTAAATTTAAATATTATATTTAAATAAGGTTTTACTATAAAAATTAATTAAATAAATTATTTTTATAAAATAAAATTAATTAGGGATATTTAAGATATAAACAATACATAATTTTTATTAGAAAAATTTTGGTATTTTAGCTAATTAAATATTTTATTTTAGAAATTAATTAAATAAATTATTTTATTTAAAATAAGAAGGAGAAAATAGTTTCAAATTAATATAAATGTTAGAAATAATTTAATTGAATAAAATTAGAGTGATTTGCTAATTAAAATAGAATTTATGGAAAATATTTAAAAATCCTAATTTAGCCTAAAAAGGGGTTCAAATATTATTTTATTTAAATATTATTATTCTTAAATATCCCAAATATTTTAATAAATTTAAATACCCAAAATAATTATTTTTCTCTTTTCCTTTTTCCTTTTCTTTCTTTTTCTTTCTTTTCTTCTTTTTCCTTTCCACCCTTTTTCCCCTTTTGGGATGCCCTCTCCCGCGGCCCAATCCTTGTCCCCTTCTTCCTTTCCTTCGGCCCATCCCGCGCACGTCGCCCTTCTTCCACCCCTCGACGCGCTGTGTTTATTCCATTTTCTTCCCAAAACGAGTCGTTTCATTTAATTCACCCCCTAACTCGCGTCCGGCCCGGTTCGCCGCCTTTCCTTTCCTTTTCTTTTCTCCCTAAACCGCCCGGTCCCCTAGCTCCTTCTTCTTCTTCTTTTCTTCTCCCCAGCCCCGACACCACCGACGCTTGTAACCTTCGCCACCTGCCTTGGTTTTTCGCCGGCAATCTCGCTCGTTTTGACCGGCAGTTTTCCTTCTAATCTCTCCCCCCTGATTCGGCAACCACAAAAACCCATCCACCTCCCTTCCTTATCGTGCGATCCTCTCTCTCTCTCTCTCCTACGTATTCCTCTACCCGAGATTTGCTACCACCGGCCACGGGACGCCGCCGGTGACCATAACCCTACTTGCCCAACTCTCTCACCGACCCTATCCTCCCTTCTAACCCTATAAATACCCCCCATAATAGCCCTACATCGAGCTTTTGGTTTCTTACCCAGAAATCATTCCTTTTCGCTGCCTTTTCTTTAGACACCTCGCCCGCCGCCTCCGCCCAACTTCGCCGCCATATCTGGCCACCAAATTGTCCCTCGCATCTCCCTCTAGCTAACCAAACGTCCCATATCTCTTGATTCTTCCTACATGAGCCACCTCGGCTGTGCGAAATAGCCTTCCCGATCAACCTATTTTTCTGTCTCCGCCACCCTTCGAACCACCTTTAACCACCTATTCTACCGTTGTCGCCGCTCCTTTAACCTCCAAAATTGTTCTGCAGACCCTGCTCGACCTTCCCCTACCTTTCTTTTCCTCTTCCTCCCTCTCCTCCTCTCTCTTTCTTCTTCTCTCCCATTCAGCCACCACCCACCGCAGCCATGCGCCGTCACCTTTGGTTATGCCACCACCATCATTCTGTCCCTCTCCTCCTGGGAAACCCTAAACACCCCATACCTCACCTTAATTCTCCTTAGCTTTTCCCAGCATACAACTTTTGCTCTTTTCTTCTCTTTTTCCGGCCGCCGCCTCCATGTACCACCGCCAGTGCTGCCTATCCCCACTAGCCTAAGGTTGAACCCTAGACCCTCTCAACCCTTTTCCCTATTTTTATAACCCTTAAATTATTTTATTTCAATTATTTACATATAAATACTATTATTATTTTTTTAATATGTATTATTATTATTAGTCTTAATGTTTTGATTATTATTTCTGTTGAGGGCCGAAGCCCTATTGTATTTCTAATTCAATTTTATTTTTATTCTTCTTATTATTTCTATTATTACTATTATTAATACTAATATGTTATTATTATTATTATTATTATTATTACTTTTTATTATTACTATTTCGAATTACTATTATTATTATTCCATTATTAGTATTACAAATACTTTACTATTACTTTTATTATTATTATTATTATTATTACTATTGTTATTATTTTTACTATTTTATTATTATTATTATTATTATTATTATTACTAAATTTTGTTATTTATCTTACTAATATTATTATTAGTATTTTTTTGGTAAAGGGGCCGAAGCATTTATTTTACTTTGTTTTTGAATAATGTCTTTATTATTATTATTATTATTATTATTATTATTATTATTATTGTTACTATTATTATTCGTATTTATATTCTCATTGATATTATTTTTAGTATCATTATTATTATTAGGGTAAAGTATTTAACCCTATATTATCAACTTTTACTATATTTCTATTATTTCTATATCTTTAGGAAGTTAGAATTTTATTAATGTTATTTTTATTAGTATGTTATTATTTGGTCAAAGCCCTAAGGAGGCATAGGAGCGTGCACCAAGACCGGTGTCATTTCAGGTAAGGGGTGCTAAGGTCTTCTGTGTGTTTATATGCATTATGTGCTTCACATGTTATGTATCATATGTCTATCATCATTATATATGTCGTATATGGTATGGCATGGAATTGAAGTATGTTTTGTGTGTTTACATAGCATGTGTATTATATGTGTGTGATGATATGTGTCGTGATCTTGTAAGACATGCATGTGAGGGAGTTGATGTGTTTTGTGTGGGAGAAAGGATGAAAAAGGATGATAGGTAAAGAGGTTGACCAAGGGAGGTGAGTTGACCTAATTATTTTAATTGTTCATGAGTGGAAGAATAAAATGGAGAATTTTAGGGTTTCTTGTGGAAGAATCTGCTTTATGGTTTTTATGGTTTCGTGTGGGAGAATCTAATTTATGGTTTATATGGGGGATTCTAATTTATGGCTTTATGTGGAAGAATCTAACTTATGGTCTTATATGGGAGAATCTAATTTGTGGTTATGAATGGGAGAATCTAATCAATTGTATTATATGGAAGAATCTTTGGGTTTTACATGATTTGAATCTAGGATTTGGTATGGATGAATCTTTGGTTTTGTGTGGATTGAATTTAGGGTTTTGTATGACAGAATCTTGGGTTTTGTATAGTGGTATTAGGGTTTGTATGGATGTAATATTGTATGGTGGTATTGGGGTTTACATGATGGTATTAGGGTTTTCATGGTGGAGTAGGGTTTTGCATGGGAATTAATGATTTCATGGGATTTAGGGTTTGTATGAAAAGTTCGAGAGGTTGCATGGGATGTGTAAAGTTTGCATGGGAGTGAAATTTACGTATGGAAAGTTGATTTGGGATGTAAGGAAGGTAATGTAAGTGTTGTTTGGGTGTTTAACCACTTTGGGTGAAAGATAGTACGTAGAGCATTATCTGGGTACGTAGGAGACTGAGGTAGGGTTTGGAGTGGCTAATTGTGAATTGTTGTGGTTAATTAAGGTTTGGAAAGGCTAATTATGGTTGTTATGGTTAAATAGGGTTTGGAGTGGTTCATTATGGTTTGTTGTGGTTTATTAGGGTTTGGTGTGGCTGCTTAGGGTTTTTGTTGTATCATGTGTAATTGGTGATTAAAGTGTAATTATGATAGTAGGATTTATGATTTGTGATGGGTGATGATTCATGCATGTCCAGGGTGAAAACTTTGAATAAGGTACTTAAGACACTAATCATTTAAATTGGAAGATTATTAAGCCGAGTCCACCCGATCCACCAGTTAGGAATAGTGGTTAGGGTTTTTATCCTATAAGTGACCGATCCACCGGCAAAAAATAGTGGTGTGGACTTTGTCCTGCAAGTGACCGGCCCACCGGTAATAATAGTGGGGTGACTCGAGCTCAATAAACACAAACCAGAGTTTGCTAAAGACACTTAAAAGATACTAATTACTTACAGTGGAACACCATGTGAGCAGGAACCGGTCGATCCACCGGTAAGGAATAGTGGTGTGGACTATTGTCCCGCAAGTGACCAATCCACCGGTGAATAATAATGGTGTGGACTTTGTCCCGCAAGTGACCGGCCCACCGGTTATAATAGTGGGGTGTTCCTATACTCATATGGATTTGATAAAAGGCATGGTGTGTGTCGACTTCTGATCATAGATTAATTAAGTAATTAATCCGGACTATAAACGGGGCTTTGTACTTTTACCTGAATTGTTTATATGCCTTTATGTTGTTGTGTTGGATTATTCCCTTTTATTATTCTACATGGATTATGTGCTTATGTGGTGGCCTTAGTGTTTGGTTACCTTACTCAGTATGTAGCGTACTGATCACCTGTTTCATGGGTGATGCTCATTCCCATGAGTAGTATGCCCTTCTGACTTTGTGCAGGTGGGCGAGACATCAGTCAGGGCTGAGTGTTGAGCGTGTTTTGGCTCAAGGTTCGAGAGAGTGATGTGGCCATATTTTAGTCTTTATGTGATTCTATTTCCTTTTTTTAATCTTCTAATGGTTGTAAGCTATTTCCCTTTTTAATTTGAACAATAATTCTTTACGCGTACTCTGATTTTTGTTTTTACAATTGTTTAATGTTTATTTGGAATTCGGATTGTATTGATTTATAATTGATTATTTCTTTTCTTAGCCTTAGCACTTGGTACTGAAACGGTCGGAGAGAATCGATTTGGTACTAAGTGTGGCGGTAACATCCCCATAATTCATAGGTTTTAATTTAAATTCTTTCGCTTTAAAAAAATTTAGTGAATTTTGGGATGTTACAGGTTTAGTATAAGCGACTAATATGTCATGTGGCTTCCTTGGTGAGTTTTGCCCTGGAATCGAGTGAATTATTTTGGCACCACCCTCCTTGAAGATCATTGTCATGGATATGAGATTGTATTCCACTTGAGAATTGTTACATAAATGATATAACCGGATTAGACACCCACCTTAATACTTCAATAATAATTGGATTAGACATGACTCGACCTTGGTTAGATTGTTGCAATGTCACTATTTTGTTCTATTATGCTATAAGGCATGGCCGTTGGTAAGTTGAAATGGTTGTAAGATTTGTAAGCATGTCTTCAATGCCCTTGATAGGGATTGTGATCTAACTAGTACCATTAATTGTGATGTGGATGTGTGTCATAAACTCCTGGCTTGCATGCGATTGTATGTTTTATTTGAATGCCTTACTTTTATGATGATTGTATATGTGGGTATGCTACCTCTCCGGAGGTGTTGTGATTTACTCAGTACAAGGAAGTCATACTGATACTACCACTTTTCAGAGGAGTTCATCCATGGCATGCAATGGTTGAAGAATTATAAGGAGCATCACCCCAGCGAATAGTTAGATGCGAATAGTTAGATTAAGGGAGTGAGTGGGGCCCGTCCTTTTTTTCCCTTTTCCTTATAACTATGATGGACCAAATGAGTGTAAGACAAACCATTGTTTCACCTTTGTGTGCTCTTTTGTTATTTTCTGAAAAATGGTTAGCTACTTAATTATCTAAACTGTCATTTGTCATGGATAATCTTTCTTTTGTAAAACCCTCAATTATGTATTGTACCTCTTTCGCATTTTGTTGGTTTGACTTGTTTTAAGCCTTAACACTTGACATAAGGATGGTGAGGATACCAGACTTATGTCAAGTGTGGCAGCAACACCCACCATTCTTTAATTTCAGCTTCCGCAAAGCAAGATTTAAACAAAATTTTCAAGTCATGATTTTGGGGTGTTATAGGTGCTATATCTACAGAAAATAAAAAGGGAGAGAAAAGAGGTTGTCAGGGGCATTTATTGCTTGACATTTATATATATATATATATACATACACATATACATGTAGAAACGAAAGAGGAGTGGGTACAGTGGCCAAAAGAATATCAACCCTAACCCATGATCATAGAGGCTAGGAATTGATAGGCTAATGGGGGTAGGGAATTGCTTGGCAGGTGATAGGGGAGTGATAGGGCATGTCGTGCATTGTTTGTGGATAATTTTTCACATAAGAAGAAAGGGGAAAAAGAAAAAAAGAGAGGGAGAAGGTTGACCAAAGGAAGGAAAGAGAAAAAAGAGAAAAGGGAAAACAGGGGAGAAGAAAAGAGAAAAATAATGGGTTTGGTTTTTAATTAGGATAAGATTAATAAAATCTAGGTTAGTATATTAGGATATATTAATTAAATAATCATCCATGAATAATTTTTGGTTAGAAAAGATATGAATAACCCGAAATAAAAATCAGGATTAGGCTAAAGTTTAGGATTAGAGAGTTATCGTAAGATAGAAAAATAAATTTCCTCAGGTTAGAATTACGTTACAACTTTAATTACCCAAGATTATTCTTAGCTAAATTTTGGGGTATTACACTATTAACCAATGTGTTTTATGCAATTACAATACACATCTATGGGTATTGATTTATTGCACCAAACTTATGCATTCACAAATTACACATCACACATGATATATAGCCCACATATTCCATACCCAACTTATTTTCCAATTATTTTAGAAGATATAATAAGTATTAGCAAAATGTTTAAACACTTTTAAAACCTCTCACAAGCTATTAGCCTTAAAGTAGAATTCAAAACTCACTTTAGAGGATCTAACTCAATTTAAACCATTTAAAAAAAATAGGGGTTAAGCAGGATTAGAACTAACTTATTAGTTTGTGGAAATCATCAAAAAACAACTTTTTTGATATATTATCCAAAATTGATATGAAATGACTAACCCTTTTTATTTCCAAAATCCCAGTTAAAGGTTTAAATATCTCATTCCTCATTATTCATATTTTATTATTATTATTATTGATTGTTAATATTCATCATCATTCAAACAATCCAACACTCGATCACTATTCTACTTGTATTACCACTTATATCACTTATTATTTATAAACCATTTATCACTTATTACATGAAATAATTATTATCACTTATTAATGAAAGAATTCCAAGTTATCCTAGGGTTAAATAGTCTAAACATTCCATACATATATAAAACAATCATAAAGCATAATGTAATACCTCAAATTTTCCTAACCATTATTTATGGATGATGAGTCTCTTAATCCTTTACCAACCTATTAACATTCACTGATAATGGTACATTAATCCATAGACCTTTATTTTTACCATTTTACAGATCAAACCATAGATTTTTTTTAGTAGGTTTGGCGTTGCCCAAAATTCAACTAGTTTTAAGAAGAGAGACTATTCATTTAGGGGGTTTAATGCTTGACTAGGTCAACCCTTTTAATCAACTGGAGTTGAGAATTTTTTTTGTAACTTGCTTTTTTAAAATTATTATTACTTCCAAATTAGTTTCTATGCCTAGTATTTTTATATATTTGGGCTTCTAGGTTAAGTTTACATATTTTCCTACTTTTAAAAAAGTATTTGATCATTTTTCTCACTTTAATCATTTATTAGACATTCTACCTAACATAAATCATTTTGTATTTGTTTCTGACTTTCTTAGGCATGTTGAATTTGAATATATAATCTCCATGCCCCTTATGATCGTATCATACCTTATCTTTATCCAATCAACCAAATTTTGATCTATAATCAACTCTTTTATCTTCTACAAATACTCTTATATATTCTCACCCATGCCATTAACTCCCATCACCCTTTTGCTTGTTAGTAACCTTCCTTGTCAAATTTTACCTCTCTCTCATCTTACTTTTTTGACATCCATAAGGGATTTATGCCCTTTGGTTGTTCATTTTAACACTTTGCCACTTTCCTCTAAATCTATTGTCACATTTTCTCTCTCATATACTATGTTATGCATTATTCTTATGAGTTATGTTTTGTCATAACCTTCTTCCTTTATATTTGACTTCACATTCTTCTCGTTCTTACTTTTTAATTTCATTACTTACTTTTAAAGCCCTAAAGTTTAGTTTATTAGTGTTTATACTCAAGCAAGAATTAATTAAAATTGATGATTGTGAAGTATTCATCACCTTGGCACCTCAAGCCATTTTCAAAAACCAAGGTTTTTTATACTCTCCTTGATTAATTCCTCATCCCCCCCCCCCCCCCGAATATTTTTTTGATAAGTAAGAAAAAATTTATAAATAGAACAACCAAAAGGCTAAGGTTACAACCAACTCATTACATGACCAGTTTATCAATACAATGCTGCCATTGTTGAATTTTGCTCTTATGATCCAAATACAAACATCTACTAGCTATAATATAACTAATGTCACGTAGCAAGCTACGAGGAGAATTTCTTGTTATTTTTCTTAAATTCTAACTCTATGTATTTTTTTTTTGATAAGTAGAATTTACTACTATCAAAATGGAGATTACAACTTAGCATTACAATTAATATCATCAAGCACCCCTAACCATCTAACATACTTACCAAAATAAGTATGATTAACAAACATCCTAGATACATGCATAATAATACTTCTCAAAAGAACACCTAATTGCCTAGTCTTATTTTGAAAAATTCTAAGATTCCTTTCATGCCAAACAGTTGCAATGTAAGAAACAAAAAGAGCCCCCAAAATATATTTCTTCTTTTCTGCTTGCCTAGTTCTTGTAATTAAAGTATTGACCTCTTGTTCCCATCCGAAGATAGGATCACTTCTTCCAGCCAGCCTCCTAATAGTTCTCCAGATTATGGAAGTATTAGGGCAAAACAAAATAGATGGTCCCTGGTCTCATTATGCTGATGGCAGAAAATACATACTGGATCCACTACCATGCCAATCTCCCTTAGTCTTGCTTTAGTTGACAGTCTATTTCTACAAGCAAGCCAAGAAATAAAATTCAATCATGGAGTAGAAACAGATCTCCATAACAACTTTGTCCAAAGCTGCTTGTCCTGAGGTGGTCTAACGGATTTATAAGTTGTTTTAATACTATACTCTGTCTGAGTTGCCTCACACTTCAAAATGAAGTCCTGCATAAAAGATCTAATGTGAAGAATCCTAAGGAAAATCCAAGAAGTGTAAGATGTTGGGCTAAAATCCCACATAGAGCCTTATTTAATATACACTATATGTACCCATTTGACCCATAGGGTATCTTTCTTTGCTGCAATGTTCCATTAGAGCTTCCCCAATGCACAAAAATTCCACATCTGAAGATTTAACAATCCAAGCCCACCCTCATTGGTTGGAGAACACAGAGATTCCCAGGCAACAAGAGCAGTCTTCTTAAGCTGCACTTTGCCAGACCATAGGAAAGTCCTACAAAGATTGATAAAACAGTAGAGAACTTTCCTAGGAAGCAAGATGATCTAGCTAAAATAGAGTTGTATACTAAATAACACAGATTTAATGAGTTGTAGTCTGCCTGCATTGAGAGGAACAAGGTACTCCAATGTCTTAACCTTCTAGTCAGTTTATCTAACAATGGCTGCAGATGAGTAGCAAATAATCTTGTAGAGGATAAAGGAAATCCCAGATAAGTTATAGGAAATCTCCCTGCAAGAAAACCAAGATGCTCCAGAATAGCTGCCTGTGTTGCACCATCCATACCCCCAAAAAACATAGAGCATTTGTTGGGATTAACCATAAGGCCTGAAGTTGCAGAAAAATGATCTATAACCTCCTTAAGACATTGAACACTCTACAAATTACCCTTACAAAATAGCAAAAGGTCATCTACAAAATTTAAATTGATAAGCTGCAGTCCTTTATATCTTGGATGAGCATGAAACCTGGGATCAACCCACAATTTCTTCAAGCACCTACTAAAATAATCCATAAACAGCACAAACAGGTAAGGAGAAAGAGGATCTCCTTACCTTAAGCCTCTTTTTCTAGGGAAAGGTGCAGCCAAAACACCATTAAAAGAGACTGAATATGAAACAGTGGAGACATATGCCATAATCAACTTAATAAAATAAGGTGGAAAGCCATACAAGTTAAGGATTTCCGGCAGAAACCTCCAATTAACCATGTCATAAGCCTTCTTAAGATCAATCTTAAGCATGCCTCTAGGGGAGGTGCCCTTATGAGAATATTTCCTTACTAACTCATGGGCCAACATAACATTTTCTCCAATACTTATTCCTTTAATGAATGTATTTTGAGAAAAGTCAATAAGCATTGGCATAATATGCTGCAACCTCTAAACAATCACCTTTGCAATAATTTTATATAACACATTGCAACAAGGTATTGGTCGAAATTCAGTAACCCTATTTGCATTTGGTTGTTTTGGAATGAGAGTGAGAGCAGTAATGTTTAGTTTCCTGGGCAGAGAACCAGTGGAGAAAAATTCTCTCACATCCCAGACAACCTCATCTGCAATAATTAGCCAGCAAGTCTTGTAGAACCATGTAGAAAAACCTTCAACACCAGGTGCTTTTATATCCCCCATGGAGAAAATATCTACTTTCACTTCCTCCTGAGTAACAAGAGTAGAAAGGCTAGCATAATAATTAGGAGGAAGTCCTGAATTGATAACAGAAGGATCAATAACCCCATCCATACAAGGGCCTGCTCCCAATAGATCTTGATAATAATTACTAAAGGCTTCATGAATGTGCTTTGCACCTCTAATCTCATTATTAGTAGAGTCTAAAAGAAAACCCACTGCTTTCCTTTGATGCCTCTCCTTGACCTTGGCATAAAAATATTTATGATTTGAATCCCCACATTTAAGCCATTGATTTGTTGCTTTTTGCTTATAGAACAGTTCTTCACAATGAAGTAAATGATAGAATTGCTTCTCTTTTACCTTCAGGAGTCCTCTCTGATCATGATTACCTAGATTAGTATAACAATTATGCTGTAATGCTGTCACTTCCTCTCTAGCTTCATTAACCTTTTGAGAAATAGAGCCATAATTCTCTCTGTTGAATTTCTTGAGCTCCTGCTTTAGCATACTCAGCCTCTTAGAAATTTTGTGAAGAAAATTTCCCCCAATCTTAATTCTCCATATGTTCTGAAAAATAGGCAAGAACTCCTCTGATTCAATCCAGAATTGGAAGAACTTGAAAGGTTTAGGTCCTGTTAAATGAGAAATGTTAAGGTGGATAATCACATGGCAATGATCTAAAACTAAAGGACTTAAGAACTCTGCCATAGATTGAGGATGAGCATCTAGCCATTAGAGATTGACAAGAGCTCTATCCAGCTTACAAAACACCTCCTCCTCTCCTTCTCTATGACTGGACCATGTAAAGTGACAACCCTGACTCTGCGAATCCCACAATCTCAACTCTTGACAACAATCTCTAAAGTCCTGCACATTAGAGCTATTTGGCTGCCTCCCTTGAAATTTATCTGAATCCTGCAGAACCACATTGGAATCACCCACCACCAGCCAAGGAACCTGCCCTGGAGAATTAATCTTCAACCATTGCCACAGATCTTTTCTTGCAGCACCAGAATTATAGGCATACACAAAAGCCACAAAAAACTAACATTTGAATGCAAATGTGTGACATGACATAAGATAGCTTGGTCATGCATAGAATAGGATCCCATCAGACACACTGTAGGATTCCATAGTACCTAAATTCTACCATTTGGATGATGAGAATAATTATCGATGGTCTTCCAACCATTCTGAATTTTATTAAAAACATTTGCTGAATTCGATTCTTTAACCCTGGTTTCCAATAAGCTAAACAATTCAACTTTCTGCCTAGCACAAAATCTTTTGACTTACTTATGCTTGGAATTCTTATTCAATCCCCTTTTATTCCAAGCACTAATCATTTCCACTAGGGTCAAGTCTAGAAAAATTTCCCCCTGGCCTAAACCAGCCCTACCCTGTCTTTGATCAGTCTCACCAAAAAAAATCATGAGATCCAGACTAAGTGGCTCTGAATTTGGTAAGTCTTGGTTCTGAGAAATTAACAGATCTCTGCATAGTCTTGGCCAACCTTGACTCAATCACACAAATTTTCTTCCCCCCAGCAGCAGAAGAGGAACCAAGTCCCTCAGAGCTAGGGACTGGTCTTAAAGAAATAGCATCACTTTTCTGAAGTGAAACATCAGCCACAACACCATTTGCAACAACATTGAGATTCTCCTCTATAGGCTGCACAGAAAATTTTTGTTAAGGTTCTATCTGAACATGATCAGTCGCAGCATGGGCCTTTCCTTTTCTAAGATCTATAACTAATCTCCATTCCCCTCCTTTGTCAGGATCTATATTGTTATCTTGTTTTGCTACCTTGTATCTCTTTTGATCATGGCCAAAGCAGTCACAAAGAGGACAATAGAAAGGCTTCCAATCATACTCTACTTTCTATTCAACTTCCATCCCCTCAGGATCCATAATCAAGAAGGACTCCAACAAAGGTTTTTTCGCATCCACCTCAACCAAAACCCTTGGATAGGAAGCGTTATCCCTGGATGCAGTAATAGAGTCAATGCATACTAGATTACCAACTGCACTGGCTAATCTACTAAGAGACTTAGTCAACCAATACTCCAAAGGAAGGTTTGGGAACCTAATCCACAAAGTTAGAAACTGTATCTCATCAAGGTTGAACTGCAATCGTCTATGCCATCTCTTTAGAACAAAAGGCCTATTGAAAAACATCCAATGCTAGCTAAGAACCCATGCAACATCCTCTTGTGAAAAGAATTTAAACAGAAAAAACCCAGAAGAATGTAAGATAATATGTGGAGATTGAATAGATGTCCATTGTCTCTTGACAAAAGCCTGCATTTGATTATAAGATGGTGCCTAGCCATACACAAAACCTATCAAAGTATTGGCCCATAGTGCTGCTTCAGAATCAACATCATCTTTATCAAGTTTTACCACAATCCTGCCATTATCATACATGGGGTTCTGAAAATTCAGAGATTATCCATGGCTAGGAATTCTATTTCCTAGAACCACATCTCTCTAGGATGAATTAGGGGGTGAAGCAGGCTGTAATCTAGTCCACACTGTTGCCCTGGAATTAATATTCAATTGTTCTCCAGTATTAACAAAACACTCTTCTAGGATTCCTGCCATTCCATAAGAAACCTCTGCATGATTATGTCTTGGGGTAGAGGGAACATTACTGGATGATTTCCTTATATCACCCTCACAATCAGAATACAACAGAACGTCGATCAAATCATTCTCCTCTAGTAGGGTTTGGTCGCCAACCCCTTCATGCACCGGTTCAAAATTCTCAAGTTTGTAGACAACTGATTTGGTTCCATCCATTGGCAATTCTCGTGCACTATCAACAACATCCTTCAAAATTCCTTGAATCCTAGATCCAGGTGAGGAACATTTCTTATTTTCCAAGGTCAATACTCCCTCAACCTTAGGAGAGAGGAGAGAGCACTGGTTATGCCTTCTAATTATTATAGGTAATTATATGTATTTTATTATTATTTAGGTGATCGAGGTGTGGAAGGAGGTAATTGGGGGTAATCTTGCCGAGAGACCAGAGTAGCTTGTGTAAGGATATATATATATTAGGGATTTGATGCTATTAGATCTCCTCATGTAAATTTCTATGTTATTATGCTTTCTTGTAAGTAATGTTTTAAAATTTTATATGCTTATATTTATGTATTTTCATAATTTTCACAAGAGCTTGTGTTTTATATGATTTTATGTAAAATACCATGCTTATACCATGTTATACCTTATTTCTAAATTTTGAACATAATTTTACTTTTTGGTTATTTTGCTAAGCATATTGATACCTATTTTATTATGAGATTAAGTATTATTGAAGAGTTAATTTGTAATAGTTGGAAATTTGGGAGTTTTGGCATTTGAGGGTTTCAGTCATAAGTTCTTATTTGGTCTTGTAGGTTATTTTAAATTTACATATTTTTATTGTTGATAATGTATTGGGGTTTATGTATGAATTTGGCAATGTTTGGTGAAAGGTAAGTTTTGGGTAAATGGGTGTTATCTTTAGTCAAAGGCTATTTTAGTCACATTATTGGATTTTTATGGAAAATAATCATGTTATTTTATTATTGAGGTTTTCACATAAAATTTGGTATATAATATGATAGTGTCGGGTTGTGTATTGATAAAGGTATGTTAATAAAAAAAAGTATTTAGGTGTTTAGGTGATATAAGGGTATTTTGGTCATCTTAGGTTAAAATGATGAAAAATGAAGTTTTATTATATTATTGGTTTAAAATATGATAAGTGTGATATGTGAAGTGTTTGGTTCAGCTATGAATAGTATAGGTATAATTTCATAAGAAACTAGCTTTAATTGGATTAAGTAACCAAAAAGGGTAACCTCGGTGTTGTATGTTTAAAATGTTAGAGTTAAATCTTGATTTTTAGATATCTTTTAAGCATGATATATTGAAGTTTTAGTCAATTGGATTAAGGGAAATATGATTTCTTCTTATATCATCTCGCATCACGAGTAGCATGTGCATACATAGTATTTCTCCTTTATGCAAGCATTAAGTGCTATTTATGAATTATTCTATTGATGTGTATTGTTATTAATGGCATGTCATCAACACGAGTATCATTCTTTATTAAACCATGTTGATCACCTTTAAAGAGACAATCAAGCCATGTTGATCAGAAATAGGACAATGGAATGTATTAATAGTAGTAGTAGTAGTAGTAGTAGTAGTAGGAAAAATTTCCATCCATTCACTATTACCAACAACCTTGTCTAGCTAACTGTAGATCCTGGAACCAATATCTTGTCTGTTAGCCCAAGTAAACTAGGTCCCAAATGAAGGAAAGTCTCCGAGCCCACATTCTTGCAGGCAATGGGAGAATTGAAAGACATCTTAGGGCTCAATATCTCCTCCAATCTTTTCCTGAGAAGAGGCAACTACATTAAAGTCTCCAATGGCAATCCAGGGAAAAGAATGTCTAGCTATCTTTATCATCCAATCCCATAATTCCCTTCTAAGGACCCCTATGTTATAAGCATAAACCACAATGATCCCAAAACAATTTTGAGACTTCACACAGGTAGCCAAGCAATGAATACCCTGAGCATTTTTATCAACAACTTGGATGCTATACAAGATTCATCCCATAATAACCAAACTCTACCATTTGAATGATGATCATATTTATTAACACAATGCCAATGTAACCCAAGTTTTTGAATAATGGAATCATCTTTTTCCTTCTTTACTCTAGTTTCTAACAGACCCAGCGAACCAATTCTATGCAGAGATCCAAGGTTTCTCACAACCTTGTGTTTGAGGGTTTTATTAAACCCTATAATATTCCAAATTGAAAAGGTCATAATGAAGAGAAGCTCTCACCCCCTCCCCCCTATCCACATTGCCTTCCATTAGTCTTTTCTTAACGGAACTTAGCCCAAGAGGACAAAAATCAAAAATTTCTATATGAGAAATGTTCCCTCCAAAACAAGCTAACTCCTTACCCTTTAGTAAGTCCATCTGTCCATTATGAGGCATGGGGGCCAAACTAGACTCTTGTATAACATCATAATCTAAAGAGGGTTCCTGGTCTTTAACAGGTCTAGAGGTAGGGTTAGGAGGGACAGACTTCCGATCAGAACTAGAAACCACTAGAGGCTTAGATTCCTGAGAAGAAGCAGGTTTAGGTCTCCAATATTGAGATTTAGTGGTCCTTTGTCCATTCCTACAATGACATTGTCCTGACTCATGCCCTTACTCATTTTTATTTCACATGTAACATATTAATCACATGATTGACATTAATATGGTCTCCAAATTTCAAAATTTGCATACAAGTTCTAGATTTGCCTTTATGGCCTCTAATCCCGTCTTTTGCATAAATTTTTCCATATTAATCTAAATACCAACATGTTATATATCAAATTGAGCCTAAATATATCAACTTACACGATATAATACTTAAAAATATCAAAATCCAATAACAAAATACTTAGGGTATGCTAGTCAAGCCATATACAAAACACAATTATATTATTTCTCAACCTTTATAAGCTATACCAGTGCATAAGTCATAGATTCTTCCATGTAAAATTTTATCATGCTTTCCCAATACCATGACATACTTTAAAAATCTACCCCATCATCATATATTCAACATAAACTCATCCTTCTATATATTCATATCAAATATATCAAAACAATGATGATCTAACCTATTTTCAACCAACCAACTCATTTTGCATGAAGAAACAAGCCATTATTTTTTTCAACAATTAAATACATCACATAACATCTAGATACACTGCTAAAGCATACTTATATTCAACTAACACACACAAAACACAAATTATGCTTACATAAATCATACACGTCCTTAAAACCCAAATTATGATAACATGTTTGGTGTGAGCAAGGTAAATCTTACCTTTGCATAACATCATCTACATAAGACTTCAAGGGGAGTAGAATTACCACCTTGCTCATTCCACCACTAACCACAATGACCCTCTTGCTAATATCTTATAAATCATAGAAAGAACATGAAACCTATCTTTTTACTTTATCTAACTTAGAGAAATTAGTATAAAATCAAAATGAATCATATAAGCTTACTTATAAATCTTGAAACTCCACCAAAACTATTCTAAAATCAACAAAATACCTCAAGTATGCTTCCTTGTAGCTAGGCATAAGATAGTAGGGCTTGGATTAGTAGGACTTTTCTTTTTGTTGTTTTTATTATTTTTTTTATAAGTTTTCAAGTGTGGAAAAATGGTGAAGGAGGCTTGAATATGGTGTGTAGAGGAAGAAGGAGAATGGAGAGGATGGTGAGGGATATAAAGAGGCTAACGGTGGTGTTAGGGGAGTGAATTGGTGAGATGTGCCTAAGTTTGTTCAAATAGAAGATTTGATAATCTTAAATATGAACTTTAGTTTTTCATTTTGTGTGATATGGTAATATTTACATTAAATTCATAGAGGAGAAGGGGAAAATGTACACCAAATGACAGAGATTAGGGAGGCTTATGTGAGGTTTAAGAAGAAGAGGGGATGTAACTCATGGGGGAGATGATATCTAAAGTTTCATGAAGTTTAAATAATCTAAAAGTTAATTCGAGGCCCCAAAATGTAATAACCATAATAAACATAAAATAATGAGCAAACGAGCTCTAAAACTGGTGTCTAGCTTTTTTTACTCTAGTCTGTGAGCATTTTTATCTTGTTAGTTATTTAAACTCTTAGTTTCTATTTTTTGTTTAGAGTAATGTTGTGATACATTTTAATACTTGAACAATGTTGTGATTACTCTCATTAGGAGAGAATTGCTTATGCTCGTATCATCATAAATGTTTTACTATATCAAAATTAGCCTTACACCTGGTGTTGATTAGGTAAATGATCACATCTCTTCTAATGTTGGATGCAGTGGTTTCACCGTCATTTTTTATTTTATCTTCCACACTAATCTATTAAAATGAAAAAAAATGGTTGTGAAAACTAAGGGTGTTATAGTAGTGATACTTATGAAGGGGTTATTGAGCTCATTAGGGATATTGCTTGGCCAAAGTCTTTTGTAAGTGAGGGTGGTACTAACTTTGATGAAGGTGCTGGCACTAAAAAAACTTATGCTAGAACTGAATTTTTTAGGTCAGCCCTAAAAATGCATGTGAGGATGGGTATGATCACTACGTTATAACTTTTATGTGGATCCAAACATTCTAGTGACAATGAAAAATACAACATAAGTTATACAATGTATTTTTTCAACTTTCTAATTAGTTAACCTATTTCCTCTACCACATTCATTTGCCAACAACTATTCCAATTCTATTTTTTCTTTCTCAATCATAGCAACCTTCTTCCTCAAGTCAACTTTCAAATTCTTCATTTGGTGATGTTTTTTCCTTCTCAACCTTCAACAAGTTGTCATTCACTTGTTCCAAGTGCTTGAGTTTACTCTTCATATGCTCATTTTTCCTTAATCAATTGCCTCATAACATTAAGGGTTACTTTGGGAAGGGTTCATCAATGAATGCAAAGACTTTATAACCACCAATTTGGTCATATTTATGACACTAGTAAAATCTTCGAAATGGAACTTTTCCAAATTGACACAGTTGCATCTCTGTCAAATCACAACTCCATGTCTTTGAAAGTGTGTGGATGATGAACTACCACTTTCACCCATTCAAATTTATCAATGCTTGCATCACCAAGAAAAAGAAAGAAAAAACAAATAAACAAGTTAGTAATTTTAGCTTACTAGACAATGGCCGAATACGTAAAAGCATCTTGTTGCTTAATCATGGATGATTATGCATTTCCTCACTATCAACATCATTACAAGGAAAATCACCATAGGCATGTGCCAAAAGTAGCGGAAACAAAATTAGCAAGCAAAGAGTAGTTGAAAAGGTTGAAAGATAACATTATTTGCTTACTCCTAGCCTAGATAGGCAGACACCTTAATCTTATAACAATGTATTCATCAATTAATAAACCAATTTCTTAATCATGGATGGTGCACTTCCTCACTATCAACATCTTTGCATGTAAAATAACCTTAGACATATACAAATAAAAGAGCAAAGAAAACAAAATTGACAAGAAAAGAGCAGTAAAACAAAACCAAAAGATAAACTTATTTACCTACTCTGAGCACAGATAGAGACACATATGAAGCTCATAACAATGATACTAACCAATAATTAAACCAACTAAGAAGGAACACTCAATCCACCACCATTTCAATAATTATTTAGAATATGCAACTAACCAACCATTATGATTATCATTTAGAATATGCAATTAAACCATATCAATTAAATAAATCTAATTGCCTATCTTTATAAACCAAATGAATTAAAATCATTTTCGTTTGAATTATTGGCTAAACAATGGAAGGGAAAACAACCCCCAAATTAAAATAAAACAAAAATTAACAAATCTAATTGTAAATCAAAGTTTGTTAGAAAATTAGGGTCCGGGCATAATACAATTAAAAATGAAAAAATTTGATAGAACAATTTAAGAAATAGATAGATCAAACTTACCTATTTTCATATTTAAGGGTTTACAACTCCAATTATCTAAGATTAGCTTGAAATGACCCAGAAGATTTCAGCTTGTGTACAAAATTTGCACACAATGAAGAAGGAGACAAGAATTACCTCTGAAAATTGACCTACAACTTGCATTGAAGAGCTCATGACGAAGAAGTGCGAGCGTGAAGTAGCAAAGAAGTGTGAGATGTAGATGAAACTATGTCAAGAACAAATGAGCAAGGGGTGAAGAAAGAAAAAAATCATAGGGAAAAATGATGTTATATATTTGATTTAATGGGGCAAAGAATAATAATAGTGTAGTGCTTAATTACTACATATTATACTTTATACAACATTATAGAGCATAAATATTTTTTAATGAGTTATGGTAAATTAATAATGATTTTTAAAATTTGGAAGCCTAGATCGTTTATTCATTACAGAAAATTAATATATATATATATATATATATATATATATATATATATATATATATATATATCCATTTCCTTTTAAAAAATAACAATTAACGTTCCTTCCTTTACACACATTTAATTCTAAACTTGTACATCCAAACTCAGAGCCATATACCTTCTGCTTCTAGTACGTAGACCTAACAAACACTTACTTACAAAAATAACAATGACTACGGAGCATAAACTTCCGGTAACCCAATAGCATTTATTAGTATACACAAACATTTATCTGTTCGACAACGAGTCTTAAGATATTACTCCCGAAAGATATTGACAACCTTACTCCATCTTACTAGCATTAAACAAAGGCGAATAGGTAAAAAAAAAAAAAGAAAATTAAAAAAATAGGGTCGTCGATAGAAGCCAAGAGACGAAAGGAGGAGTATACAGTATACACAACCTCACTCCAAGCCGGTCGAGACAAGTAGAGAGATTATTTCCGGCATTCATAACTCAAAAGTAATCGAGTAGGTAAAAAAAAACATCAAAAAGAGAAAAAAAAAAGTTGTCGACAGATGGCAAGATCATCCGTCACTCCATCAACAGCAAGCGAGGTACACAACAAAAGGACAACCGGGGAGAGGGGGAGAAGGAGCGGCAGCAATCCCTATTTCCACAAGTGAAACCATTTTTTTAACTTTCAGAGCAATTTCCAATATAGACCGGGGGGGGGGGGGCCTTTAGCTTTTCAAAGTGCCTACCTGTGTTCGGTACTTTGTAGACATTGCCTTGGTAGATAGGTCAATCATTTCACTGTTAATAATAAATAATACTTAACGATTAATACTTAAATATAACCCATAATGAAAGGTGGACAAGGTGGCGAGTCCCTGTTTTAGATAAGTACTAGTGCGATACACCAAAAATCATTTGAGAATGATGGGCCACATTTTAATTGTAATCATTCATTAATTCAACGGAAGGATAAAAATATATATATATAAAAAAAAAACCCACCCAGACTTATGACTCAACGTCACAATAATGGGCACCTAATGTTCGCTCTCAACCGCAATTTCCTGTCAAACACACAGATACGAATACCATTCGGAAAACTTTGTTACGTAGCCCATCATTCACCTACCTCATGATTGAGATCTTTGAAAGCTCAACAATAATACAAGGACTTCTTTTGGTAGTCCATAGCCTCGGAGCTACACGGATTCAATCATCTGCAGGATAATAAACCGGGTCGCGGGTTTCTCTCAGCAGATGAATATAGCAAGTGCTTAATAGCATCTTCATGGAGGGTGAGAAGTGGGGTTTGTAACCGAAGCAGACCTTGCCGCTTTCCGGTATACATTTATATACATTGCTTAGATAAAAGTAGCTGGCTGCAAATAAGAAGACGGTACGATGACAACTATGGTAGTATCAGAATATGATGACAGATCAGTATTCCAACTTAATATCTAAACAAGAAGAGGGGGCGTGGCGCAGATATAAAGGAATTGACATCCAAACGCCATCAATAGTATTAAATAAACAAGGAATAAAACCTGATCCTTTATTCCAAAGCTTCGATATCACTACCTACTTCTGCCAAAAATCTTAACTTAAAAGCAAAAAAACACATTCCCACATTCTATTACTCGCAATGTAACACACACTCCATCCATACCTTTCAACTTTTTTCTCAATTTCCCCACCATACTCTGTCACCTTGAACCGTCTTTCTTCTTCTTTCTTTCTTTCTTTGATACTCACCTTAAGCCTTAGAACCTCTAACAGAGTGATTATTTTTCAGAAATCCTCTCCATGGGGTCATTTCAGACTCCAGCGATGACAAGAAGTTCTTCGTTACTCCAAAACTCCTGCGGGTACCTGCTTCAAGAACTGCAGGCGAGTTCTTTCATGCAGAGATATCTAGCGAATCATACCTTATTTAGTCCCAACATTCATCAATTCAATTGAGCAAAACAAACCTCTTACCTTTTGTGATATTGTTCTTGTGGAAAACAGATGATATGGGATGAAGTTGGAGAAGATCAGTTCCAGCGAGACAAGGTTCTGCTCGACATCGAACAAGAGTGTCTCGAGGTTTACAGAAAGAAGGTCGATTATGCCAATATGGCAAGGGCTAAGCTCCATCAGGAGCTCGCTGAAGCAGAGTCCGAGCTCACACATCTTCTTCTGTCACTCGGCGAACGTTCGCTGCCTGGAAGGGTACTTTCATTTCTTCTACATCCTTATCACATTCAGATACTCGATAGCAAGTTGCACCTGTGCACATTGAGTTGAAGTATCGGCATAATTATTTCAGGAGGAGAGGATTAATTCAGGAGAGAATATAATAAGTTTTAAGATATAAGATAACACATAATAATCAAGGATCTTGCTCTATTTTGTAGTTAGTTAATTGCTCGACGAATTCAGCCTACAGTGAGCTAAATCCTGATAACATAAAACCAGGCACAGTGGAATCTATATTATTGTAGGCTAGATTTTTTTAGAAGGAAGAGGACAGTGAATAAAACCTTTCTTCTTCTTGTTCTTGAAAAATGAGACTTCAGTACAATTAAGCATGGCCTTCCACCGAAAGGTCTGTAGATGCGGGACAAATGAAATGGAAACCTCATTAGCTCCTTCACAGTAAAAATGATATTCCCCGAGCTCTGTCTAATCTCATGATACAGAAAGCTTGTCTGCATATAATCTGATGACTTCTGCCACCCACAGCCAGAGAAAAAGTCAGGAACACTGAAGCAACAGCTCGAATCAATAACTCCAGCGCTCAGGGAAATGCGCCTGCGGAAACAGGAAAGATTGAACCAGTTCCGAGCAGTACAAGGACAGATTCAGAAAATTTCAGCAGAAATAGCAGGTCGTTCAGAATATGATGATTCAGCCTCGGCTGTCATAGTTAATGAAAATGACCTGTCACTGAAAAAGCTCGAGGAGCACCAAGCTGAGCTTCAAGGACTCCAGAAGGAGAAGGTAATAATAACACCGAGGATTTGTCTTCTGAAAACATAAAAGCGTATCATGAACCCAGATTGCATTTTCCTTGCACTAATTATTGAGATTCTGTTTCAATTTCAAGAACGAGAGACTCCAAAGAGTAGAGATATACATCAGCACAATAAGTGATCTATCAGCCACGCTGGGGACGGATTTTTCTATGACAATTACCAAGATTCACCCCAGCTTAAATGAACTGTATGGAATAGCAAAAAATATCAGCGACAGCATTCTAGCAAAGCTTAACAGCACTGTGATGTCTCTTGAGGAAGAAAAGCAAACACGTCTTGTGAAGGTGAGACTCACTTGAACTTACCATCCATAGTGTTAGCACTTGGCGACTAAACGACATCAAATAATCCAAGTTTGCACATATCCATGCAACAACAATCGTTCAAGTGTGAAAGATCGCCTAATAAGTCAACCAAGAACTGATGTATAGTTGACTAACACAAGTGTAACAGTATTAATTGAATTGTTGAGCATCCTATATTTTGATAGCGGTGAATATTGACACACTCTTTCCGTTGTGCACAGCTTCATCATTTGGGCAAAGCCTTGATAGGCATGTGGCATCTTATGGACACCCCCGAAAAGGAACGCCGACAATTTTATCATGTGACTGACTTGTTATCAGACACATTGACAGAAATATCAGATCCTGGAAGAGTTACACTTGACATCATCCAACAGGTCAGATTCAATGTAGAGTAAAAGCATCGTGTTGGAGCCATATTTCCTTCATTCTTAGCAATATATGGTATGAAAGGAACCGTAAGAGCCTTTTCCGATGTTAGCCAGGAGGATAATGTACTTATAAAGGAGATTTTATTGACTGTTGCTAAGGGATACCTTGTATACCCCTAGCTCCTTAAGTTTTGTGCTTGGCTTCATATCCTGCAGCGGATTCTTGCTATGTAAATATCTAGGAGTTTGGTGTAATTCGCTCTTTTAGACGTAATAAGACTTACTTTTACCCAAGAAAACAAAATTCATCATGGTCATGGACAAAGTATTTATTTATTTTTGTTCACCCCCCCCCCTCCCCCAACATTTTAAGGCTGAGGCAGAAGTGAAGAGACTAGATCAACTGAAAGCAAGCAAGATGAAAGAGCTTTTTATCAGGAAACAGTTTGAACTCGAAGAGATATGCAACAAATCACACATGGAAGTTCCTTCAAAATCAGACGTGGATAATATTTTAAACCTTGTAAACTCAGGTTAGCTTGCTGCTTCCATTTCTCTCTAAATTGGAGAAGAATTGAGCTCATTTCATCTAGCTCACATGTTGATTTATGAGCACAAAAGGGGAGATTGACCTCGCCAATCTCCTCACAAGCATGGATGAACAGATTTCCAAAGCAAAAGAGGAAGCTGCGAGCAGGAAGGTGATAATGGAGAAGGTAGAAAAGTGGATGCTAGCACGTGAAGAAGAATGCTGGTTGGAAGAATATAACCGGGTTAGTTTCTGCATTCCGTCACATTCCAAAGTATCAGTAAGAAATTATCAACTATCAATTATATTCCTCATTTATGAAATTTATAGGATGAAAACCGCTACTCAGTAAGCAGAGGTGCCCACAGAAATTTAAAACGAGCAGAACGTGCACGAATAACAGTCGGCAAAATCCCAGGTAACATTGTAATTTTAGACAGTTGACTAAGCAAAAGAGAGTTATGGTGTCTCAGACTCCTACAACCAACAAAAGGAAACCTGATAACAGACTGAACCCTGTTAAAGAAAAATCAGTAAAAGTGATCAACTAAGCAGAGTTTAAATTATTAGCTACCCAGCCATTCACGAACAAAACAGCGGTCTGATACAACTGTTTGCTTGCAGCTCTCGTGGAGTTGCTGATTACAAAAACTAGAAGTTGGGAAGAAGAACGGAACAAAGTATTTATCTATGATGAGGTAAGAGTTTCTGCCAACCAAAAATGGGTAGAGAGAACATTTCTCTCATTTAATCAGTCTACTATTTCTGGTTATAAATAATCAGTCAACAAAGAAGAGTAATGTGTGTGTGCATATGGACATGTTATGAAGAATTAATAGTAACTTTTGCCTTTAAAAAGGAATCAGCATGCGAAACAATAAAAGTTACGGTTAATCAACAGCACTCAAGTACAAACTTAGCGTTATCGCTAGTAAGCATCCATGACTTTGGCAATGTATTCAACTCATCTAAACAGGGAAATCTTTCTCCCCCTTCTGTCTGGTGGTAAACAGAAAATGCCAAATGTGAAGATGCAGCGTTGTGAGAACCAAAATTACCACAGGCTAATGTGCTTAGTTATTCCATTTCAATATAGCAAGTTTACCTCTCTGCTGCCAATAATTGCATCTGTGATTTTAGGCACCTCTGCTGGCAATGTTAGAAGAATACATTTCACTACGACGGGAGAAGGAGGAAGAAAAACAAAGACAAAGGGTTAGTATGATGTGAAATCAACCGTACTTCACAAAAGATTTCAAAACAAATATTTTCCTCTGCATGAAAACATGCATCAAATATATGGTCACTTGTAAATGGTAGGGGTGTTCAATGGGTCAGGTCATGTGTGACTTATGCAACCAAACCCATGTAAACAGATTTGCACTTGATATACTAACCCATAGTTATTAATTAAGGTGGTTAGTATGGGTTAACCCATGTGGTGCCATGGGTTGGTGACCAGTAGTAGTACCCTCACTATACTACCACCACCTACTACACCACCACCCCCACTACACCAATTATATTAGTACTAACATATTCATATAGTTAACTAAAATATTTTCGAAGATATTATTTTATTTACTTGTAAAAAGATGTCAAATAGCTAACCGAATAAATGTCCATAAGAATCTTCAGGGGTTTATGGGGCCACCCAGCACAACCCAACCCGGTGGTGGTGGTGGTGGTAGAGTGGTGGACTGGTGGTGATGTGGTGTTGGTGAAGGTTGTGGTTGTGGGTTGGTGGTGGAGATCATGGCTATGGGTTGATGGTTCTGTGTATATTAACTTGTGTAACCCAAGGGTTATAGATTTGTAATGGGAATTTACGAATCATGAATCCCATGGGTTAGCAGCATGGGTTGCATGGGCTGGAACCCATTTGAACACCCTTAGTAAATATTCACGGCATACACAGTTTCAGATAGTCAGTTTCTACTCATCCCTCTTCCTACCACAAATGTCTGTACTTATTAATAGATGGAAAAGAAGATAACGCAAAGCCTAGGAGCAACCAAACAAGACAGTTTCTCAGGCCCCAGACTAGGAACACCATCAAGACCAGGAAGCAGCTGCAGCAGCCGACTAATCCCAAACAGGACCTTGAATGGAAGTTTCGGTAGTTCTTCTCCTTTAAACAGGAGGCTTTCACTATCAATCCAACAGATGGCATCAAACAGCTCCAATTCACCAACAAAGAGCACATCATTCAGAGAGAGAAGGAGATCACTTGGTCAAAAAATGCAAGCTCAGCCTGATTTTGCTTCTCATCTCAGAGAGGAGACAGCTACAGTGGTTTCAAGTTATTCAGGGCCTATATCCCCTTAACTTGAATCCAATGATCAGTCTCCAGTTTGTGTATATGTCACAGGTTTGCAGCAGATTGTGCGTAATAACATCACATTCAGCCTTTTATTTTATTTATTTATTTTTGGTTTCAGTTTGACAAAATTCTAAGATAGTGATGTAATTATATCCACTTTGAGCCCCGTTTATCCATTAGTTAGATTGCATGTGTGAAATAAAAGGGTTTTCTCAAAGTAGTTGTATTATCATGTAATAGAAGGGTGAAGGTGCAACATTCAACCATTAGTTTGCAGGTGTGAAATAAAATGATTTTCTCAACTTAGTTGTATTATCATGCAACAGAAGGATGAATGCACATCATGATTCTATACTGTTCATATGCACCGAAAGAAGCTACCGCCTGCATTATTAAAGAAAATAGGAGCAACATGCAGATGGTCGGTATCAAATAATAGTTCGACCTGAATTTTCAAATCTCTTAAGTGGATAAATCATATTTGGCTACTTAGCTATGAGTTTTAGCTACCATACAATATTACAATTTCATGCTTCCTAAAGACGTGTCTTCAAAGCATATCGAGATCGACGAGATGCTAACATATACGCCAAATTCAGTTAAAAACATGGATCACAAGTTTATCCCTTTCCAAACTCATATAAATCCTAAATATGCATTTTATGAAACAATCGCAACTGTAAATGAGCAACATAATTCAGTCTAGCCAAAAGCTTCTAGCACAACAACAGTTAAATAAATTAAAATTGCATTTCGACAGAAAATTGATAGACATAATGTACGCATCACATAATTCTTTAGCTCCTCAATTACGACTCATCATCACAAAGTCTTGCTCCTTTTTCAGACTCGTTAACACAAATGGAGGTTTCATTTTCAGGCAAATTATCGCATACGAGAGTTCCATTTTCAGAATCCACACAATTGGAAGTTCCATTTTCCGACACATTCAAACAATTTGAGGGTCCAGCTTTAGGCTTACGGAAGAAACTATCAATCCTCCTAGTATTTCGTGACACGATCGGCTCCGACTTCTCATTCACCATCTGCTCTTTACCCTTATTTGTTGTAGCTCGATCCGACGGCTGAGTAGGCAGAGGAAGTTCTTCCAACAAAAAATCACTAGATGGACGATGCCTCTTAACTGCTACCCTCAAATGCTCGAGCTTTACTGTCCTCCGCTTCTTCTCGGCTGCTACTTCCGCTGAACGTTCGGCGAGGAACTGTAGGAAGAGCTCTGCTGAGCATGAGATTAGAAGTTGAGCTTCCGATGTTAGCTTCTTGATTTCTTGATCCAGCTTGATGATTTTCTTGATTCGCCCGGTTGGAAATGATGGAATCATCGCCTCAGCTTCCTCCATTGCTGCTTCTTGGCCTTCTGCTGCCATATTCTTGATCGAGCCAGAGAGAGATAAGTGAGGAGGGGCGGGTAGGGTTTCTAAACTGGGATGATTTCGAAGAGAGCGGGATTGCGACTTGTGGGTTTTCAGATAGTACAGATTGACGAGAAAGTACTAAAGAGAGATTATAATCTCACGATGCTTTGGGGCCTTCTAGGGATATTTTCAGTGTCATTTAAGGGCATTTTCGTCAACCCGAATATGGCGCAAGCCTTTGGCGCCAACTTAATGCGAACTACATGACACGCTCAAGTTTCTAGAGCAGGGTCGGAATAAAAAGGGGCCTGGAGATCGGAAAACTAAAGGTTCTCATCGCGTCTCCTATCTGCTTCTAAAAATTTGGAAACATGCTTACGATTCTAAAATAAGGTGTTGAGAGATCTGAACTTGTGGAACTCTTTTAAATCACGGTGGTATTCCGATTCGCTCTTCTGTTTGCCCTAGATCGTCAGTTCTTCAAATTGCGCGGTGAGTTCCTGTTTTTGGCCGAAGTTCTCTGGTATTATTGAAGAATTTCCTGCGAAGGTAGTTATTCTTTTGAAATTCGAAACGAGAATATCATAATAGGACATTTGGTCGTTAAGATGGTAATTTAGAAATCACTTCATGATGAATCCTCGTGGCTGTTAGTTACCAGTAGCCTAGCTGTTATCATTCGCAACTAATGCTTACTTCTTGATGTGAATCAGTATTAAAGTAGTCTTCACTTGGAACATAGACTCATGTTAATCTGGCTCGAACCGGAGACATGCCCGTTAGAGATGATAAATTTAGAATATTGGAGATACTAGCTGAAATGAGGATGGACCGAGGCTTGCATATGATCTGTATTCTTGCTGGTTTGAACATTTCACTGCATGTTCGTTCAATTTAGTATACTGATTTGCTCTGTCTTGTGGTCTTCCGTGATATGGATCCTTGACTGGCCATTATGCTTGATATGCTTGGCAAATGTTTAGTTAAGAAAATTTATTTTGTTGTTAGTGGTAAGTCAAGTACCTGATTGCCTTTAGGGCTTTTGAGGACTTTTAGCTTGTTTTCTGGATCATGAATGATCGAAAACTAGTTTTGTATGTTTAAAACATCTGCTATGTAGTCATTTTAGTACTCTCGTTTTTCGCTATGTGTGTGAGTGTGTTAAGAACGGGATATTCATGTAATCCTACTGTCCCAGTTCTGTCTCTGTGATTTCTGTTTTTTGACTTACAGAAGTAGTCGCAATGTTAATTATGTTAGCAAATTTCCTTTTGCAACGACCGCATTATCTGTTGGAAGAATAGTGGGCTTCTCAAAACATGAAAATGATAAGAAAATACTATGGCGAAGAGGAATACTCAACTTTTCGGCCTGTACTTCAGAGCTAAGATTACGTAGGTATTTATGCTAATCATTTGATGAATCTAGTCTTCAAGTAGTTAATTCTAATTCTGGTGCATAAACTAACGAATTTCCCGACATTTATCATAGTACATACAAAAATTCTGTACATTCTAACATCTTTTCCCTGGCTTATTTCAACTTCCTACGCAAGCTATACAATTTTTGCCAATCTCCTGAGCATAGCTTTATACCAGCGTCCCTGGTCTTTTCAGCTTCCTAAGCAAACTAAACAACTTTTGTTGTACGTATCAATCACTTTGCTGAGTATAACTTCTCACCAGCGTCCCCTGCAAAATTACAATCACCGGAGGTGTTTCACCTCCTCTCTCTCAGATTTTTCATGGACGAGCTGCCATGAGTAAGGTGTAGTTCTCCTCATGCTGGATTGTTCTATTCTGCACTGTGCTAGAGTCAATGCTCATGGAAATATGGTGATGAAGAAGGAAGACAAATCTACCCCTCCAGAGATGTATGAAGGAAGGGAAGTCAACTATGCCCTAATGGCAAATGATTTTCATACTTCTGACCTACAAATTAAAGATCCCACACCCAAAACCACCAATCTGCCATCAATATGCCTTCGATTTGTTGTAAATGCAAATAATTGAAACACAACAATTTGGCAACAACCACCAATTGCTGAAAATTGCGCACCAACAATCTTCCATATTGAAATAAGCCAAGAAAGGATCTCTAGCCGACAATGATTGGAGTGATGACGATTAGTGTGAGCGTCTATGCCCATAGTAGGTGGAACTATGATGGACCCATAAAGTATCAATAGTGGTGTGCACTACTGCTGCTGAGAGTTGGACTTTGGCTATGGCTAGGGCTGTGCAAAAAATCCGTAATCCGAAAATCCGATCCGATATTTAAAAAATCCGATCCGAGTTTTAGGATATCCGATCCGGGTTTTAAAAACCGGAACGGATATCCAATCCGGTCAAAATTAAAAATTTTCGGAGCGGATATCCGATCCGATATTTTTCCGGATTATCCGATCCGATTAAAATATCCGGTATATAACAAAAATATTTTTTAAACATAAAATATATAAATATTTTTTGATTAAATAAATTATATATATAATTATTTAATCCAAAAATTATGAATTTATGGACTTTAGATTATTATTGTATTTGCGTTATGGACTTTGGACTTTGGATTATTATTGATTTGTTGTATTTGTTATGGACTTTGAATTTTTAGAATTTATTTTAATTTAATTCTACCAGGTTAAAATATCCACATTTGGATATTTCAATGCAGATATTTGGATTATTATTGATTTGTTGTATTTGTTATGAAATTTGGATTTTTAGAATTTATTTTAATTTAATTCTAGTAGGTTAAAATATCCACATATGGATATTTCAATACGGATGTTTGGATATCGGATACCGGATATCCGAATTTAAATTATCAAATTTTCGGATATCCGGTCATAAACAAGTCTTTTTTGTTGAAAAATAAATATTTTTCGTATAATCGGATATACCGGATATATCCGATATCCGTATCCGATTTTTCGGATATCCGACTATTTGGATATCCGCTATTAATGGATACGGATACGGATATAGGTTACTAAATATCCGATCAGATCGGATATCCGGAAAAAAAATCCGACCGGATACGGATATCCGGTTTTGCACAGCCCTAGCTATGGCTACCTATTAGTAATTAGATTCTTCTTACTTGTGTTGAATAAAATCAATCATCATTATTAATTGTATAGTTTTGTGCCACATTTTGTCAATTCTAGTTCCTGAAAATTTTAAGCCGGTTCAATTATTAAGAATGATATTCCCTAGGGTTTCTTGTTTTCTTATATATTGCAATTTGATGATTGAATGACATTTGAATCCTGCTAGAGCATCACAAGTACAAGAGATAATAAAGGGTAGGCATATATATTGTGGTAGCTTCAATTTTTCATTGTTGTATAGTAGAGAGTATAATGTTAATAATCCACAATTAGCTATCTAGAAAAGAAACCCTATAAGAACTTAAGATTCTTATTCATCAAAGGAAGATCATTCCCATCAGCTTATTAAGTTGATTTGTTCATCTTGTCATACTTGTTGGCCCTGGTTCTCCTGATAATAAGAACCTTCAAGCTTAGTGAATCTTTCACTGAGAAGCTATTGGAGACTGATTGAGGATCACCTAAGTTTGAAATTGATGGTAATGAAAGTTTAAAACGTGTAACTGTCAAGAGGAAGGAATCTTGGTAGGTGGCTCCTATTTATGGTCGTGAGTGGAACATGTAATTGAAGATTTGTAGGGTTTTACTTGTAATCTTGAATTTGATGCTTCCTTGCTCTTTTATCTTGAATTGATTTTTTTTTTTCATATGTAGGCGACTAGATGACCACAAGAAGCTTGCAAATGTATCTTTTAAAGCCTTGTGTAAGCTCTAAGGAAAAAAAGACCAAACACCATTAGGCTTAGACTAGGGTTGTAAATGAATCAAGCCAGCTCAATAAAATTTTTTGTTTGACTCATTTATTTATTTGAATGAGCCAATACCAATACCCACCTTTAGACTTGTTAGTTAAATGAGCTGAGGCTAAAAAGGTTCAGCTCAACTCATTAATAAACTAGGCTCGTGAGCTTGGCT
This sequence comes from Tamarix austromongolica, assembly GCA_039764185.1. NCBI lineage: Eukaryota > Viridiplantae > Streptophyta > Magnoliopsida > Caryophyllales > Tamaricaceae > Tamarix > Tamarix austromongolica. Next base: position 24,118,549 of record CM077818.1, on the reverse strand, counting down.
CATTGTTAAAAGTTTGGTTCGGTTTATTTGTTTAGTTAAACTAACCAAGCCTGAGCCATATTTTAGGCTTATTAAATGAGTCAAATATTAGACTGAAGGAATTTGGCTCATTTACAACCCTTGGTTAGGCCTAATATACAGTATAATATTTTATTTTATTTTTCGAAAAGCACCACATAATACTAAGTTTACATCTTTGCACACAAGATGACTGTCCATCTATTTTTGGAGCTAACACCATGTAACCTAAGTTTTTAGATGGAGGGTGATCTCACATGTAACTTCTAACAATATAAACTCAAGTCATGCAGTACTTTTCAAAAAAAAAAAGGAATTATATTATATATTAGGTTTTAAACTCAAGACTTTGGTGTATTATCCCTAAGTGTTATGCAAATATCTCTTTCTTGCATTTGAATTTTGAGCTCTAACTATCATAGTTCATGTTTCTCTCCTTGTTAAATTAGTGAATGTTCTATTTACCCCATTCTATTTTATATTTACCGGTCCAACGGTGATAATAGTGGCTAGGAGCATGTTATCCTAGGTTGTATTATATTTGTCGATATACTGATGAGAATAGTGGGGGTTTCCGAACCTACATGAATATAATTCAAGAGATGATTAATTATGACACTAATCGCTTGAGTCCAGATAATAATAAATAAACTATTACGACCTAATAATGTGATTTGGTAGCATCCTTGGTGCCTACAAGGATGGATTGTGTATGGTAGTGTCTTGATGGGCCTGCTTATGAGTTGGGTGGATGGTGTATGGTTGAGTATGATACTGGCTCTCTAATTATACTACAAAGAGCATAGCTTGGATGCTCCATTAGTCAACAGTGGACCCATATAACCTGCTAAAAGAGGAAAAACAAGGAGTAGGGTTAGTATAAATAAAATCAAAGTAGCTCAAAGGCTTACCTAGTGGTTCATGCTCATCTCCAAGAAAAATTGAGGAACAAAGATTCAAAGATGGTCTATAGTAGATGAAAGTGATAGTCTTGTCATCCACATGCTTCTATTTTTTGAAGCCAAAGTCTTGATCCTTATTTTGATGAGATTATTCTTCTACTTTTAAAAGCTCTTCTTCCACCTAATCATGCATTTTAATATGCTCCATGGGGACCTCCTCAACTTGATCATCCTCACATGTGGGTATGGCATCATCATACTCACAATTCCCACTTGAATTTGAAGCTGAAGTACTAGAGAGCTCTTTTTTTGCTTGTTATTGATTAATCATGTTAACCACATAACTTATTTTCTCCATTAATACTGACATCCTTTCATTTTGTTTAATTTGACTTTATATAAATTGGTTTTGCCCAATTGTTAATGCTTCAAAAAGCTTGTACATTTTTTTTTTAACTTGAGGGTTCTAAAACTCAAGAAGATTCTTATTGAGGATATTAATAATATTTTGAAGCTTCATATTCAAGATCATTCATTTCCCATCCGATATTGGGGTGATGTCTTATTCCCAAATAGTATGTGCTTGTGTAGGAGTTATATCCTTGGAAACCATTAAAAGATTGAGCACGGGGTTGTGTCCATCATCCTCCTTTCATAGCTTTTACATGGTAAGCATATGGATTTCCTTTCGTATGACACACTTGTTTGAATTAATGACTCCAGTAGCTATGGAAACCTGTAAAACAAGAGTAGTGAGTTGGTTAAGTCTATCGGTAAGGTTACTTGAAATTACCACATTTATTCTAGCATTAAGGTTCATGCAAAATTGTCCATAGCCTATGTATCCTCTCATAGAAACCTAAAGGACACTAACACTTCAAAGGAAAATGTTCAAAATGAAACAAAACACATCAAAAATCCTTAAAAAAAAAACTAAAAGGAAAAAAGAAAACACTAAAAAAAATAGAAATACTCTAACTACTAAAAATCCTATTAATTTAGAGACTTGAGTGCCCACAAGCACTTTGACCTCTAAATAAAAGGATGACACGACAAATATAACACACTAAAAATACTAGCAAAATAAAGGTGAAGTTAACAATCCCCATTAATAGCGCCAAAAATTTGTGTGGCTATAGCCGACATGTAATTTAAATCATTTTGTTAACAATTGTAGTACTAGTAAATAAGAGTATTATTTTAAACTAGGGATTTATACAACTTATCTCTATTTAACTAGCTCAAAAAAATAAAAATAAATAAGAAAAATAAAACCTCTAAATCACACAAAATAAATAAATAAATAAGAAAAACATTAATGGGGGTTTTAAAAATAGAAAATTATAAAAGTAATAAATAAAATAAAATAAAATAATAAAAATAATAGATCACCGCAAATATGATAAATATGCTAGAAAAATCAAAATCCACCACTAGATTAGGTAAAAATATAATAATAATTTCTAAGTCAAAATTTAATCATGAAAAAGAGATTGACCAAGTTTTAAGCTAAAAGTAGGTCTAAACACCTTATATTACTTTTCTAAATAAATTAATACGACAAAACATTAATATTAATCCTATTAAATACTAAAAGTATAGTAGTAACAAGCAACTCCTATATTTAACTAGATTTAATGTATTAATCATAAATGGAAGGATGTCAATTTAAGTATCTACTAGTACAATAAGTATATCTAGTTACATTTATCTCCTTTAACCCATACATATCTAAATGTTTTACTACTTCAATTAAAATTACAAAACTATTAGGTGAATTATTATCCAACCTAACTGTAATTTATATAAATAAATTCTAGCATATTTATATGGCCACCTATCGGGCAAATAATCCTACATAATGTTACTATGAGAAAACTAGAATAAAGCATGTACCATATAAATTACACTTGATAGACATATATATAAACAATAGCAATTAAAATAGAGTCAAAGAACAATCTCATGAAATAAAGAAAAATAAAATTATATATCAAAACATAATTAGAGCTCTCTTTGGATTGGGGTGGAAGAAAGTTAATGGAGGTGAATGAATTGATTTACCCCGTTTGGATATTAGGTTAATAATTTTACTTAGGTCAATCGAGGTTAATGTTTCACCTTCATTCACCTCGATTAACCTCGTTTTTATTAACCTCCGATTTTGGGGATAACGAAGGTGAAAGTGAAAGAATAAGTAAATTTTTTACTTGATAGGACCAAAATACCCCTCAATATGACTTATTTATTTAATACAAGGGTATAAATATTTTTTTTTAATCTTCATTCACCTCAATTTAAACAAAAAATTTTAAAGCATTCACCCCGATTCACTCAGGTTAGGTTAATATCATCCAAACAACATTTTAAAATATTCACCCCGATTCGCCTCTATTCCTTTCACCTAGGTTAATTTTTAATGTTTATCCCTACCTCGATTCACCCCAATCCAAACGGAGCCTAGACTTTTGAGTCTATTATCTAACAATAAATAGTTAGTTAGTCATAATAATAGAATTAATTACATACAAATATATATTAAAATATAAATAAAAAATAGAGAAAAAAATAATTAAAATTAATCATGGATGAAAAATTAAAAATTTATTCAAATAAAAAATTATTAAATTTTAATTAAATAAATTTCTTGAGCATGCTTTTCTCTGTCTTTTTGTCTTCTCGTTAGCCTTTATTTTCGTGCCTTTTACTTTCATTTTTTTCTTCTTCTTCTTATGCTTCTCTGGCTATTCCGGCTGACGGCACTCTCATGCGTCCGATCTTTCTTTACGACGCTGTTCTTCTTCTTCTCGCTTTTTGTGTCTGGCAACCGCAGCCGCTGGTTCCTACGCCTTTTTTTTTTCCTTATCGCTGATGGCTGCTCCTTCTCTCTTAATATCATTCATGCCCCAACACCTGCGCCTCTATGCTGCTCCCCCTCACTGCCCCCCTTTGCTTCTCCTACTGCGCTGCCCTTTTATTATGTGCGACACCAATTTTTTTTCCAGGCCTTTGGTCCTTGGGCCGAACAATAATTTTTTTCTTTTTTTTTTCTGTAAAATAAAGTTAGAAATAATAAATAAATAATCTTATAATCTAAATTTATTTAATTTATGTCATTTTAACTTAAATAATAAAATTTATACAATTATTATTATTTAAGTATAAAATTATAATTATTTACATATATTACTCAAATAATATACCAAAAACTAAGATTAAAAGAGTATAAAATATGTCAAAATATAAACTCATCAATAAGCTTTTTAATATAAAATATTATTCAAATAAAAAATTAATTATTTTCGATAATAATTCTTAATACCGACAATTTATCGTTGGTATTAAGTTATACATATCATAAGTAATAAGGCCTAGTCGTTGGTAATAAGGTTTTTTGAATTCAAACAATTTTTCAAATTTAAAATTTTAATTGTTGGTATAATGCTTAATACTGACGATTTATTGCTGGTATTAATGGCCATCTAAATTATTTTTTTAACCCAGTTATTTAGCATTATCGGTAATAAGCTAATGAACATATCATTGGTATTATGCCTTATTACCGACTCATTTGTATCGCTACTCAAATACTGGCGAAAAGTCATTGGTAATACGTATTATTGACAAACATTTCCTCATTACTGATAATTTAGGTCGTCGTTATTTGCCTTTATTCCTATAGTGATGTCAGGTCATTAATCAATATTGTCAGTAAGGCACTCTACAAGGCATCTTATTGGCCCTCACAAATTCATAGGAATTCATTAACTAGTTGTGGGTTACTTATATGACCGCAAATACGCCATTAATTGATTTGTTATCTTTGCTTTGTTACCATTATTTGACTGTTAAAATGATTGTTTCAATTCTACTAGAGCTCTTCACTATTTTCATGATTGAGTGAATGAGGGTTTTTTTCCTTATATTGTCTTCCTTATGATCTTATTGTTGGGTTTTTATCCAACGTTTAGGATTATATGTAAACTATAAGCATTACGAGTTGTTGAATAAATTAAGTTTGTATATAAGTGATCATATTTTCCTTACAAATTATTAGGCTTAATGTATCTAATTAGATGTAGGCCTGTATGTGTAGAGACATTGGGTATTCTAGGTTGTTGATGGACCGAACTAGAATAACCCGATACATAATAGGTCAATTGTCTATGTATAAGGTCTTAGACATAAGATCACACACACTTTGTTCTATTAGATTGCCATAAGTCAATAGACCAATGAGTGTATGACTGATCTAGAAGATTGTAGTACCGCCATTGTCTTGAATTCATTGGTCATTCCCGCATTATGGATTTAGGTATGCTTCTACATTATGTTATATATGAATCTCAATAAATTAACATTCGATCGTATTGGATCTATAGATTAAATTAATCTATCAATTGGTATTAGAGCAAGTTGCTATATATATCAAGATTAAGAATATCCTTCTCGGTACTGTTCACATGTGGCCTTTATTTTGTTATCGACTCTATTTGACATTGTTTCTTGTTTCCATTTTAGCACTATTCATGTTTTGTCACTATTCACCCTTGTTTGGCTTTTGATACTATTTGTTTGCTTGGTGAATGGTTTTGTTCAACTTTTTCATCGGTATTCTTCACTTTGGTACTATTCGATACTTTTCACTTTGTTTTCTATTTGGTAATGTTTATTTATTCGAAAGATACTTTTTCAACTTTTAGTACCAGCTGTTGGTGCTATTTCTCTGATTTTTGACATTCATTTTATTTTGTCTAGAGAATTGGTCAAAAAACAAAGAAAAGGAAATGAAACCATTCACTCGCCCTACCGGACTTCTTTGGTTGTTGTTGTCCATTGGCTTTGGCACCGTACTAGACTTCTCTCAATCGCTAAGCTGCCATTCTCCTCGCTCTGGCCTACGATCTCGGTGGCTTTGACTATCAACATTTGATGGCCTGCGGTTTTGGTAGTTTTTAAGGACTTGGACTAGGCGGTGGTTACCGACGTTGGGATAAGGCATGAGTGGTAGAAGACGAAGGTTTGAAGGGTGGGAGACGAAGGGTGAAGGTTTAGATGGTGATTAGGGTTTTAATTAATGAAGCGTATCTTAGTAACTCTTTAAACAGTGAAGGGTGTTTTAGTAATTGTTTAAATACAAATAAATTATGGGAGTTTGGTTGAGTTTAGGCTTCGAACCTATGACCATACCGTCGAGATTCAACATTCCCAACCGATTACGCTACATGCTTTTCTTATTACATTGTGCAACCCAAGCCCACTTATCTTAGTAATGAGTTGTTCAGGGCCCTTCCAATGTATTGGGCTTTTTAGATTAGGCTGTTTTAACTGGTTTTATCTTATTAGTTATTCTAATCCAATTTTCTGTTTTGGTATCTTTTGGGCTATTAATTTGGTATTCATTAATTTTGCATTATTAAAATAATAATATTAAGTAAATATAATTAGCCTTTTTAATTTAATTAGATATTTATTTCATTGTAATCTAATAATTTTTTGTGTGGGCCTTTTAGTGATAATAATGTTAGATTTAATATATTTTTGTTGATATTAAAACTAAATAAAATTGGTCCAAATTTTATAGGTCTATATTTATGAATAACATTGAGGAATCAATTTATTTAAATTATTGGTTGTCTAATATTAGTAAATAGGCTTATTGACACAATATATTGCAAAAGTAACATCTTTTGTGAAAATTAGTTTATTGAAATTATTAGATGTTTATGTATATATATTAATTCATACAGATAATTTGTCGTCCCAAAGGAAGGTACATTTCTAGCATAATTTTATATATACTCGTGGTGATAAATATGTGATTATTATTTAGATACCATGTGGATAATGAGTTTATTCAAAGATTATCCCATTATCTGATATGCCTTATTACCAATATTTGATCACTAAAATAAGAACACCTATTGTAGTTAATATTACTTTCCAAAGACTTGATATTAATGTTGCACTAGTTTCTTGTGATGGGATTGTCGTTATTTAATATATTTATTGTTTATTATGTTGCTATTATTTAAATGTATTGATTTTTTATTATGGACTTCTCCTGTGAGCATGTATAATTATGTTATTGTTATGTTTTCTATACAGTTATGTTTGCTACTATAATATTTACCAACTTAAATTCCATTTCCATGCTGAATAGGATTAATTTTATGGAATGGAAGGATAACATTTTACTTGTTCTTAGATGTATGGATCTAGACTATGCACTTCGGTTAGCAAAATCCATTGATCTAATGGTTAAAAGTTCCTTTGATGAGAAAAGAAACTTTAAGAGGTGGGATCATTCTAATTGCATGGGTCTTATGATCATCAAGCATAGAATTCCAAAGGCTTTCAAGAGTAGATTATCTGATAAGATCACTGATGTGAAGGATTTTCTTACTAAATTGAAGTTTTTTTTTTTGCAAAAAACGAAAAGGATGAAATAAATACTCTTTTCAGTGCTTGATTTCATTATAGTATAAAGGAAAAGGAAATAACAGGGAGTACATCATGGGGATGTCTAACATTACTTCAAAACTTAAGGTCCTAAAGCTTGAGTTGTTAGATGACTTACTTGTGCATTTAGTACTAATTTCTCTTCCTATACAATATAGTTACTTTAAAGCCAGTTACAATTGTCAAAAGGAGAAATAGACTCTTAATGAAATCATTTCCTGTTGTGTGTAAGAAGAAGAAAGATTGAAGTAAGATAAGATTAAAAGTACTCATCTAGCATTTACTCCTAAAAGTCAGGGCATGGAGAGAAAGAATGAAGTTGCTCCTAAGGGTATGTTCCAAAAGAAATAGTAGAAGGAAAAAGATAACTACTTCTTTTGCAAAAAGATTGGATATATTAATAAGGATTGTCAAAAGTATCATGCATGGTGTATGAAGAAAGGTATAATCCTTACTTTAGTCTTTTTTTAGCTTAATTTAGCTTCAATACCTAGAAACACTTAGTGATTAGATTCTGGTGCTATTACTCACATAAGTGTTTCTATATAGGGTTACCTGAGTTGTCGAAAGCCAAATGATGGTGAAAGACACATCTATGTGAGAGATAGAAAGGCATCAATGGTTGAAGTGATTGACGCTTTTAGGCTATTATTAGAAATCAGTCATTATTTGGATTTGAAATATACCTTTGTTGCACCATCTTTTAGATGGAATTTGGTTTCTTTTTCCTTATTGTACGAATTTGGTTATTGTTGTTCATTTGAAAATAATAAATTTAGTCTTTTATTAGATTTAAATGTTATTGGTACTAGTTCATTGTATGCATATAATAACCTATATATGCTTGATGTCATCACTTCATATCATGAAACCTCTCACATAGAATTATATGGTACTAAATACAAATTAAGCAACGATAATTCGGCATCATTATAACATAAGTGCTTAGGTCATATCTCAAAAAAAATAATTGAGAGACTTGTGTTTGATGACATTTTAAATTCCTTTGACTTTACAGATTTAAACAATTGTGTTGAATTTATTAAGGGAAAACATACCAAAATAAAAGAGAATAAGTGCAAATAGATCTTCAAACATCGTAGAATTGATTCACAAGGATATATGTGGACCATTCCCTACGGTTTCTTAGAATGGTCAACAGTATTTTATATCATTCAGAGACAGTTACTCACATTATGGTTACCTATATCTTATTCATGAAAAGTCACAATCATTAGACATGTTCAAATCTTTTAAAGTTGAAGTTGAGAATCAACTCAATAAAAGGATCAAGTGTGTCAGATCTGATCGTGGTGGTGAATACTATGACAATATAATAGTTTGGGCAAACAATGCCCATGAGTTTTTACTAGATTCTTAGAGGAGTGTGGAATTGTCCCACAGTACACTATGTCAAGTTGTCCTAGTGTGAATGGTGTATCTAAAATACAAAATGGAACTCTTAAGGACATGGTAAGGAGTATGATTAGTTATTCTACCTTACTAGAGTCACTCAAAAGAGAAGCACTAAAGACAATAGCCTACATTTTAAATAGAGTACTAACTTAATCAGCTATTAAAACGCCTTATGAACTTTAGACAGGCAAAAAATCTAGTGTGAAGTATTTTTCATATTTAGCAATGTCTAGTTGAGGCTAGGCCATATAGGCCACATGAAAAGATTTGGACTACAAAATAGTTAGTAGCTATTTTATTGGTTACTCTGAGTGATAAGGGGCTATAAGTTCTATAATTCCACACTTAGATTAATTTTTGAGACAGGAACTACCACGTTCTCTAAGGATGTTGAGCTTATGAGGGGAACTAAGGTTAGGGACATTGTCTATAAGGAGGAATTGATTACAATTCCTACTATTATATATGACAATGTTCAAGTGCACCTACTATTGAATAAGAGGCAAATTAAGAACATCTATAAGATAATGTCGAACAACTATCCATTGAAAATGAGGTGATTGTTCCAAAAGAATAAGCTCAACAAGATCAACAACCTTAAAAGCTAAGGAGATTCACTAGGGAAAGAGAAGTACTATTTTGAATGATTACATTATATTTCTACTAGAACATAAGGTAGGCATAAGGGTGGTGGAAGATAATCCAATTAACTTCCATCACATCATAGAGAATTTGAATTTTTAAAGTTGGATTGATGCCATAAATAAGGAAATAAAGTTCATGATGGATAATGACGTGTGGCATCTTATCCCATTACCTAAAGAAAGAAATTTATTGGTTGTAAATGGATATTTAAGACCAAAAGGGATTTAAAGGATAATGTGGAGAGATATAAGGTATGTCTTATCACTAAGGGGTTTACACAAAAGGAAGGAGAGGATTTTAAAGAGATATTTTCCTTGGTCTCTTCTAAAGATTTCTTAAGGGTGATCGTGGAATTAGTTGCAAATTTTAATTTTGAGTTACATAAGATGGATGTAAATACCACTTTTCTTAATAGTGAAATTGTGGAAACAATGTACATGATGCAACTAGAAAACTTTGTGTCAGGAGAGCTAAAGAATATGGTATGCAAACTTAAAAAAATTCATCTATGGGCTCAAGCAAGTGTCTTAATAATGGTATTTCAAATTTCTTCAAGTTATGACATCTTTTGTAACACCCCAAAATCACGGCTTGAAAATTTCGTTTAAATTTTGCTTTACGGAAGCAGAAATTAAAGAACGGTGGGTGTTACCCCCACACTTGACATAAGTCTGGTCTTCTCATCCTCCTTACGTCAAGTGCTAAGGCTTAAAACAAATCAAATCAACCAAAGATAAGAGAAGTACAATACGTAATCAAGAGTTTTGCAAAAGAAAGATTATCCATGACAAATAACTGTTTAGGACATTAAGTAGCCAACCATTTAGAAAATAAAAACAGATTACACAAAAGTCATTAATGGTCTGCCTTACACTCTTACGATCCATCAAGTTACAAGGAAAAGGGGGAAAAGGGGCGGGGTCCACTCGCTCCCTAAATCTACCTATTCGCTGGGATGACTGTAACACCTCAAAAATTCACTACTTTTTTTTAAAGCGGAAGCAATTAAAATAGAATCACTTAAAACCTATGAATTCTGGGGATGTTATCGCCACACTTAGTACCAGACCGGTTCTTTCCGACCGTTCCAATACCAAGTGCTAAGGCTAAAGAAAAGATTTACATTAAATTCCAATCAACAGTTCATAAAAGAACTCGAAAGATCATACCTTAAAATCAGAGTACGCATAAACGTTTATAAACGTAATAAAATAGAAATCAGAGTGCGAAATCAAATAGGATAAATACTCCAATACAAAGAAATAATAGCAGGAAGTAAAATTGCATAAAGACTGAAATACGGCCACAACTCTCTCGAACTTTGAGCCAACCAACTGATGTCTCGCCCACCTGCACAAATCAGAAGGGCATACTACTCGTAGGAATGAGCAGCACCCATGAAAAGGGTGATCAGTACGCTACGTACTGAGTAAGGTAACCGAGCACTAAGGCTGACACATAAGCACATAATCCATGCAGATTAATAACAGGGCATAATCCAACATAACAACATAAAGGTATATGAACAATTTAGGTAGAAGTACAAAGGCCAATATAATCAAGATTAATTGTTTAATTAATCTCTTAACAGAATCCGATTCACACCATGCCTTTTATCAATCCATGCGAGCATAGGAACACCCCACTATTATAACCAGTGGGCCGGTCACAATAGAGCATCATGCCCTAACCACTATTATTACCGGTGGATCGGTCACAATAGAGCATCATGCCCTAACTACTATTATTACCGGTGGATCGGTCACACATAGGGTACAACCCTAACCACTATTTCTGACCGGTGGATCGGTTTGGTTCCTGCTCACATGGTGTTCCACTGTAAGTAATTAGTATCTTTTAAGAGCTTTAACGATTCCGGTTTGTGTTTATTGAGCTCGAGTCACCCCACTATTATTACCGATGGGCCGGTCACATATAGGACCTCATGTCATAATCACTATTATAACCGGTGGATCGGTCGCACATAGGACTACGCGTCCTAACCACTATTCCTGACCGGTGGATCGGTTTGGACTCGGCTCAATAATCTTCCACTTCATATGATTAGTGTCTTAAGTATCTTATTCAAAGGATTTCACCCTAGACATGCATAAGTCATCACACATCACAAATCATAAAATTCCACCATCATAATTACACTTTAATTACCACATGCACATGATGACACAAAAAACCCTAATCAGCCACCACATAGCTCAATTAACCACAACAAACCATAGTTAACCACTCCAAACCCTATTTAACCCTAACAACCATAATTAGCCACTCCACGCCTTAGTTAATCATAACAAATCACAATTATCCACTCCAACCCTAATTAATCACAACAACCCAGAGTTCATTACTCCAAACCCTAATTCAATCTCTTCCATACACTCATAATGCTCCACGTACTATTTTTCATCCAAAATAGTTCAACACCCGAATAATACTTACATTACCTTCCTTACATCCCAAATTAACTTTCCACACGTAAATTTCATACCCATGCAGACATTAATCTCCCCATGCAACCATTCGAACTTTTCATGTAAACCCTAAATTCCATGCAATCATTAACTCCCATACAACACCCTAACTCCACCACGCAACCCTAATACCACGACACAAAACCCAAGATTCTGTCATACAATACCCTAAATTTAATCCATACCAACCAAATATTCATCCTTACCAAACCCTAGATTCAATTCACATAAACCCGAAGATTCATCCTTACAAAACCCTACATTCAACCATATTAAACCCAAAGATTCATTCACACAAAACCCTAAATTCAATCCATACCAACCCAAAGATTCAAATCATATAAAACCCAAAGATTTGTCCACATAATACAATTGATTAGATTCTTTCCTTTCATAACCACAAATTAGATTCTCCCATATAATATCATAAATTACATTCTCCTAAAAAACATCATAAACTAGATTCTCCCAAACAAACCATAAATTTTATTCTCCCATTTATCATCATAAATTATATTCTCCGCATAAAACCCTAAATTATACTCTTCCACATAAAACCATACATTAGATTATTCCTTATAAAACCATAATATTAGGTCAACTTCTTTCCCCATCCTCCTTTTCCATCCTTTCTCCCACACAAACCACATCGACATCCTCTCATGCATGTCTTATAGGGTCACAACACATATCGTCACATACATATAGTACACATGCCATACAAAAACACAAAAACATAAAACATAAAAACATACTTCAACTCCATGTCATACCACATACAAAATAATTAATAATCATAAATATAGGATACATAGCATGCGAAGCACATAATGCCCATAAGCACATAAAAGGCCTTAGCACCCCTTACCTAAAATGTCATCGATCTTGGAGCACGCTCCTACGCCTCCTTAGGGCTTTGACCAAATAATAACATATTAATAAAGTATCTTTACCAAAATTCTAACTTTCCTAAAGACATAAAAATAATAGAGATATTATAAACCTTGTTAATATAGGGTTAAAGACTTTACCCTAATAATAATAATGATACTAAAAAAATAATATCAAAGATAATAAAACTAATATCAATGAGAATAATAATAATAATAATAATAATAATAATAATAATAATAATAATAATAATAATAATAATAATAATAATAACAATAGTAACAACAATAATAACATTATTGACAACACTAATGTTAAAATATCTGTATTAATAATAATGGAATAAGAATAATAGAAATTCGAAATATAAAATAATGATAATTATTATACTTATAACATATTACTATTAATAATAGTAGAAATAGAAATAATAAGGGAATAATAATAAATTCGAATTAAAATACAGTAGGGCTTTAGTCCTCAACATAAACAATAATAAAACCAATAATACTACTACTACTAATAATAAAACAAATTAAGAATAATAAATATTAAGAATAATAATAATGGTATTTATATGCAAATAATTGAAATAAATTAAATCAAGGCTTATAATAATATGGAAAATGGTTGAGAGGGTCTAGGGTTCAACCTTAGGCTGGTGGGGATAGGTGGCACCGGCAGTGGTGCACGACGGTGGCTGCGGTGGGCGGAAAAATAGAAGAAAAGCGGGAAGATGGATGTTGGGAAAAAGATAGGGAGAATTGAGGTGATATAAGATATGTTTATGGTTTCCCAGGAGGAGAGGGACAAAATGATGGTGGTGGTGCAGCCAAAGGTGGCGGCGCACGGCGGCGGACGATGGTTTAAGGTTTCGGGATAAAAAAAATTCCGGCGAAATGAGTAACCATCTTTGCATGGTTATTGAGGCTCGTACAAGAAAAATCGAAGGTTGAAAATAGTTTGGTTAACTAGAGGACGATGCAAGGAATAATTTGGAATGTAGAGGTGGCGTTGAAGTTGGCTAACGGCGGCGTAATACGCGTCTAAAGTCGCGGTGGCCGGCACTCGGGCTTAGGGTCTCGGGGAAGAACAAACTTCAAAAACTCATACAATCTAGCTATTTATAGATTGTAGATGGTATAATAGGGTTTTGGGGGTCGGAAGGAAGTTATGGGGTGCGAGAATTTGTGCAGCCGGCGGCAGAAAACGGTCGGCCAACGTTTGGGTTGATTCGACAGTTCACGAGGCTAGGGAGAGGAAACGGGCGAGATTTAACGTCGAATAATTATGAAAGTTTATTCCTGGAGTTAATAGGAAGACAATGAGACAAGAAACGGACGGTATTAATCACCGTAGCCGGAGATGCCATTTTCGGGGGAGGGAGTTTCAGCGGCGTCAACGGAGGAGAAAGGAGGAAGAAGGAATAAGAAGAGGAGGGGGATCGGTCGGCCGGGAAAAGAAAAGAAAAGGGGAGAACCGGGCGGTTCGGGCGCGGGCGGTAGGCGTTAAATGAAACGACGAGCTTCAGGCAGAAAAGGATGCAAAATGCGGTGTAGAACGGGGCGGAAGGAGGACGTCGTGCGTTCATGGGTTGGGCCGAGGGAAAGGAAGAAGGGGAAAAATATTGGGTCGCGGGAGAAGGCAGCCCAAACGGGAAAAAGAAGAGGAAAAAGAAAAAGAAGAAAAAGAAAGAAAAAGAAAAGGAAAAAGGAAGAAAGAAAAAGAAAAATGGAAAAAGGAAAGAAGAAAAAATTAGATTAGGGCCAATTAAATTAATCTTAATATTTAAAATATTTAAAAATAATAATATTTAAATAAAATAATATTTAAATCCCTTTTTAGGCTAAATTAAGATTTTTAAAAGGTTTTCCATAAATTCCATTTTAATTAGCAAAACACCCTAATTTTCTTCCATTAAATTATTCATAAAATTATTATTAATTTCAAACTATTTCCTCTTTCTTATTTAAAAAAATAATTTATTTAAATAAATTCCCAAATTAAAATCTTTAATTAGTCAAAATACCTAAATTCCTCCTAATTAAAATAGTAATAAATTTCTTCTTAATTTGTCCTAATTAATTTCCTTTTATTTTAATAAAATAATTTATTTAATTACTTTTTATAATAACACCTCATTTAAATATAATATTTAAAATTAGAATTTTTCGGGGCATTTCAATGAAGCTCCTCGTAATCCTTTAACCAACGCATGCCATGGACGTACTCCTCTGAAAAGTGATAGTATTAATACAATTTCGTCATACTAAGTAAACCACAACGCCTCCGGAGAGGTAGCATACCCACGTAGAAAACATCATACAAATACGGAATTCAAATAGAACATATGATCACATGCAAGGCCACGATTTCAAAACACATATCCACATCACATTTAACATTACGAGTTAGGTCAAAATCCCTATCGAAGGCATTTAAAGCTTGCTTATAATTTCATAACCAATTTAACTTACCAATGACCATACATTATGGCCTAATAGGAAGAACCAGTGATATTCCAAGCAATCTCACCAAGGTCAAGTCATTCCTAATCCGATTATTACAGAAGTATTATGGTGGGTATCTAATCCGGTTATATAGTTTATATAAAAATTCTCAAGTGGAATACAATCCCATATCCATGACAAAAATCGTCAAGGAGGGTGGTACCAAAATAAATAACTCGATTCCAGGGCAATGCTCGCCAAGGAAGCCACACGACATAACAGTCGCCTGTACTAAACCTTAGACCTCAAGACCTTAAGTACGCATACTCCCTATAGGGTATATGGAATACCTATAGAGCAGAAGTGAGCCCCTTGACCCGAAGGCCCAAACTATGCACTCAGCGGCCAAGTCCGAGGCACGAGATTCCTTTCCAACTCGAGTCTTTCTCTTTAAGTAATTATTGTCTTATGCAATTCTGGGTTATTATTTTCTTTTAGAAGGTTGAGATTCACAAAGTTCAACTTAGTCAACAATCAACAAACAACGTCACATCCAAAGACCACGAAGTCGCAATCATTCCAAGCCAACACGGCCTAGGGTTAGGCATTATGCCATAGCCCGAATGATTATTTGATTCAGTGTTCAAAACCAATGTCCAATTATTCCCATCATTATTTTAAGGCCAACCCTTAATTTAACTAGTTCAATTATCCACTTTGGAACACCTTTTTGCCTTAATGACCAAAATACCCCTCAACCTGTATCTACCACGTTTTCCTTCACTTTTATTAACGCTAGCATAAAATAGCTAATGATACTTTACATACGATAATTTCTTTAGTACTACAAAAGACCATATTATCCCTAACCATTTACCATACGTAGTACACGTAAACACTATTAGCATGCATTTCTAATATGTCATAAATTCATACAATTTCTACAAATAAATCTCAAATACAATAATGGTATATAAAACTACATTTTACCTTAAACATACTCATCTCATTTTACTAGCATAAATCCAAGTTCGTTACCATTAGCATACACTTCTTCAAATTTTAGAATATTACTTAGGCATATAAAAATATTGCATGATAACACATATTAATTTACACATCATGATATTCATGTAGAAATGAACTACAATATGCTCCCATATAAAATTACATTTTACCTTAAACATACTCATCTCATTTTACTAGCATAAATCCAAGTTCGTTACCATTAGCATACACTTCTTCACATTTTAGAATATTACTTAGGCATATAAAAAGATCGCATGATAACACATATTAATTTACACATCATGATATTCGTGTAGAAATGAACTAAAACATGCTCCCATATAAAACTACATTTTACCTAAAACATACTCATCTCATTTTACTAGCATAAATCCAAGTTCGTTACCATTAGCATACATTCTTCAAATTTTAGAATATTACTTAGGCATATAAAAATATTGCATAATAACACATATTAATTTACACATCATGATATTCATGTAGAAATGAACTACAACATGCTCCCATATAAAACTACATTTTACCTTAAACATACTCATCTCATTTTACTAGCATAAGTCCAAGTTCGTTATCATTAGCATACACTTCTTCAAATTTTAGAATATTATTTAGGCATATAAAAAGATTGCATGATAACACATATAAATTTACACATCATAATATTCATGTAGGAATGAACTACAACATGCTCCCATTTCCCACAAAAATAAAATAATTTGATATCCTCATCCTATCATGATTTTATCCTAGAAAACTATCCTATCATTTTCACATAAAATTCTACCGTCTACGGTTTAGTTGGATTTATCTTGAGCTAAGAAATATTAACACTCCGAGCTTCTTGCACAAATACCCTAGGCGCGGTCGAGATCACCTAGAAGTGAATACACCATCCAAACTACAAGTATTAATATTTATGCAAATTAAAAATAACCAAAAGACAACCTATATAAGCTAATACTTGAAAAAAAACGATTAGGAAAATAAACGAGGTGGCCGACGCATGAATTTAAGCACCGAACCCACCGAAAGATAGAGTACTTACTTGAGGAAGAAAATTGGCTACTTGGGGAGGTGGAACACAAGGCAAAAGCTAGATTATTTTTTAGACTAAATTCAGTGGAGGGAAGGGGAAGGATAGGGGCTGTAAGTTGAATTTTTGTTGCTGGAATTTAGGGAAGGGAAAGAGAGGGATACAAGGGGAGAATTAGAGGGCTTAAATGGAGAGGAAAAGAGGGTGATTTATGCAGGTGGGGACTCAATAAAAATGAGGGGAAGTTGGGGGGAAAAGGGTGTTGCGTGGGTTAGAGTTGAGGGCTGCAAGTGGGCTCTATTTTGGGGGGGGGGATGGTGTCGACAAGTCTGCATGGGGATGGAGGCCTGCAAGGGCAGGTTGAAGCATAGAGAAGGGAAGGGAATGGAGGGATAGAGGGAAAGCTGCAAAAAGGAGGATGGTTGCTAGACAAGAAGAGACATATGCATGGGGAGGAGAGGGAAAGGTGACGGGCTGCATGGCTGCAAGTTGCTTCGACAGGTTGGGGGAATTTTTTTGGCGGGGTTTAAGTGGAGAAAAGATGGGGGGTTTGGTTAGGGATTGATTAGCAAAAGCCTCCCTAAAATATTAAGCTTGCAAGTGTGGTTATTAGGAAAAGAATTCCCACCTAAGTAAGGTTTAATTTTCTTAAAAAGAAATCATGATACTAGTATTATTATGATTAATATTATTATCATTGTTTTATCACTTTCCCTATTTTCTTTTTTTTGTAATTATTGCTAACATTATTATTATTCTTACAATCCTTGTTATGGGTATTAATATTAAAAGTATTATTTATAAAAGATTATTGGTATAGCCATCCCTTCTAATTACTCTCTTCTTATTATCTGTATTATTATCGTCGTCAATTTTTTTACCTTCTCTACTCTTTCTTACACTTAATCCGGATTATTTTTATAACTTAATATTTATGGACCTACTCGAGACAACAAGCATATAACTAAAAAAAAATCTTATGGTTTACTTCACCTACTAATCAAGTTTTAAGTCTTGCATGTCTAAATTAAGGGTTAATTAATACGGGGTATTACATCTTTTGGTTTTGAGATGAATTTGGTAGATGAATGTATATACCCTAAGTTCTATGGGAGCAAATACATTTTTCTAGTTCTGTATGTTGATAATATACTACTGGTATGTAATGACATAGGTTTGTTGCATGACACTAAGCCATTTCTACCTAAAGATTTTCAGATGAAAGTTCTTGGCAATGTCTCTTTTATATTGGGAATAAAGATACATCGAGATCATTCTCGAGATATTCTAGGGTTGTTACAAAAGGCTTATGTCGAAAGGGTTCTCAAGCGGTATGCCATGCAGAAATATAAATCAAGAAACACCCATGTTGCTAAAGGAGACAACTTTAGTCTCAGTCAGTGTCCTAAAAGTGACTTTGAAAGAAAATAAATTCAAAGTGTTCCCTATACTTCAACAATGGGAAGTCTAATACATGCTCAAGTGGGTACTTGTCCAAATATTGCATACATTACTGAAAGGCTTGGCAAACATCAGAGTAATCTAGGACTCAACCATTGGATAGTAGCTAAACAAGTTATGTAATACTTATAAAAAAGAAATATTACATGCTCACATATCGAAGGTTAGACAAGCTTGAGATTGTAGGATATTCTTACTCTAATTTTGTTGGATACTAAGATAGCATGAAGTCTACATCAGGTTTTGTTTTCTTGATGGCTGGAGGTGTTATTTCTTGGAAGAGTGGTAAACAGATAGTAGTGGCCTCTTCCACTATGGCAGTGGAATTCGTAGCATGCTATGTGGCTTCTACTTGCAGTATATGGCTGCCAGATTTTGTCATAGGACTGTGTATAGTTGATGTTATTGAAAGACCACTCAAGATGTTATGCAATAATAAGGCTACAATTTAGTATTCTAATAACAACCTAAGTTCTACAAAATTGAAAAGTATCGATATTAAATACTTGGTTGTTAATGAAAAAGTACATAAAGAAGAATTGTCTATAGTGCACATTAATACAGACTCCATGATAGTAGATCCACTAGCTAAGGCTTTACCATCCAAATAGTTTGTCGAGCATCTTGCTCGTATAGGTTGATGATGTTTAGTTCTAGTGGGAGTGTATTACTTCATTTTCTCTATGTATGGATACTTTATTTTGGCTTATGGGCATTTTGACTATATATTTTTTTTTGTAGAAATAAAGTTTCAGTTTATTTCCTTTCTACTCTATTAATGATTTGATCTCACTAAAGTTTTAAGGTAGACCAGTTGGAAATAAGCATGTTAAGATCACATTACATAAAATTTCCATGCTACACATCCACATCTTGATCTATGTCATTTAGTTATATCATCATACATGACCATTGAAGGTTTAGTTATGATGAAATGTGACAAAAGCCATTTTGACCCTACGTTGCCGTAACTAATGGACCGGATTGATTATATATACATTTTATAATGACAACAATATTAAGTTCATTCGGTTATTATGTAATTCGTGGTTATAAGGTCACATATATAGCCCAAGTGAGAGATTGTTGGGTTTTTATCCAATGTTTGGACTTATATGTGAACTGTAAGAATTGCGGGTTGTCGTATAAATTAAGCTTGTATATAAGTGATCATATTTTTGGGCATAAATTATTGGGCTTAATATATCTAATTAGATGTGAGCTTGAATGTCTAGAGACGTTGTGTATTTTAGGTTGTTGATGGATAAAACTAGAATAGCACAATAGACTATAGGTTAGTTGTCTATATATAGGATCATGGTCCATAGGTCACACATACTTTGTTCTATTATATTTCCATGAGTTAATAGAGACCAATGAGAGTGTGCCAGATCTAGAAGACTTTAGTACCTCTATTATCTTGAATCCATTAGTCATTCTCGCATTATGGATTTAGGTATACTTCTGTATTATATTATGTATGAATCTTGATGAATTAACATTCAATCATGTTGGATCTATAGATGAAATTAATCTATCACTTATGACTGATTTATTGTGTTTGTATAGTTTTTTTTTTCGATAAGCAAGAAGATTTATTACTATCAAAATGAAAGAATTACATCCGGCCCTTAATACATAATACTATCGAGTATTAACAACCACCTAGCATATTTATTATGTATATATGGGTGAACCATCCTCCTAGCCACATTAAGAATAATCACTCTTTGAATAGTAGAGCTATTTCTAGAATAATTCTCAAACACTCTTAGGTTTCGCTCATGCCATATAGTAGCAATGTAGGAGACATACAAAGTCCCCAACACTTGCATTTTAAAAAGATTATGTCTCGAATGACATCATTTCTTCCTGGGCGGTAGCCCTTATCTTGAGCTAAAACATAGAAGTGAGTGGGCAGAGCTGGAACAAATGATCACAAGTCTCCAGATACTGCTGGCAAAAGACACAAGTACCATCTACATCCACAACAATCTCCAATAACCTATATTTTTGTTAGAAGCCTGCTCCTTAGTGCTAGCCAAACTAAAAATCGAAGCCTTGGAACAGATAAAGGATTCCACACTAACCGCAGTCCTCTCTTTCTTTCATGTCAAATGTGCACTACTTCATAAGCAGATTTAATATTGAAAGAATCAATTCTCCTCGCCACACAGTCCTGGACATAAGAATGTAATACAGATCTAGTTTGCAAAATCTTCTTAAAAAGACAGGACGTATAAGCTGTAATAAGACGTGTTTGTATAGTTTGATTTGTATTGTTTTGCTATATTAATATTTACCGGTAAGGCGTCTGCAAGTATATTCGTTTTGAAGAGTGTAAATACTGTTCGGTATGTTTGAAAAGTAGTATTCGTTGATCCTTGCTTTAGCGGCCGGTGGGCATCCTTGTTCGAAGACCCGGGTCTCTAACTTAATTGAAAGATTGTTTGTTGGAAGAGCTTTATGAATTGTTTTGTTGAGAATGTTATGCTCTTATATATGTCGTTGGATATATTATTGATCCGATTATAGTGAAAAATGAAAAAAATGATATGTCTTAACGTCCCCATGTCCCCTGACTGACTAGTGACTAGGTTCGTAAGACTGATCGTTTCTCTATTATTCGGATCATCCTTGTTCTAAGGCAAACCTAGATTCTATATAATCCACGCAATCAATATTTTCATGACCCGCTCGTCCACAGTGTTTCTAACTTTCTATAATGGGTAAGAAGTGGCTGGTGAGCTGGCTATTCCAGGGTCGTGGCCTTACCCTTAGTGGAAGCAGGAACGCCGCTTTTTGCAATATATATATATATATATATATATATATATATATCAAATTCAAAGTTCTGTTGCGGTTACGGTTGGGTATGATTGAGCGGCCCATGACCATACCGAACCATCAAATCCACGGAATTCCACCGTAGACGTCGACCTTTCTTCTTGGGAGTGGTCCCACTGCCCAAATGCCCTAATTAACGGGGCTCTTCATGCGTGTTGGGACCCTGCTAGCTTAAACAAACACGATGGATGGAGCCTTCCAACAAAGACGACGGTGAAGAAGGTGGGAAAAACACGTACATATATGCATTGTCGGCATGTATGAACATCCGCTAATTGATACCTCCCTCTGCCTCTCAGTGAAACGCGTCTTTTTTTTTCTTTTTTCTTGAGCTGCATGTTTCTGTATTCTATTTCTTGATGAAGCGATAGAGTAGGTTTTGATATTCATCCAATGGTTGCAGGCCTGTCAGGTACGAGGAGTTAGTGTGCTTTATTTATTACAAGCTTTGTTGTTGTTGGTGCTTTAGCTAAAGTATTCTCTAAGTGTTGCACGATGCCTGAATGGAACAATATATATTTTTTATTTTTTATTTTTCTCGCGGAAGATAAAACATCCACGTAACCCCTCCCCCTCTTAAATCCCAAAAAAACAAAAACCAATATCTGTTTTTTCGTATATTTATTATTGTGGATTTGCATGGTCCCATAATCATAATGCGCCACGCCCCAGATTTATTCGATGCCTCGTTGAAGGCGAGAAGGAAAACTACTGTTTCAGCGGATGCGCTAATGGTACTAACTACTGTTCCATTTGCTCGATATTTCATTGCCTGATTTTATTTTATTTTTATTTTGGCCTGATACATTCGGTTCTTCTAAATTTGAGGAGTCCGGCCCTAAAATAGTTTAATTTGGTTAAATGGGAATGCCTGCCTGCTAGATTTGTCTTCCATTTTGGAGAGAGCTGCAATCATTTGTATTTATTTATCTATCTATCTTTATTATTATTATTATTATTATTATTATTATTATTATTTATTTTACTTGATTAATTGGAGGGTGCTAGAAGCTACAGATAGATAAAGCGTTCCATCTAGCCTCCGTTTGGTTTTACTTATTATTAATAACTACTTTTAGATAAAAATTACTTTTATAAATCTACTTTTAAAAAAGTACTTTTATAAGTAAAACGTATGTTTGTTTTAACTTTTATTACATAAGTAATTAATGTTAAAAAAATACTTATTGTATCTTATTAGTGTTTGGTTTTCATTTTCCTACAAAATTACTTTTTCTTTTCCATCTTTAGTTTTTATCTTCCTATATATATCTTTTAGTAATAATTACTACATAAATTATGTAATATTAAATATTAAAAAGCATATTAAACATTAACATGTATAAAAAAAATATAAAGATATTACAAAGTACTAAAAATTATAAACTTATTAAAAAAAATTATGAACAACCATTAAAAAAACTTTATAAAATTCACAAACATCTAAAACTCAAATATTAATTGTAAATCAAAGTTTATATTATGCAATTAACATTCTTAAATTTATAATAAGCATCATAATTTTATTGAAACTTGAAGTAGGCCTATTGTCTTTCTTAACCTCTTGAACACATAATTGAACAAAGGTTTGATGCCTTGATTCGGTCTAATATGCAATATCTGATGAAGATGTCATATATCCTACAAATACACTTACATACTATCAATAGAGATATCAATTTAAATGTATTATTAACATAATTACAGGCTACTTATAATTAATTGTATTATACTTGCAATTATAAATATAAATTGTAATTATAAATTTACGACAAAAGTAATATATATTTCCTTTTAGATTATTTCGATTATAGTTAATAATTATAAACATACATTATTTCGATTATAGTTAATAATTATAGTGGCGTTGTGTTTTGTATTTTGACTTCCGCAATTAAATAATTAAAACAATATTTTTAAATGGACCTATAAAGAATTTGCACAATAAATCAACTCTTATTCAATTTCATATAAATATTTTTTTGTCAAATATACATACAACACAAGTAGTAGATACTGGTTACTTGGGAAATAAAAAATAAAATAAAAAACAATAGGGACGATTGTCAAATTTATTTATACATATGAGCAGAGTCGATTGCTAAATTCAAAAACAGTCATTTTCTTATCTCCACTCCTCATTGGTTTATTGAAGTATATTACGTAGGTATTCCTCAGGTATATTAGGTAGAAATCAACAACCAACGTCGTAATTGCAATAGCATTGTTGGACAGTGGTGAGTTTACGAAAAGTGGGCCTGGTGCTGTATGAAAACACAGCAATGTTTTAAACGATATTTTTACTACATAAGTGATTAATAAAAGTAGGTTAAAGCTATTTATTAATTTTAGCTTATAAAAAATAGATTTAAGAAATTAATTTTAAAAATAATTTTTATAAAATGAAACTAAACAGTAATATTAATCTAAAATAACTTTTTATAATTAATTATAAAAAAACTACTTTTATTAAGTTAAAACAAAAGGCTCCTAATCTATGCATGTACTACCAACAAGCTTTTTTACTTTGAAATCTCTGGAGTACTCGCTTTAGTGTGCTAGTAAATAATTTATGTTTTGCTGTGGTGCCGCACACGGCACACATGCGCACTGGTGGTGGCAGATCCGTCATCCGTGAGCGCATGCACTGATGCACCCGTATTGCGTTTTACTCTCCCTGGGTGTTAAAAAAATAAGTCACATTCTTTCACAAACTAATGAAATTAATTTTAAAATTTCCCTCATATCTATCCTTCACTAAAAAATAAAATAAAATATGTGATGAAAAGAATGTCAAAGCATAAGTGAAATATGGATTTCAATTTTTTTTTTCAAATAAAAAGTTAGTGCTAGGATAACTTTTTTTTTCCTTATACGAGGGAGATTTTTTTTCCTTTAGATTTAGATGGCACAGGCGGCTGTTCAAATATATACAGTAATGAAATATGGCTCGAGAGCAATAGCCAGAAGCAGCATGCGTCTTCAAATGGGTGGGAAATGACATCATATGTGGCTGTACGGAACTTGTAGGTGTTTTTTTTTTCCTTCTTGATATGCCGAAGAACAAGTGAAGTATCTCTAGGTGAATGGAGGAGAGGAGCTAGGCCGTGAGCTATGAGTCCTCTGCTGAAACGGGATCAAACGTATGTTTAAATAAGAGCTGAGCTGGGTGCGTTCTTGAAAGATTTATATATGCTGCTGTAATCGATCTAGATCCAATTAAGGTTGAGCATGATTACATTTATTCATAGTATATATATATATATATATGTTGTTGGTGCAATGACAACCATGTGGGTGTTTTTCCATTGTCCCACATTGGTGGTGAATAAGAAAAATGTTCACTTTTTATATCCTCTCACCTTTTGGGTTGTTTGAATAATGAGCTTGGGGTTGTTTTGTGGGTTGTTGGCCAGATCTAACATACCATACACACGCGCACGCCACCACCCGTCCGGTCCGGGCGTGGTGTGGTCTTTGATCATTTTTGTGGGCTGATTAGTGGAAGATGTTCCACTCATGCGTTACTCAATTTTTTGCCTATTTATTGATAATTAATTTTTTGCTAATTATGATTGACGATAGCTTTTGTTTTTAAACTCAACCGACTGCCATTTGAACCCTAACCCTAGCGACGCTCGTTTGTTTCCAAAAATCCCGATCTGGTCATTGTTATTTTGCAATTCCATCCTTCAATCCCGAGTGCACGAGATCGAAGGAGGTTGTGTTAACCTTGGGGGTGATTCGACATTGAAGGGATTTGCACCATTGTCCGGTCGAAAATCACTTCAAGGCAGTGATTATTTCACGGCACAACGTTAATCTCGGTTTGGATTTAATAATTATATTAATTGCTGCGATTATTGAAGTTAATTTCCTACATTCTGAAGTGATTTTCCGCCCTTATAATTACAATTTCGTCGCAATACTTGATTATTTTTTCTCGGCCTTGTGCTGCTCGAATTGATTCGTTCAATTACCGAAATTATTTGCCCTCCATTATTGTTACATTGTTCGTTTTTGCTGCTGCGAGAAGGTGTTGCTATTGTTCAATTCTTGCTGAATTATATAGGTCGAATAATATAAGTGCTTTCACCTTCATTTTTGTGCCTATATTCTGCTCGAATTATATAAGAGGAATTGGTCGATTGTTGCTGGAATTTATTTGCTGGATTAAAGGTGTTATAGTCGAATTTATTGCTCGAATTATTGCTGGATTAAAAGTGCCCTATTCGAAGTAATTTTGGCCTCTCGAGTTTGGTGTTCTTTTGTTGCAAATAAGATCTTGTTTGGTTTTGGTTTTGGTTTTGGATAATCAAATCTTGCTACTAGGGTTATAGTAGCTTCAGTTCAATAATCTTGCTGTGCTAGTTTTCCTGAATCTGATATGGCTTCAAGTGTACCAAGAATCATCCCAGATATGTCGAAAGTTGAGCCACTTGATGGTACTAACTACCGTCGATGGTCTTAGAGGATGACAATTTTGTTTGAGGCTTTGGAGGTTGATTATGTTCTGTTCACTGATCCACCAACTCAGATTGACACAGATGGTGATCCTGCTACTTCAACAACTACCCTGATTCTTCTTGCTGAAAAGAAAAGTGATGAAGCTGTGAAAGAAAAATACAAACGGGACAACAAAACCGTTCGAGGTCATATTCTACAGCATATGAACAACAAGCTCTTTGATATGTTCTTCGGTGTCGAATCTTCCAAGGATATCTGGGACACTCTAAAGAACAATTATGGTTCAGATGAAGCAGGTAGAAAGAAATATGTTGTTGGAAATCTTTTGCGATTTCAAATGGTTGATGACAAGTAGATTATGAACCAAGTCCATGACTATGAGTTGCTGGTTGCTGAAGTATTGGGTGAAGGAATGAAGATCTGTGAAACTTTTCAGGCCAACATGCTGATAGAAAAGTTCCCTCCATCCTGGAGCGATTTCAGAAGCCATTTGAAGCATAAGTTGAGGGATTTGACCTTACCAGAGTTAATTAGTCATATGAGGACAGAAGAGGCAAACCGCTTGAAGGACAACCGAGTACCGTATGCCTTAGGTTTTATGAGCGCTAACATAGTAGAGTATTCTGTTGGAGCTGACAAGTTTAAAGGAAAAGGCAAAAGGACTCAGAAAAAGGGTCAAGCAAAAGGTCAACCTAACATCAAGAAGGGTGACACTCGAATTCAGAAGAAACAGCTCACTTGTTATGTGTGTGGTAAGTTGGGTCACAAGGCTTATCAATGCTTTAAGAGAAAGGGCCCGCAGACTTTAAATCAACAAGGTGGTGGTCCTCCTGCTCCACAAGCCAATGTTGCTGAGACAGAGGAAGTTATTGCTGCTGTGGTTGTGGAAGCGAACCTGGTCGAGAACAAGACAGATTGGATACTGGACACCGGGGCTTCAAAATACCTGTGTGCAAACAGAGAACTATTCCACCAGTTCCAGGATGCTACAGATGGAGAGCACGTCTTTATGGGAAACTCTGCAACTGCTGGAGTTATGGGAAAAGGAAAGGTTCTTCTGAAACTTACCTCTGGAAAGTCTTTAATGTTGAATGATGTGTTGTATGTCCCCTCCCTCCGTAGGAACTTAGTTTTTGGTAGCTTACTTAATAGGGCTGGTTTGAAACTGGTTTTTGAGGCTGATAAGGTCGTGTTGACCAGAAATGGGGACTTTGTGGGTAAGGGGTATTTGTCTGATGGACTATTTGTCATGAATGTTGTTTATGCTCCTATTAATGAAATTGGATATACTTCTGCTTATATTGCTGAATCCGTATCTGTGTGGCATGGTAGACTAGGGCACGTGAATGTGGCTTCCATA
Source organism: Tamarix austromongolica (assembly GCA_039764185.1). Classification (NCBI taxonomy): domain Eukaryota; kingdom Viridiplantae; phylum Streptophyta; class Magnoliopsida; order Caryophyllales; family Tamaricaceae; genus Tamarix; species Tamarix austromongolica. Next base: position 24,091,079 of record CM077818.1, on the reverse strand, counting down.
GACAAACTGAAACGAATGAACTTAATTAATGTGTTGGACACTAATGATTATGAGAAGTGTCCCGTTTGTGTGGAAGCCAAGTATACTAAAAAGCCCTTTAAACCAGTCACAGCGAGAACAACAAAATTGCTTGAATTAATACATACAGATTTAGCTGATTTTAAGAACACCGAGAGTAGAGGAGGAAAACGGTATTATGTGACATTCATTGATGATTATTCGAGATATACTAAGGTTTTCCTCCTTAGGTCTAAAGATGAGACTGAAGGTATGTTCTTAAAGTATAAAGCAGAAGTGGAAAACCAATTGGACTGAAAGATTAAGAGGCTTAGGTCTGATAGGGGTGGTGAATATGGAACTAGTTTTTTAAAGGATTTTTGTGATAATCATGGTATAATACATGAAACTAGTGCCCCTTATTCTCCCCAACAAAATTGTGTAGCAGAAAGAAATAATAGAACTATAAAAGAAATGATGAATGCTATGCTTTTGAGTTCTGGAATGTTTGACCAAATGTGGGGGGAAGCTTTCCTGTCTGCATGCTATGTTTTAAATCGGGTTCCCCATAAGAAACTAGACAAGACTCCCTATGAACTATGGAAAGGTTTTGAACCTAATCTGAAAATTTTGAAAGTGCGGGGGTGTCTAGCTAAAGTTGGTTTACCAGACTTTAGAAAAATCAACGTGGGAACAAAGACATTTGACTGTGCATTCATTGGGTATGCTCAAAATAGTGCTGCATATAGATTTTTGTGTTTGAATGATTATTCTATTTGTGAATCTAGAAATGCAAATTTTTTTGAGAATATGTTTCCTTTAAAAAAGAATGCATGTGAACTTGCTAGCTCTTCTAATGCTTCTTCGGTGCCTTTGTCTTCTTCACCATCTCTTGGTATTGAAAATGATAATATTCATGAGCCTAGGAGGAGTAAAAGACGAAGACTAGAAACTAGCTTTGGACTTGATTTTATTACTGCCTTTCTTGTTGAAAATGATGACATTGATATGATTAATGTTGACTTTGTGTCTACATATCTAATTGAGGAGGATCCTAAATCCTATAAAGAAGCAGTAACTTCTGTGGATGCTAGTTTTTGGAAAGAAGCAATTAAAAATGAGTTAGAATCGATTATGTCCAATCACACTTGGGATTTGGTTGATTTGCCTATAGGTTGTAAACCAATAAGATGCAAATGGGTCTTCAGAAAGAAATTAAGAACTGACGGGACCATTGATAAGTTTAAGGCTAGATTAGTAGCTGTAGGCTACAAGCAAAAGAAAGACGTTGACTTTTTCGATACTTACTCTCCTGTGACTAAGATTGCCACTATCCGCTCCTTGGTCGCTTTGGCTGCTATCCATGGACTTATAGTCCATCAAATGGATGTGAAAACAACATTTTTGAATGGTGACCTGAAAGAGGAGGTCTATGTGGAGCACCCTGAGGGCTATGAGGTTGAAGGTCAGGAGACTAAAGTGTGTAAATTGAGAAAGTCATTGTATGGCCTTAAACAAGCTCCTAAACAATGGTATGAAAAGTTTGACCAGACTTTAGTCAGCAATGGTTATATAGTAAATGCATCTGATTCTTGTGTATATTCTAAATTAATTGGGCATGAATGCGTGATAATATGCTTATATGTGGATGACATGTTGATTCTTGGCACATGTATGTCTGTGGTCGATGAGACCAAAATGTTTTTGTCTTCTCATTTCAAAATGAAAGATTTATGAGAAGTTGATGTAATTTTTGGCATTAAAATGAGAAAAACCGTGAATGGCTTTTGCTTGAATCAATCTCACTATGTTGATAAGATTCTAGAAAATTTTGAGTGTCAAGATGAAGTGCCTGTGAAAACACCCTATGATCCTAGCATACATTTGAAAAAGAACCTAGGTGCTAGTGTTTCTCAATCTGAATATGCTAAAACCATAGGCAGCGTGATGTTCCTAATGAATTATACCAGACCTGACATAGCATATGCTGTGAGTAGATTGAGTAGATATACTCACAACCCAGGTAATGATCACTGGACTGCTCTACGCCGTTTACTTAGATACCTTAAAGGTACTAAGGATTGGGGTTTGCATTTCTGTAAATTTCCTGCTGTACTAGAGGGATTTACGGATGCAAATTGGATTTCAGATAATGATGAAGTCAGTTCTACCAGTGGTTATGTGTTTATCTTGGGAGGAGGAGCTATATCTTGGAAGTCTTCTAAACAGACTTGCATAGCTCGCTCCACCATGGAGTCAGAGTTTATTGCCCTTGAGTTAGCTGGTCAAGAGTTAGAATGGTTGAGGAACTTGTTAGCCGATGTGCCTTTGTGGAGGAAACCTAGTGTACCGGTTTCCTTACATTGTGATTCACAGGCAGCTATATGTGTTGCCAAGAACACTGTTTATAATGGGAAGAGAAGACACATTCGTGTTAGACATAGTTGTGTGAGACAACTATTGAGGAATGGTGTGATCTCTTTAGAGTTTGTTAGATTCGAAAGGAATCTGGCAGATCCTCTAACAAAGGGTCTAACAAGGAGAGTCATCCTTGAATCGTCGAGGGGAATGGGGCTTAAGCCTTTGAGTTGAGGAAGGTATGGTAAATACCATATGTGGTCAAATGAAATCATATGATTACTCCTTTGCACTAAGTTCTCATTCCTATGGCGACTTGTAGTGCGTTGTGGAAAGGTTCAGCTTTCTGCTTTGATGAGTTCATAGCCCTATATTTTGGGTGGTCCTTTTTGATACGAATCTGATGAACTTACTGCTAGAATTTTAAAAGGTTGAGCATGATTATGCTCTTAATGGATCCATAACCAGATTTGGTGGTGCTTGTGAGACACACTTAATGGATTCACCTAGGTGAGTGTGAAGGTGGGCCGCCTTCTATGAAAGATTAAGGCTATCTTTCTAGAGCACTCATGAGTACCCAAGGTGTGCTCGTGGCCATTAAAAGCGCTTGTGTTACTATCGCGGAATTTGCAAATTTAAGGTAATACATGTGTTGTGAGGGTCTCAATTGAAGTCTGAGTATTTCAAGACTCATTCACTCCTCAGAAACGATTGTTGCCTCATTTCACTACGTATCAATTCAATCCTTGTGATATTGATACTTAAGTGTTCTCCTTCCTTGTCCAAATCAATGGGTTTTTCTTCTGTTTGCCATTGGTGGGGGATTGTTGGTGCAATGGCAACCATGTGGGTGTTTTTCCATTGTCCCACATTGGTGGTGAATAAGAAAAATGTTTACTTTTTATATCCCCTCACCTTTTGGGTTGTTTGAATAATGAGCTTGGGGTTGTGGGCTGGATCTAACATACCACACACACGCACGCGCACGCCGCCGCCCGCCCGTCCGGTCCGGTCCGGGCGAGGCTAGGCGTGGGTGTGGTGTGGTCTTTGATTAGGTCCGACCCGATTTTTTCTTTTACCGTTTTTATTCGGTTTACTTGGTCTTCGTCGGTTGCGGTTTTACCTATTCAACCGTTTCATTTTTGTGGGCTGATTAGTGGAAGACGTTCCACTCATGCGTTACTCGGTTTTTTGCCTATCTATTGATAATTAATTTTTTGCTAATTATGATTGACGATAGCTTTTGTTTTTAAACTCAACAGACTGCCATTTGAACCCTAACCCTAGCGACGCTCGTTTGTTTCCAAAAATCCCGATCTGGTCATTGTTATTTTGCAATTCCATCCTTCAATCCCGAGTGCACGAGATCGAAGGAGGTTGTGTTAACCTTGGGGGTGATTCGACATTGAAGGGATCTGCGCCATTGTCCGGTCGAAAATCACTTCAGGGCAGTGATTATTTCACGGCACAACGTTAATCTCGGTTTAGATTTAATTATTGTATTAATTGCTGCGATTATTGAAGTTAATTTCCTACATATGTATGCTCCCGGCCTCAAAAAGCATGGGAAGGCAAAATTTGCCTCTAGCTAAGGAGGCGTTTCATTGGGGATCAGTTTTTGGTCAAGGCTTTTGCTTACTAGTGACATTGACAATGTTGGCCGGGGTTAGAAAGAGGTTGTGCCTGGTTTCCTATTACACTTCCTTTTTTTCTTGAAGACTAGCCCACTTGATTTTTGAATTGCCCCGTACGTTGTCTCACTGATCACAAACAAAGTTGCTTGATTTTCCGAACTCTAGCTATCTCAGAGTAACCGGGGTGTTACAATATATGTGCAAATAAGCTTATTTGTCTGCCGTGGGAGTGTGAGGTACCTGTGGTTTAAGCCATCAGGATTAGAAACTATATAGCCTCGAGTGCTTCGTATGACGTTTGTGTCTATTGAGTTCGCAGCCATGATTATTGCACATATACGGTTTGGCGATGAACAATTAAGTTCATATACCCGGTGGTTTCGGTTAGCCCAAACATATCGATTTCAGCATCGGGTTTCCACCAAAATAATAAGTCGGAAGACTGCAGAACGTGAAATTTCTTGCCAAAATCCAGTGTTCCAGTCTGATAGGGTTAAGTAATTGACATATATATGAACAGTTGTTCCAAAATTCCTTCTTTTCTCTGTTCTGTTTTCCTTCTCTTTATTATTATTATTATTATTATTATTATTATTATTATTATTATTATTATTATTATTATTATCATTGTTGTTGTTGCTGTTATTTTCTGTTTTTATTTGGGGTGGAGGGAGGGCGGAGACTTCCTTTTTTGTCTTGTAGAAAGTCGTGTTGGTCCGAAACAGATTCTTTTTGCCTGGAATATTTAAACTCATCTCCATGGGAAAAATGAAGGCAAAACTAAAGGGACTGTCAAACAAGTGATCTTCTGCAAATTTCTGTTCTTAGGTCAGGAGGAGTAACTAATATTCCCTGTAAGGCTTTTAATATTGTCTCACGGTATAAAGTCTTTTGTTTGTTAAAAGTCTAAAAAATAGAATATTTTTACTAAAAGTTTTCAAAATTAATTAAATACCACTTTCCCTGTAGAAAACTTTATAGTGTCAGAATCAATACAAAAAAATATCCGATTAATTTTTTTTTGAAATTTATTAATGGTTTAATTCAATTAAGGTAGATAGTGGCTTTAGGATTTTCCCCCCTTAATATTAGTAGATTTGTTAAAATATATATAATGTATGTGTGTGTGTGTAATTATATTTACCATTTTCATCTATCTCCATTCTCTAAACTTTTGATAAACATCGTATTTGCATTTCTCCCCCGAATCGATACAGCCATACGGGAGCTACCTTGGAGTATTTTCAAATTAATTGGCTGATCCCATAGTTCAACATGAGTTCTTTGAGGGTGCTTTATCCTCACTCATGCACTTCCTGAGAAATTTTTAGAAATTTTTCGAAACTTTCCAGGAGGGTCACTCATCCTAAAATTACTCCACGCCTAGCACGCTTAACTGTAGAGTTCTTAGGATCACCAAAAGGATGGTATACCATGTTGATTTACGTACCTAAATTAATTCCTATAATACTCTGCTCAATTTGGGATATTTCATTCACCCCCACTCAATTAACATAACGTCCTTGTTGCACCTCAACCATTAACTGTCTTAATACAATTTATTCTGATAATTGTCTTGCTAGGTGGCTGACTGGCTCATCCAATTTCAGCTCACGGTCGCGGTCTTTGATACAATTTATAACACCCTGAGTCGATATGACCACACGAGGGCTATCTTGGAGTGCTTTCGGATTAATCGGCTAACCAACCACACGAGTTATTTGAGTACGCTTTGTCCTTACTTACGTACTTTCTGAGAAATTTTTAAAAATTTTCTAAAACTTTCCATATTAGTAATAGTAGATGCCCCTTATTAATTAGTCAAATCAATCATTATAATACTCTGTTCAATTTAAAATATTTTACTCCCTATCTTTATTTCTACACCAGTCCTGGTACAACACTTGTAGTTACTAGTAACACAAGGGTATATTAGTAATAGTAGATGCCCCTTATTCTGAATTTTAATTTACTACTCTTTAATATGCTTGCAGAAACCTTCTATCTCTCATATTTTTTAGATTCATAGACTACCCTTAGAGACGTACATGAGTACGTGATTAAGAAATTTTAATTGTGCCTTCTAGGGCTGTAAATGAGCTGAGCCAGTTCGGTATTCGGCTCGTTAAAAGTTCGGTTCGGTTCGGCTCGTTCGTTTAATTAAACGAGCCTCAAAATGAGGCTCGGGCTCGGCTCGTTTATTAAACGAGCCGAGCCCAAACAGGAAAAAGCTCGGCTCGGTTCATTTTTTGGCTTTGGCTCGTGAGCTCGGCTCGTTAAAAGCTTGGTTCGGCTCGTTCGTTTAATTAAACGAGCCGAGACCAAACAATATTTTAGGCTCGTTTAGTTAAATGAGCCGAACCCAAGCCTGGGGATATTCGGCTCGGCTCGGCTCGTTTACAGCCCTAGTGCCTTCTCTTTTCTCTCCTGTTCTCGTATTCATTCATCGTGTAAGAATATTTCCCTGCCCCACACTTTGATTTTGGCTAGTGTGTGCACAATTCATCCTACCTTGGATAGCTAGTCATTTTGAAATGGTTCCTTTGACTGCAGACAAATATTATCTATCCTCCACGTAATCCTATAAAGTTATTTTTATATTTAGTGCACTGCTAACCACCCACCCCACACAAAAAGACCCTTCGGGTTTCACTTTCCACGTACTATATATACTAATCAAGATTACATGCTAAGCTCACTCACATAGCAGAGAAGAGCAACCTCCCAGGATAGGCGTTCAATTAGCTAGCTTTGATCACCAACGCTTTAAATCATCCCTTGCCTTCGCTTTCTTTGCATGATGAAGTACCGTTCCTCATTTATGCTGGCAAATCTCACTGTTTTGCTTCCGGTTTGCTTGGTTATAATCATCCAACGTACATCATGGCCCCTTTGCCTCGTAGTGTTCTCATCTTTTTCCTTCTTCTACTTTCTACTTCGCTTTTGGCTGGTCCCCGGAGGTTTTGCATGGAGAAAACACGAACGAAGCGCCAATCTCCGTGGTCCAGTAGGTTGGCCCCTTTTGGGAATCTTACCTGAAATGGGGCCCTTAGCACACCGCAAACTGGCCTCTTTGGCGGCCTCAATGGGCGCCTTGAGGCTTATGGCGCTGAGCTTGGGAACAATCCCTCTGATCATCAGCAGCCATCCTGAGACAGCTAAAGAAATACTGTGTTCCCCCTCGTTCTCCGACCGACCCGTAAAAGCATCAGCTCGTCTGTTGATGTTTGAGCGTGCCATAGGGTTTTCCCCTTCGGGGAAGTACTGGCGCCGCCTTAGGAGAATTGCGGCTACATGCATGTTCTCTTCTCAGAGAATCTCTAGCCTTGAGGGGCTGCGGCTAGAGACCGTTGATGAAATGGTTGCTAGTGTACTGGAGGAGATGGAGGTGAGAGGAGCCGTGGAACTGAGAGGGATACTGAGGAAAGGGTCTTTGAGTAATATACTGAATAGTATTTTCGGGACCGGTTTAGGTTCAAAAGAGGAACGATTAGGTTCGATGATTGAGGAAGGATACGAGTTGATTTCTGGGTTCAACTGGGAAGACTATTTTCCTTGTCTAGATTTCTTAGACTTTCGTGGGGTCAAAAGGAGGTGCTGTAGTTTGGCTAACAACGTTAATGAACTCATAGGTGAAATAATTAAAGATAGGAAGAAGGATGAGGGCTTAGGCAGCAGAAATGATTACCTCAGCGTGTTATTATCTTTGCCAGCAGATGATCAATTAAGCGACTCAGACATGGTGGCTGTCCTATGGGTAAGAAGTCACAGTTAATAGAAGTCGTTTGATCTTTTCTGTTTATACCGTTAATTATTTGCCGAGACTACATGATTTTTAAAAGCAAAAAACATCAGAAGAGTCCCCCCCCCCCCTCATATCGTCATTTCATTCTTCCTACTAAATATTTTAGAATCTAATGAGTCTATCCTGTTGTATATTTGAAGTCAATAGGACTCCTCATTACAGAGTTGAATCGGTTGTCAAGCTTTTAGCTTTTTCTTTCTTCTCTTACTTTTGGCATTATCTGAAGTCATGTCTCAATCTTTGGGTCCAAAAGTTATTTGAGATTTAATTTGATGATTTTTTGAGAAGCAAAATTATTTTTACATGACCTGAAAGCAGCCATGTGGCACAGCACTATAGTACTCTGAACGTACCAGCGTGCGTATCCACCTTGCAAAGCTGCTAGGTAGACCTTTCCCCCTTCCCCCACCCCCCGGCGGAGGGAATATAAATACAAGATATTATAGATGGTGTTTTTCATGTTTGTAGTGTAATAATAATAACAGCTCTTTATAGTTATGAATTAATATTTGACATTGTATTATGTGTTATATGGTGGACGCAGGAAATGGTTTTTAGAGGAACGGATACAATAGCCATCCTCCTCGAATGGATCATGGCTAGAATGATTTTGCACCAGGATATCCAGTCAAAAGCTCAACAGGAGCTTGATAGGTGCATAGGCAATCAAAGGCGTGTCCAGGACTCTGATGTCCCAAATCTTCTCTATCTTCAAGCCATCGTCAAGGAAGTCCTCAGGTTGCACCCTCCGGGGCCCTTACTCTCCTGGGCCCGCCTCGCTGTTCACGACGTCTACGTAGACAAGGTGAGGATCCCAGCCGGCACGACCGCGATGGTGAACATGTGGGCTATAACCCATGACCCGTCTGTTTGGAAAGATCCGTGTGCCTTTAAACCAGAACGGTTCCTTGATGGGGAGGATGTGTCGGTCATGGGCTCAGATCTAAGGCTAGCTCCATTTGGTTCGGGTCGGAGGGTGTGTCCTGGTAGGGCTATGGGTTTGGCCACCGTACACCTGTGGCTGGCGCGATTGCTTCACCGGTTCAAGTGGGTTCCAGCTAAACAATGTCCGGTGGATCTAGCAGAGCAGCTCAGGCTTTCACTTGAAATGAAAAGGCCGTTAGCTGCTTGTGTGATAGAGCGCTGAGAAGCGGTGGAGCTCCCTAAGTATTATATTTCAGTTTCATTTCGTTGTCTTTCAAGTTTGGAGTTCATGGGAAATGCCAGCCTAATAGACCATTTCCCCTTCTACTACGTGATGAACAAATGGTTTCCTTTTTTGGCTTGTGTAAGGTGGTCTTGGCTAAGTTCTGTATACAAATATCTAATTATCTTGTATCACATGTCATGTGCTTTTGACTTTCAAGATAGTAGTATGACTTACTAAGGAAGTTCAACTTCTCAAGACCTTATTTTCTAGGAAGTTTGTGATTTACCATGTGTTTGTTTACATAATAAATAAATAAGAAAGCTATATTAATTTCTTCTTCTCTTTTTCTTTTTAATTTTGTTTTGGGAGAGTGAAATATAAATAAGGAAACTTATTGTTACTTATTAAGGGATAAATTGTTCTGTTATTAAAAATACATATAAGAGAAGTCAAATGAAATCCTAAATTACTATCAATTAATCTATAACAAAAAACATTAAAACTAAGTTTGAGCGATTTGCAAGAGAAACAAGTGCCAAATACATAAACCATATTTTAGATTAAGAAATTGAAATGAGTATGACCTAGTTCATCCTCTCATAATAGGACAAAGGTGAATTACATAAACTATGGACAATAACTCTAATCATCTATCTCCTCTCTACAACTATGGGTTCCCTTGTGTACCTAATTATATGATTCATGTGATTTTTATATGCTTAATGTTGTGTGGTGATTTACTTAATATTATTGTATTAATAGGTTCTCTTTCATTGTTTGTGGTTATTCAATGGGTAGTGTAATACTTTGTAATTTTAAAATTAATTTTTCTCAAACTTAATAATTTTATTAGCATATTCATTAAAATATTTGATTATTTTAATTTTGATTCATTTTATAGTTTTATCAATAGTTTAAATTCATATTAGAATCTAATTAATCATTGTCATTCTGGATCATTCTAGATAAATTCGTTTATGACTTTCATTTTATTATATTTATATGATTTCAATTTCTATTTAAAAATATATATTTGTTATTTCTTTGTTTTGATTTTTAATATTTTTTATTTTTTATTATAAATTTTCTTGCAATTATGACTTTATTTTGGAGTTATATTTTTTCAATAAAATAAATTATTTAAATGATAAAATTTAATTTAAAATATTAAAATCAATTTGATTATTTTTATCCTTAAAAAATATTTATATCTTTAAATTTATTTATTTTTACAAAGTTATGAAGATCTTCGAAAAGTTTTAAATTAAAAATATTTTTGTAACTTATTTATGATTTTCTTTTCAAAATTCATTTTCTTCCATCTTACCCTTTTTGGTTTGTAAAGGATATTTTATGAAAATCACTAAAATTAATTTAGGTTCCTTAGAAGGTTGTTCAAATATTTCTAGATAGTTTTAAATATTTTTTGATATTGTATTATGTATTTTCGTAAATAATATGATTTCTCATGCTCGATGTTATTTTTCTTCTAAAAGCTTTTTATAAATTCTTTGAATATCTTTTTATATTAAATTTATACCTTCAGATATTTACAAATTAAAAGGGTTTTCTTTAAATGACTTTAAAATAAAATTTATCTGTTAACATGTTTGAGGTATTTTATACCCTTTTATGTATATATGTATTTGTAAAAAAAAAATATCTAAAGCCGATCAGTCTCCCCTTTTTCCTTTTATTTTGCTCTCCCTCTTTTCTTTCTTCCTCTCCCCTATTCATTTTTCTACACACTCGACATCGTGAAACCCCAACCTTCCCTACTCCCTTCTCTCTTTCCTTCCTTGGCCCTCAACACCAACTCACTGCCACTCGGCCACCACCACACCACTGTCGCTCATTTTCTCTCCTTTCATTGCCGTCGTTGACACCAATAGCAACAGATGCAGTGGAGTAGCAGTGCAACAATAGTGGTGCATCATTTGGTCACAATGATCCTAACCAACTATTAGTGGTTTGTCCTCGCCCTCTTGTGGAACTCCCTCAGTCGTCATGGGCATCGATTCACAATGTTTGTTTGTTATAATTTTTAAAAACCCTGACTTCTAATTTCAATTGATTTTGTACTAATTATCTTGTGATGAGCTAAATTGGTTGTTTGATTATGTATATATATGTTTTATGATTGATTTAGAGTGGTTAATTGTAGCGTATGTGTTTGATTTGTGAAAATCAAAATTTTGATTCGGTTATGTCAGAATTTCACATATTCATTCGATTAAGTTATTTTGGATAAATTGATTATACAATATGCTGTAAAATGTATCTAATTTTATATTAGAATTATTAATTTAATAAATTTATGCAAAATTGGATTTTTAGTTCAAAATCCGTATGTAACAAAATTGAATTGTATAATTGAGTTGTTTCATTCAATTGATTTTAAATATGCTTTGAAATGTAATTAATTTTATGTTAGAATTGTGAATTTGGAAAAATTGTGAAATATATCATAATTGGATTTTTGGGTCCAAACTCTTATGAATCTAAATTATATTGTATACTTGAGCTATTTTATTCAATTAATTATATAATCTACATTAGAATGCATTTGATTACAATATCGAACTATTAATTTGAATGTTCTAACGAGAATTAACCAAATTTGCATTCCAGACTCCAAAAATCTAATGGTGTCAACTTGGGTACTTTATTTACTTTTTTTAATCATTTGATTATATAATATGTTATAAAATATGTCTAATTAGATTTTTGAACATGCAATTTAATTAAATTCATAAAATATAACTAAATTCTGTTGTTGGGTATAAAACACTACATTTTAAATGAAATTATAAAATTTATCATTTTGTATAGTTATTTTTATAAAATTGAATATATAGAAATGGTTAAAATTGCATTCTAACACCTTTACTTTGGATCAATTAATATGAATTGTCCGTGTTTCTGTCTTAGTCTTTAAAACCCTAATTATTGGGAAATGATTATCTAAAATTGTCTACTCGTAAGATTATTTTATTAAAACTTATTATCTAGATTTATCTAAAATTAGTTTAATTGTATTTTTAAACTATCACTTAGAGGTACTTCAAGTTAATTGATTGGTTTACAATTGGGCTTAGAAACCCTAATTTTTAGAGATAGTTTTATGAAAATGGTTTTCTTATACTTCTTTCACATAATAGATTATTAGCTTTGATTTAAAATTATTTGAATTATATATTTATCTTATCAGTGTGGATTAGTTCTTTGAAATTGGTTGGTTTGTCTTTTTAGTTGTAAAACTAGCCTACTAAGTAATTTTAATAAAATTAACTTATCCTATATTATTCTTTCCATGGTTTTCCATTTAATTTGAAATGACCTAAATAATATGTGTTGAAATTGATTTGGTTAATAGTTAATTTTAAATTGTAATGGAGCTATGCTCTTGAACTTTAGGTTTTGGACATGTTTTCCAAGAAAGACCATATGTGTCTCTCTTTATTGATTAAATTGGATGATACCTTATGCTAGATTTTTATGCCATGGAATTATTTGGCTCTAATGCTACTTGAATTATTTGAATTTAATGTCATTTGAAATAGATCGGCATTAATGCCATTTGAAATTGATCCTCTTTAATGACACTTGAAATTGGTTGACTTTAGTGTTACTTCAAATTGATCTGATTTAATGCCACTTGGATTAGTTTGACATTAATGCCCCATGAAATTAACCATTTTTAATGCCACTTAGAATGAATATAATAATAGAAATCCATTCTCTTGATGGAAGTGATTTAAGCATTGTTATGTGGGCCTTATTTAATCTTAGGTAAATCTTTAAATAAAATATTAATCACTTAAAGTAAAATATCTTAAGTTAGGACTTATACCACTTGGGGTAGCTATCCAAGTTAGGTTTGTTATTTACTTGGTATCATTCTGGTAATTTTCTCTTCTGTGTTCCTGGGTGACTTATAAGGTTCAGAGAGGCCCTCTTTTTCTCTATAGGTATCTTGATATATTTTGGCCCCATAGGATGTATGCACATTTAAGTGATTAGGTACCCTATTTACTAGTGGTTTAGTTATTTTTATGGGTGGACTAGCTAGAGCTAGTACCATTAGAGTACCAGATTAATTGTTACAATTTATTTGACTCTCTGCCCTCAAGATAAAATAAGCAAATGAATGTGATCATAACAATGGGTAAAAATAATTGATTATTCTCGTCCATTCATATGCTTTATATTTCAATATCCTATGCATATATCTTTGTTTTCTTCCTTACAATAGTTCCAACATATGATTCCTAGTCATACTCAGTTATCATATGATCTATTATTTAAATCACATGTGGGCCTTATATGTAAAATGCTATCTTCTAGGGTAGTTGTATTACTCAACATACGTTCATGATTCCTTGTATGTTTGTAGGTTTCTTAACAAACTATGTCAACTCACAAACTTTTTTGGTTCAGCTTGACTCACTTATTTAGCTAAATGAACTTAAAAATTAGGCTTGAGCTCCACTTGATTATTGGGCTCGAGCATAATAAATTTGGGCTCAAGCTCATTTACAATGTAAAAGCTTGTAAGATTAGCTTATTTACCACAAAATCTCACGAGTTAGCTATTTAAAAGCTCAGCTCGATCTTTGAAAGCTTGGCTCGTTTATAAACAAGCCAAGCTTAAGCTTTATTTTTAGGCTCGTTTATCAAACAAGATGATCCCAAGCCTACCTTGGCTTGGCTCGTTAACAACCTTATGCACTTGTGCCCTATGTGTTTTCATGTTTAATCATGTACTTATAAGCATGAATCCATGACCACAAGTTTTATTATATGTTATCGCATATCTTATATATCTTCTCCTACTACCACGTGTACCCATATGTGTCAATGATAATTATGACTAAGATATTCTATATGTCTATGTTACTTTAGCTATAGCATATGTGTCTTGCTTTTATCATTTTATGTATGAATTTTCTTAATACTTATTGAGCGGTAAATTATAAATATGCCATATACTTTGCAAAATCATATGAGTAGCTTTATGAGTGGAATGGTTTTTATATCACATGTACACTTGAGCATAACTAATATAAGTTAAAGATTACCATGTTGTATGTGTGTCATGTTTCCTCCCATGAGTTAAGTAGTTTTGAATTACTTAGTGCTAGACCCATACTGATACCACCTTACTTGAATGAGTTTTGTGACAATCCACTGATGGTGGGAAACAAACCCCTTGTGTAGCCTTGAGAATGATTGTTATTGATGGGTTAAAGACTTGTACTTTAAGAGAGTAGGCAATCTGAATTTTTATCTCTCAAGGATTTTTCTTTATTTATATGTAGATACTGTTGGAAAATTTCAAGTTTTATATTAAAATTATAATGGTATTGTAATCAAATTTTAATTTTCCATTACTTTCTTAAGCTTTTAAAATATAGGGTTATTTCACAGATTTCTACTAATTTAGTTAGTGATGATTTATTAAGCAAAATTGCTCACTTTCCATATGACATTGGATATATCCATGTGGGAGTTTATTATCATGGTATAGATATTGTTTGAATTTTAGTTTGATAGTTTTAGTCTTTCATCTAATATGAGATAAATTGTGGATATCTATCTTATATTTGGTGTGGTGACAATGTTCCTTATATTCTATTTTGACTTTTGCATTATTCCTTCAAATAAAATTTTTTAGCAGTGATTTTTGGGGGTGTTAAAGGTGGTAATAATTTTTTAGGAGTACTTTGAGGGTATTGCATGATGGTTAAGGTTTGGGATTGAGAGTTAGGATTCAACGTTTGCTCTAGTATAATTTGATCTAGATATTCCCTACCCTTTGTGTTTCTTTCCTTTGGTTATTGTACTCTTTTATCTGATATTTTGTAATATTAGAACAATAATAATCTATAATGTAATATCTTATATTCTTCTTATTCATTATTGTTCTTAATTTAAACAAAGAAATATTTTAGTCTTTACTCTTAGTATAAAAATGATAGAGGATATCAGGCTTATACTAAATGCATTATAAAAGCTTGTATTTTTAATGTTTTTGCTTATGTATAAACATTTTTTATACAAAATATTTCAGTGCTAAAAATGGAGGTGTTGTTTTAGTAGGATAATAAACCACCTCAAGCAACATGAAATATGGCCAAGATGATGATATGCATATTTAAGGATACCATAGCTTGCAACACCTAGAGTTGCTTTAGAGTATTATCAACAAAAAGGAAACTAATTCAAACATTCATACAAGTTGGAGAGATCAACTTTGATAGCCACAAGACCTCTCTTACCCTTCATCTGTTTAAACATATGCATAAGATATTGGAACAAAACAATATTATCTAGAGTGCTCTAGTTGGGAAAAAAGCTTGACTACATATGAGAAATAATTTTCTCTCAAATTAGGTGAATTCTATTCATAAAACCTTAGAAATAATATTCACCAATACATTAATCAAAATCATGGCTGGAAATCCACTACACTCATTAATCAAAATCATGGCTGGAAATCCACTACACTCTCTTGGTTTAGCCTCCTTAGAAATAGCTTAACAATAATGTCATTGTCATCCCTAAAGATCAATCCTCAGCACCAAGAAATACTAAAATAGTCATAAACCTATCCATTTTGGTAAAACATTACAGATAGGCCATCATCCATAGGATCCTCAAATACACCCATTTGAAGCACTATGGTACACATCTCATATAACCATAGATTGTCCATCAAATTCCCTTTCCCAATTATAAGGAAATAATGTTTAGTGATACTAAAAGGCCATCATGCAAAGGGAGAATTCATATTCCTTATTACATCTAAGCTAGATTATGTAATAACCCATATCCACATCAGTTAGCCTTATGGCACAATCTAGTTTTACCTAAGAGGCAGATAGAAGTGTAATTTGTGTGTCTTCAAGTTATCCCTTGTATCTCCATAAGTAGTTTAAAATGGAAGTAACCTTGTATAATGACCATTGGAATGTTTTGGAATTTGGATTTAGATTGTTAGATTTGGATTCTTACATCTATATGTTTTTTAAAATCACAAACAAATCAATAATACGTATGATAACGAGATGTGATAAAAATTCTAGAACATATACACCATGAAGGTTATATGCTCAACATACCATCATGATTAACTAATTCATATCTGTATCATAGTACAAAATGAACATATCCAAAATGACCACAATATGCACCATAACCATTAGCATAGTTCACTAAGATAACCCACCAATCAATCATATCGAACCATAGGTAGTTTATAAAAGCAACTACTAAACCAACAATCTAAATCCAAATTCCAAAACATTCCAAAGGCCATTATACAATGTTAATTTTATTTTAAACTAATTAAGAAGATATAATAGATAACATAAATATGTACAAAATACACTTGTGATATTAGCTCACTATGCAAAACAATAGTCTCCAACCACACAACCTGTAGATATATAAAGTACTTTAGTTTTATTGGTGCACTACAACATCATAATATGCTTATGTCTAGGACACCTAATTATTAAGTACATATTGCTTCTAAAAATTCCCAAGAACTAATTAGAGTAGACTATGGTTTTAGTTTAAATATTGAGGTGTACAATAAAACTAACGAACCAAAACAAGGAATCTTATCTTATCTCTAGGGTAAATAACCTTAGATAGCAAACCATTCACAAAAATTAGGGTCTTCCACTTTAAATATTAATATCCTTGTGTAATAATTACCATCCACACAAAATACACATATGACAACCAATCCATAATTAACAATTTTCCTTTGTTTTCAATTATTCAAGGTAATCTTAATGTCAATAGTCAAAGTAAGTCAAGTTCAACACTAAGGTTAACTAGAATTTACTAAGACCAACCTAATCTAATTATTTACACTTAGGTACATTTTACTCACAAATGACCAAAATCCCCTTAAACTCTAAATATCTTAAAATTAACCATTATAATATTAATGTTGGTTAGAATTCTATGCTTCTCATGAAAAGGCTTAACGAAACTAAAGATAATGCATTCACATATAATATAAAACATTGAAGTTTCTAACAATGGTAAAACGACTATTTTTCCCCAATTCATAAATTAAGCATATAAGCTTATAAAGTATAAACATGCATGTCCAACTTATCATAAATCATATGCTTTTCATCCTTAATAGGATATAATATATTCTAGTCATACAAATAAGAAATAGAGGCATGCCACTCATAAAATTATAAATCTACTCTTCGAGCATAGAAGACTTGAATCACTCATAAATAAGTCTAAACATGATCAAATTTTATCATGCTATGTATCAAATTTTGAGTAAAACAAGTGAGTGATTAAGTAGAAAGCTCAAAAATATAGGAAAGTGACTATAAAAGGGCAAACAAGCCCTTGGCTAGACCACCTTTATAATAAATGCTTAACTATCTTACTACCTTCAACCTTATTCTTATATACCATTATACACATATTAAAATTCATAAATTGAGCATCCTGACACATGATAGTCCATGCTCAACTACATAAGGAAAATTACAATAAACATGGTGCATACATATATTTCATAAAATTATAAGAAAAGCATAACTCACACTTAAGCATATAAATTTATTTTTTGATACAATTTATATTCAATAAGGAAGGTCAAAATATGCATTTAAAAAAACAAGCACACATATCATATGTTACAATATTTTTACCATTGTCGCCTTCTTTTCCTTATTTTTTTTTCCTTCTTTCTGGATTGGTTCCAGGATATGATACATATATTACTTCACGATGATCATCCTTTACATATATATCCTCCTTATTAATGTTATTATTATCATTGTTCAATGATTGAGTTGTTTGTACAGCTGATATACACTCTTTATCCCAATTGGAACCATTTTCATCATCACATTTATAGGCATCTATTTTCTTTGTAGATAGTACCAAGGACCATCTATTATCAGCAGTATTAGTAACAAAGAGTACTTGTGTTGCTTGCAATTTCACGATGAATGGGTTTTGTTTATGCCCTACCCTATTGATATCTAATAATATGAATCCATCTTCATATCTAACCCCAAAGCTATTATCAACTCATTTGTAGCTGAATACAGGGACTTTAAATACAATGTAATCTAACTCCCATATATGTTCAGTCACACCATAACAATTTATATCCGTATAGGTTGAATTCTTGTCCTTCACACTAGTAAAATCATTACCTCAACAACTAAAGTCACCCCACTACTTTGCATTATACTCTTCTCATCTTGTTGTTTTGTATAAAAGGTATAACCATTGATCTCATATCTTGTATATGAGAAAACTTTATAATGGGGGTTTTGAGACAAGCACCAGAGGGTTTCAAAAATTAAAGTTGGGGAATGTCTGATGAGTAGAATGATGTGCTCTCTTAGCCAATCGATAAAGGAAAGGAAATTTTTATTGATTATATATTTCTTAGTCTTGAATGGATTTTCAATCCTTAAACAAATTATATGTTCTTCAATATATGGCCAAACATCATCATCATTGTGTTATACATATAGATGTGCTTCATAGAACATGGGAGGGTCTACATGCCCAAAGAGTTTTCCCCTAATACCCTATCCATCAATTTTCCCTGCATGTTAAGACTTAAGAATACCAAGAGCTTCAGTATTTGACAAGTACTTCTTATAAAATTTAATTGCCTCTTTGACAAAGTAAATCTAAAAAATGCATCCTTCTGGCTGATATCAATTCTTCACAAAACCTTTTATCAACTTTATAAACCACTCAAAGGGGTACATATAGTGCCCATGAATAGGTCCTATCATTTTTATCTCATAAAATATATAAACAGTTAGATGTACCATAATGTCAAAGAATGAGGGTGGAAAGCACATTTCTAGATGGCACAAAGTAATCACAATCCCTCTTTGTAAGGCATCAAAACTATCAGAATGTATGACTTTAGAGTATATGATGATAAAGAACTAGCAAAGCCTCGTCATAGTAATTCAAATGTGCTTTGGTGAAATTCCACATATCACTACTGGTAACAAGTGTTACATCAAAATTTGATAATCATGAGAATTCATATTAATTAGTTTCAACTCTTTCATCAACACGAGCCTTCTAGCATTTGAAGAATACGCTATTGGAGCCTTGACCAGTTAAAGAATTCCTAAAATGAAATTTTCTCTTTTCTGGAGAGTGTATAATATGCTAGTAGTAAATATATTCTTCTTCCATTGTCTCATGATGCTAGCTCCTATTTAATTCCCATTTCTTCCATATGTATTCGAGCATTGATGCCATCTTTAGTCTTTTTTCTCAACATGCATCACATTAAGGGCATGTCTCACATAGATACATTCCCAATAAGAAAGGTTGAAGAATATAGACATCTTATTCCACCCAACTGATGGAGGCTTTTCTTTATTCTTCTTCGTAAACTTGACACTCAAAAGTTTCATCTTCAAAAACACTTATTGATCCATCAATCTGACTAGTGCTTGCCCTTCTTCCTAGGAGTCATTGAAAGCTTTCCTTTTCCTACGATAATGATGATTATTTGGTAAAAATCTTTGATACCTAAGAAAAACAATCTTTTGGCCATGTGTTAGGAGAAAAAATGAAGTATTATCCTCATATATCGAGCATGTATAATGATATTTCACACTATAACCAGACAAGTTGCCTTACATCAAAAATCATTTATAGCACAGAATAACTTTGTTCTTATCACTCCATCCTTTACAAGTGTTGATAATTCCATTAAGCTCTTACCACTCTATCCCTTACATGCTTTTTAGTTATAGAATCTTAAGGTTGAGGATAATTAAGTAAGAATCATATAATCATTGTATAAAGGTTTCTCTGAGCCACTTAATAACTTTTTGAACATTTTTAGATAATCTTGGACACTTTCCTTAACCTTTTGAGTCGTCTCCTCTAATGATTCTCCTTCATAGTTCTCAAATGATGATCCACTACTTTCCCACTTTACTTCCTCATTATTATACTCAGACTCTGTCTCACCTTATCATATCTAATGAGTATCAATTCTATATACAAATAAATGATCTCTCAAATTATTAGCATTAACACGCTAAATATAAGTACAACTCAAACAAGGATAGACTATTCTACTAGAGTCTCAAGCATGTTCAACTGTAAACTTGATGAAAAACTACACTCCTTCGTTATATTCTCTAAACAAATGATTTGCAGACAACCATTTTTGATCCACAGTTTTCAATCTAGATGTATCCCACGCAAAAGTAATTATTACAAGTCATTTCAATTATAAAAAATAATTCACAAATCGCTCATGCTTAGAAAGAATTAATGTATAATATACCATGCTATTAAGTATATATATATATGTACAAATCATTCCAAAAAGTTTCCAAGAATATATAAATACACAAGCCACTCGTACTTAGAAATATTTCATACATAAATACATATATACATACATACATACATACATACATACATACATACATACATAGCAAAACTCTATGAAATGGTTTAAATTACAAAACATATATATATATATATGCTATAGGGTTAAAGCAATAACAATAATATATATATCAAAAGGTTACTAAAGCCCAAAGACCTAACTAAGAATTCATAACCATCATACTAAATCCATCGGTAGCATTGTAGAGCCTGACTAATAACTATCACTTTTAGCATCCACTCATGTCAATATATTATCCATTCCCTCGCATCATCAGTAGATAGTTTAGTCATAGATAGTCTAAGGTAACCGGGGTGGATACTCTGAGGTAAGATATGATAAAACCTCCACTTGTCATCAATCACCATCAACTCTCTAGATATCCGATCATAATCCTTGGAAAATAACTTATCCTCAATAAATCTCAAGAGTGGTGCATTAGTATGGTGGAAAAACCAATACAAAGAAGTAGATGTAGCCAATAACTATAGCTCCATCTAAGGCATGGTCAATAGTAGGTGATACAATATGAAATGGAATGAGTCATATGATGCGCCACTTACAAACAAGCAACCTAGTTTGTTATTTAACTATATGAAATAAGTCCATATATTTGCATCAAGTGTCATGCATAGATATAGTGGAGGGTATGCCATAACAATACGTGTCATCTCACTATGTACAAATGAGAACAACCACTAAATATTTTCATTAAGGTTATTCTTGAAAGGATCTAAATTACAGAATATGTAAACTCTTCAACTAGCCAAACAAATCATAAATATATTCTACTATATCTTAACCAACTATGTAAAGCTAACAACATGCCCACAAAAGATACACACCATAAAACTTATAATCTTAAATTTATTTTTATTTATTTCTCTATTGATATAAATGTGTCTTTCAATATAAAAAAAAGATAAATTACCAAAATATTATATATTATTTAGTTATTATATGTTGAAGATTTTATAATGTTGGCATTTACTCCCACTAGATTTGCTAATGAGTCAAGATGAATTAAACTTCTACTCATTATGCTGGACATGCTTAAAATAAGGATATAATCTTGACTTATATATTTAACAAACAAGCTTGGTCAAACTATCATCTAATCGTTTAAGCTATGCATAGTAAAATCAAGTAGATATTAATAAGATAATATATATAGGTTAAGTATAATAATATGACGTTATTAAAATTTTAGTTGAGAATAATGTATATATTAGTTTGTTATAAGATGAAGTATTAATTATCATATTTATTATAATAGACTTTAAACCCTAATATTGAGCCTAATCCTAACTCTAATAAATTATAATAAAAACCAATTCTAAACCTACTAAACCCTAATCCTAAACCAAGCTAACTTTAATTAAACTCTAATAAATCATATATTATTATTATTATACATAGTTATTTTGGCTAATTTAATTATTCACTTTTATTTCTTTGTTATTTTCCATGTCTATTTAATCCTCATCAAATAAAACTTAATAACATGCAACTCTAACTGAACTTTTCATTTAATGATGCATATATGTAAAATATATTTTTATTTAATTATATGGCATTTCCTAACATCCTAGTATCCTATACTTATTAATGAAAGTAAATACATACATACATATACATATACATATACATATACATATACATATACATATATATATATATATATATAGAAGGCTAACAACACATTCAAACACCGATAAATTCAACAATAAACAACAACATTTTTCAGCAGCATATTCAAAATTAAACGACAACATTTTTCAAAAAAAAAACCATATTTTTTAATAATAAACACTACAACTTGCATCAACATGCATATATATATATGTATATAAGAATAAGCTAGGGAAGAACGAAACTAGAAGGAACGGTGTTAACAAAAGGAGAAGCAATGAGTAAGAGGACCAGGGGAAACCACCTATGAACATGATGGAGTAAGAAGGACCAAATTCTTGAGAGTTCTGCTAGAATACTAGGATATATAATGATGAGAATGGCAGCAGTGTGGTAGTGTAAAATAGTGAGTTGTTGCCTGTAGTTGTGAGGTGGGCAAGAGAACAAGTGGTGGTTGTCTAGAGTTGAGAGGAGGAGGAATGGTAAACAACTTTTAATAACAGTTATTATAAGAACCATTAATAAAACTACCATGTGAAATTTTACAATAGAACTCCTATTAAAAATAGTGCTTACAAGAATCATTATTAAAATAACTTTTAATAATAGTTTTTACAAGTAATGTTATTAAAAGTACTATGTGTAATTTTTAGATGGAGATTTTAATAGTGGTTTTAACCTATAATCATTAAAAAAACTTTCTCAATGATCCCACACATTAATTTTCATACTTTTAGCAATGGTTTTAAAAACACCATTATTAATGTGTCATTAATATTTCCCATTTTCATAGTAGTAGGTAATATAGGGGCTGGGCACGACTGGTGGTGGTTGACCTCAATGGTGGAAGTGCAGAGGGAGAAGGTGCAGCTACGGGCATGCTAGATAATGTAAGAGGAGAAGAGTGGTGGTGGTGGTGGTACTTGTGCATGGTGTTGGTGGTGTAAAATGGCAACAAGTGGTTCTGGCTGGCAGGTAACGGGTTGTGAGTGGTTGTGATGGTGGAGGCTAAGGTTAATAATGATGGAGAAAGAGAGCTGGTATGGGCTGGGTGAAAAAAAATAGAAAAGTGAACCGGGGGGAAGAAGGATGTGAAGGTGGTGGTACGCTAGAGTGCTGTGGTTGCTGGGTGTAGGGGTAGTGAACTGTGATGATGGTGGACACTGGGGTGGACAAGGGCAAGAGATGAGTGGTTGTGTCTAGTAGGTGAGGGTCAGGGTGAGGGTGATGATTTTGCTAGGAGTTGAAGGGCTTAGGAGGAGAGGAGCCAGAGGCAGGGATAGGGGATGATGGAGAAGGGTTATGCATGCAAGAAGATGAGGGGGAGAAGGAAGGTTGTGGTGATCTAGAGAGTTGGGTAGATGAGTTTAGGGGGTTAGGTTTGGCAAGAGGAAGGGTGTTGAATTAGAGAATAGAGAGGGAAGTAATTGTTTTGTTGAGGGTGGGTTATGAAGGGAGGTGATGATGAGAGGGAGAGTTGGGGGGCTGTTTGGTTCTCGGGGTGGTGTGCATGTGTGTTTATGTATATACTTATGTGCTAAAATTAGGAGTGTTTGGGGTAGGGAATTTGGGCACTTGAAGGGTAAATTTAGGCTGGTAAAACGGTTAGGTAAAATAGTTTTATTTTATTTTAGTTTTATACTTAGTTTGATAGATGAGGGTATAGGGTAAAAATATATTGGAAAAAATAATCTAATCTAGGATAGGTTAAAAAGAAAGGGAAAGGATAAAATTAATTTATAATAAATTTTAGGGATTTTTTTTCGAGTTTCGGGTCAAACATTATTAATAAAATAATTCGGCTAAGATTTAAGGGTGTAATCTATGATTAAATTTAATAACCCAATTTCTGTCCAATTTTAACCAGATTAAATTTATATCTAAACCATTGTAATAATACGAATAAGAGTAATATTTTTAATACTAAACCTTCTAAAATAATCATTATAACTAATCACACATAATTATCAATATATAATTAAAATTTCTAATAATGGGGTATTACAATACTACAGAAATAATTTAACATCGAATGGATAACCATTTTTATAAAAATAATAAAATACAGAAAATGTTGGTTTAATGCTGGAGTTGTGTTAAATTATATTCCTTTCATATAATATTCTTTATAAAGAAACTAACAAAGAATGTAATACATCTATAATGCAAGAAAAAAATGATTGTAAAGGAGAAACTTATACATTGATTTTTCCAAAATATATTTATTTATACCATTATTTACAACAGTCTCCCCTAAAAATAATTTTATGCAAATTTCTATAATTTGAAGGACAATATGGTGCACATGGTTGACATTGGCAATTTTATTGATTAATAAGTTAAAATTTCTCTTAGTATGATTATTAGGATAACATATATCATAAATTTCTCTGTGTGTGTGTGTGTGTGTAACACTCCCAAGATCATATTTGAAAATTTTGTTTAATTAAAACAAATATGAGCACGGGGGTGCTACTGTCGTGATTAGTACAAGCCCGACCCTAGCGGGTCTCGTACTAACCACAAGACTAAAGAAAAGTTATCATCAACCATTAGTCTAACTTGAAACAATAATTTATAGAAGAGCTGAAATGTTCATAATATGAAAATCATAGTGCGTGTAAAAAGAGTTTACAATCCAAATGAGTGCATAATTAAAGTTCTCAAAAGGATAAAAGGTATAATACGATAAAACTTAACCAAAATAAAATGATACAAGGTAAATGAATAATAAAAGAGAATATGATGAATGTCACTCTCAATCCCCATGCTAAGTCCAAGCTCAACTCTCAGCCCCTCGATACCTTATAAGTATCATAGGTATCAAAGATGACATCTACTACCTACACAAACTCAGTAGGGCCCTCTAATTATGGGAATGAGCAACACCCATGAAACGGGTGGTTAGTATGCTACGTACTGAGTAGAGTAACTATGTAACTAAGGCCATACACAGAAAGGTTATAATACAAGCATGATCATATAGATCAATATATAAGTAATGAGATTATAGAGGCCATGTTATAGCCCGATTAAACTTATTCTTTAGATCTCTTATTAATATACTCATTTCACACTATGCTTATTATCAATCCATGCGAGTACAGGAACCCCAATATTATAGCCAGTAGACCAAAAAAACATTAAGGGTAGAATGCTCCTGTGGATCGGTCTCCAGGGCACAAGGTACCTGGCCACTATTATTTGTCCGTGGACTAGTCTGGCCCCGACTTTCATGGTGTTTCATTATAAGTAGATAGTGTCTTTCCATAGTTTAACATCGTTATGTTTGGTGTATTGAGCATGAAATCTCCCACTATTATATCCGGTGGACCGAAAAAACATGTAGGATAAAACTCTCTTAGCCACTATTATTCGTCTATGGATCGGTCTCAATGGTACCCCGACTCTCAGCCACTATTATTAGCCAGTGGACTGGTTTGGGCCCGCCTCAATAATTTTTCTCTTTAAATGGTTAGTATCTTATTGGTATCTTATTTGATAAATATTTCCACCCTTGACATGCATGTCATAATTCGTCTGCTCTTATTCTCCCAAGAGGACTCGTACTATATTTTAGAACTTCTGCACCTCCTAACACACCTCAACATCTTTTCCCTCTTCTACTTACTCATCATTATTACCCAACTCCTAAGTGTGTGGGTCAAGGCCCACCACCTTATGCCATCTACGTCTACTCACTATCATCCTCTAGGGTTTTCTCCCGAAACCCTAATTGGACCTATGTGGCCCATTCTTCTTCTGTCTCACACCACCAAAGCTCCTTTACCACTCAACACATCATCTCACTTAGATTCAACCCCAATCATTTCACTTTACTCCCTAATTACACATATGGCCATGAAACCCTAGTTGGCCAACCCAAACCTTAACACCTTTCTTTTGCCATATATCACCTCTCCATTACTCACCTACTGTTCCCCATGACACCCATACTCACTCTCCATATGATATTCTTCCACTCTTGTCCCATATTCCTCTCACCCTCAATTATTTTTACGTTCACAACCTCCTCCAAGTTGGGTTTTCCTCCCAAACCTTATTCAGGTTTACTATGCACCCTTATACTAACCTACGTAATATTTTTCACCCAAGGACTCTAATCACCCCCCAAAACTCTTCTGTTACCTTACTTACACCCCAAGTCAACTTTTTCCATGTAAGGATCATCCCCATGCAGACTCCATCCATCCTATGCAAACCCTAGAATTTTCCATGCAAGATTCACTCCACTCTTTCATTTTATCCATATTTTCCTTTTATTTGTCCCCCCATGGATCATGAGATAATTAGGTCAATCTTATTTCTCTTTAGTCAACTCACTTCCCCTTTTTTCATTTTTCCTCATTTCACCCCATATCATATTATTAAAACATCCTAGCATGTATGTCCTAGAGGGCCATAGCATACAACACCACAAGCACAACTTTCATACCATTATACACATGCCATAAGGACGTCACATAAGTATACCTTAACTCTAAGCTGCGCTATAATTAAGAAGTCATAATAATCATAAAATACACAAACATAATATAGCACATGGCATACAAGGCACATAACACACACATAGTTGGTCTTAGCTACATCCTTACCTAAAATGACGCCGGGGTTGGAGCACCCTCCTATGCCTCCTTAGTATTTTGATTTGATTCACCTATAAGAGGGAAATACTAAGGGTTAACTTCCTTCTTATCAAAATTATTATTATTTCCTACCTTACCCTTATTATAACCTAATATTAGGGTTATCAATAATAGTAATAATAATAATAATAGTTTTATAAGTAAAAATAGGGTTATTATTCTTAAAGTAGCTAATCATGTTACTACTAGTCAAAATAGGTCTTAGTAGTTATATTGCTTCATGTTAAAGTATTAATAGCAATATTTATATTACTAAAGATAATAGCTTTAATATTAACAATAATAATAATAATGTAGTAGTAGTAGTGACAATATTAATAACAACCCAAATTTTAGTAATAATAGTAGTGATATTAGTAATACTAAAGTAATGATAATAATGATACTAATAATAATAATAATGCTAGTAGTGATAGTGATATAGGTAATATTAACAATAATGATAAAGTAATAATAATAATAATAATAATAATAATAATAGTTTAAATCTTGAGAATGATAATAATAATGATCCTAATAATCATAATAATAGTAACATTAGTAATAATAAGGTCAAGGTTAAAAATAATGATAATAATTATAATAATAATAGATATAATGGTTTGAATATTCATAATAATAATAATAGTAATAATATGCTGAATTTAATAATAATAATAATAGCCATATTAATAGTAATAGTAATAATAATAATAATAATAATAATAGTAATAATAATAATAATAATATTATTATTATTATTATTATTATTAATACTAATAAAAATGATAACAATTACATTAATAATAATTAAGGGTTATGGGGGTTAGGGTACCACTTAGGGATGGTGGTGACTAGGTGGCACCGGCTACGGCACACGACGACGATGGTAGAGGCAGTGGAGGAGAATGAGGAAGTGGAGAGGTGGGTTTCTAGGATAGGAGAGGAGGGAATGAGAGGGTGGTTGAGGTAGTGGTGGATACTCTAGGTTGAGAGGGTTGGAATAGTGGTGGTGTTGTAGCTAAAGGGGCAGCACAGGCAGTGGTTGGTGTGGTGGCCGAAGGTGTTGGAGGGGGAGGAAGGGAGAAGGAGTGGGAGGCAGGGGAAAGGAAGTTAGGGGGAGGTAGTAGAGACTTAGGTGGGTGTTTTGGAAGTTAGGAAGAGTGGTGGTTGCAGTGGAAATGGTAGTGCACGGCAGCGCGAAGGGCAGTAATGGGTGAGAGTTGGCTGATGGAGGGGCCAACTTTGCACAGCCAAGGTGGCTCGTGTAGGAGGAATTGAGAGTGGTGAGTAGTGTGGTTCAGTGGAGGATGGTGTAGGGAGCGGTTTGGTAGGTAGTTCGAGTGGTGGCACTAGGCGACAATAGTGGTATGGACATTCAAACGGATGGCGGCGCAAAGGAGGAAATTTTTAAGTAGGGGAAAATAAGGCTGATTCAGGGACAGTAGGGGGTATATATATAGGCAATTGAAGGGGGAAAACGAGGGAGGGGAAGAAAACAAGAGGGGGTAGATGAGGCAGGTTGATGGTTGGTGGTAGCAGGCCGGTACAGGCCTGCAAAGTTAGATGACCTATTTAGTCTGGGAAGAAGAAAATGAGGGGAGGGCATGTGTGAGAAGAGAGAGGAGGTGGCAGGCTGGTGTGCAGTGGTTGGTTGTCGGCGTACGGGTGATGGTAGGCGGTGATTTGTAGGTCATGGGAAAGGATCGGGGAAGAAGAAGAAGAAGGGTCAACCAACCGGTCTAGGGGAAAGAAAGAAAAGAAAAAAAAGAAAGGAACCAATAGGCAAGCGATCTAGGGAAAAAACAAAAAAAAAGCACGGCGGCCTGGGCCATGCCAAAGGAAAAGAGAGGGAGAGTTTTGGGCCACGAGGACTGACTCAAACTGGGGAAGAAGGGAAAAAAAGAAAAGGAGAAAGGAGAGGAAGGAATGACAAAAGGAAAAAAAAAGGAAAAAGGAAAAAGGAAAAGCGAAGAAAGAAAAATAGATGGGTTGGGATATTTAGAATAATTTGGTATTTTTGATTATTTAAAATAATAATATTTAGTAAAATAATAATTAAATTTTCTTTTCAGATTAATTTATGATATTTTGAATAATTTTTTCTAAATTCCATTTTAATTAGCAAAACACCCTAATTTTTTCTAATTAAATTATTTATTATTTTCCTCTTGATTTTGCCTTAAATAGTTCCTCTTATTTTAATAAAATAATTTATTTAATCAATTTCCCTAATAAATTTCTCTTTTGACATAGTTTCCTAAATTAGGGTTTTGGGGTGTTTTAGTCTCTCTCTCTCTCTCTCTCTCTCTCTCTCTCTATATATATATATATATATATATACATAGATATAGATATATCCATATGGATATATGTTTGAAAAAAAATAGTGATAATATGTAATATAATAGTGGTGAAATATGATAAGTTAGTTTCATCAAGAAAAACATAATTAAAATAGATAATAATAAAATAGATAATAATAATAATAATAATAATAATAATAATAATAATAATAATAATAATAATAATAATAATAATAATGGTAAGATATAAATAGAACTATGGTGAAATATGGGAATGATAGTAGTGAAACACGGATAAAAAAATAATAAAATTCTAGCATAAGATTGATAAAACATAAGACAATATTAAAGAAATATAAAGAAAATTATGGTGAAATGTGAAAAATTAGTTTTTTCATTATAGAAAAATTGCAACTAATTATGGTGAAATATAATAACTATAGTAAAATATTGAACTAATTATGATAAAATATGGATATAATAATAATGATTAAACACAAGTATAATAATGGTGAAATTAAGTATAACAATATTGAAATTAATTTTACCACAAAACATTACAAAAATGGTGTAACATAACTATAATTATAGTGAAATATATAACTATATTTTATATAATAACCTTTTAAGTCAGAAGTATACCAAAAATTAATCTCTAATTATACAAAAATTTCTCAGACATTTAATGGTATTTTTTTATAATTTTTTTAATGATCCTAAAAAAAATAAATTAAATAATATTATATATACATATACCGACATGGAGTAATATCAAGTGACATCATATGTTAATTGAGGCCACCTAAAATGAATTCCTTTTTTTGTGTTGGAGTAATATATATATATATATATATGATAATATATGTATATATATTATTTTGATGAAAGGGAAATATGTAAATTAATAGCAGGTTACTAAATACAATTACATATACCGACATGGTCGGCGAATATTGATAAATTTTTACTATTTATCATAAAACTCATCTTTAATCTTTCTATTTGATAAACATATCTTATATTTCTTCATTCGATGCTCTATCTTATCTTTTTGTCATTGTTCTTCGATATTTATTTGTTAGAACACAAAAATTTTGATCTAAAATTAAAATATTTTCATTTATCTAAAATTTAGAGAACATATAATCAATTAAGAATTAACAACTTTTAAATTAAACTTCATAAATAAAGAAAATGAGTGGATAGTGTAGTCGAGCAATAATAGAAAGCATAAATTTACAAGCACTAATTATTTCTAGTTGATTGTTGGGTAGGGAAATGATCTAATATTTTTTTGTATATGAAACGAAGTTAAACATTGCTAAAGAAGTATTTTGTTCTCACAATTTGTTGAGTGTGTAGAAAAATATACTAATAATTAGAAATTCTAGTAACGCCAAATAGAGAAAATCATCACTTGATTTCTATACGTGTGTAATTATTATTATTATATCTATACTTATTATTATCATTTTAATTATATGATGGAAATAATAATAATTGGAATGATAATTGAACAAAAGTATAATATAAGATGATCACTACCATCACTATAGATAATTACCCACTTCAATTAAGATATGATCAACCTAGAAGTACAATAATTACCATCACCACTATAGATATTTAGCACTAGAGATATTTAGCATTCTATTAATGATAATTGTCAGCTTTCTTACTCTTATTAATAATATATTATTATTAGTATTATTTTATTATCACTATTAATTACTCAAAAAATAATTATAATTATAATAATGTGGTAAATATAATAATAATAATTGCCACTTTATGATAGGATACTTATCAAATCATTATATGATAATCATCATATTATGACTTGGCAATCATCAAGCTTGCATAATAATCATAAGGGTTATATGATTTCTTTTTACTATACAAAGGCCTAATTTTAATACCAAATATGTATTTACATGTTAAAAGTTATACTCTATAAATATTATTAACAATGAAAAGTAAAAGAGGTTAATTATTCTTTATATTTAAATGTTTTATCATTTAATCATGCACTAAAATTTATAAATAGTATTGTAACCAATTTGGCGTAGAAAGATTGAATAAATAGGTTATGCCTTATGATTAGAATATATGTTTTTATTTTACTAGTAATTATATCATATTTTTATGGTTATTAGTGTGAATATTATACTATAGAATTATAATATGAACAATAAAACATGTCAATAGTATAAAGTAAATAGTAATTATATCCTATTTATATACCAATTATATATTATATTTATAATGATTATATCTTATATACATAAAAGATAATATTAAATTATTTGTTTTATCGCGTGACTAAATATTTTCAGATCGATGATAGAACAATTGAGCAATCCCTACCCCCAAGTCGCCAACATATAACTCCTTTTCCCACGTACGCCCATCCCTCCCTGTAGTAAACAAACGCACGGATAGGCCATAGCAGCATCCCAGCACGAGTCCGAAAAAGTAGTGGATGCATCTCGTAGCTGTCACACCGGGACCATTTCGTTGCTGCCAATTTTATAAAGATGTAAGGAATGTGATAGCTATTCTCCATCAAAAGTTCAATGTGCCATAGCAGAATGAATCTTACTCTGCAAGCTCACGAAACTTTTAAAATAGTAGAAAGCCATATATGTGGAATAGGATCTACTATCTTGCGGTCATGCGGCTCACTGACTACTAGTGACTACAATATTATATGCCTCGTAGATACGTACCCCTGAAGTTTTGGCTTTTATGGATGCAAATCAACTGTCGTTGTCGTGCTTTGCCCCTTTTTTCTTATAACTTTCAATGATCGAATAATTCGTGGAAATGTAATCCTCTCTGGAGATGGTAATTGGATGGCTGTGGGTTGAGTCCTATCAAACCTAAAATCTATATATATTTATAATATTTAGATTTAAATTTAGATATATTAAATTTTAAAAGTTTAAATATCGATCTATTAGATTTTATGGATAATTAGATCTTAAATAGATCTATCTATTTTTTAATAAATAAATAAATAATTTATATAAATACTAATATATTTATTTTATATATAATTTAATATGTAATTATCAATAAAAAAATATGGTAAATAGATGAACATTTTAAAGAATTTATTTTGACTTTTTAAATGATATTTTAATACTTTTAAAATAAAATATAACATATTACTTATAAAATAAATAAATATAAATAAAATTAAAAATTAAACTAGGAACCTAAACATGATCATGAATAAGGTAACAAATATAGAATTAATATGTACATATGTATAGGGCTGTTCATGTTATCCGATATCTGCTTATTTGATCCGATATCCTAAGCGATCCGATCTGAAAAAATAAATAACCTATCCGATTATTTTTTTAAAATCAAATATCCGATCCGGTCAACGAAAATTCAAACAAATCAAATATCCGATCCGACAAATACAAATAATATCCGATCCGAAGAAAAATATTTATACATTTTTTTATAATTTTTTATTTTATATATAACTGTATATAAATAAATTTATATGTGTCTGTGTATAATTTTTACTTACTTTATTTATTATTTGAGGAAAAATTTAATTTAATTAAAATTATATTTTTAATACAATCTCTTTTTAGATATTTATAAAAATAAAAATAAAAATACTTTGCATACCGATAGACTTCATCCACTCCTTTCTTATTTTATTTTTAACATTGGATATTTGTTGAATAAGTCGGATATTTGCTAAGCGAATCGGATATTTGCTCAGCATTCGCTCAACAAATCGGATAATATGAAATATATTTGTCATTTGGTAATTTTTTTATATTTGAAATTGTATTCGGCTAATATCGGTTATATTTGATATCCGATGATATCCGATCCGAAAATTCAAATATTCGATCTTCCAGATATCCGAAGTTTCAAATCAAATATCAAATATCATTTTTAGATATCCAAAATTTCAAATATCCGACAATCAAATATCCGAAATATCGGATATTTGAATCGTGAACAGCCCTACATATGTATGTGTGCACGAGTAAGTACGTGTATACAAGTTTGTGAATCGAGTTTGGATATAAGACTTGTAGATCCAAATCCATTTAACTACATATGAATCTATGTCTGTTGTGTTTAAAAATCTTGAACCTACACTTGCTAAACATAAGGCGGGTATGACTGCGGGGGGGTCATATTTAAGACCCATTGCCATCTCTAGCCCTTTCACATATTCATATATTCTTATATAATAATAACAAGTTTATGATATCATATAAGCATGGATATTTTTATAGTGTTAGGTTTTTTATCATGATGAATTTGTTAATTTTTTTATACCAATACATTTATAAAAAAAATATTAACACATATAATACTTAATAAACTAAGCTAATTGATTAGCTTTTTCCATAATATTATTTAGATATATTTTATGAAGAACATTGCCATTTTAAATTTTATTTTAGTTATGATTCGTAATTAATTAGTATATTAGTAAATAGGATTATGGGGAATATCATCGGATATATTTAGTAATGGAATATATAAGATGGTATTAAATGAGAGTAATGACAATTATGGCCATCACAATAATGGTCATTTTTGGGTGGTGTGGAATCTTAGCATTTAGGATGCATTTTTTGTTAGTGCTTGTGACCATGATTTTCTTTGCTCAACAAAGCATCTTCAACTCAATATTGTCTTTAAAAAGACTATTGTTTATGCTCTTAATAGAGGAGATGAAAATAAGATATTATAGGTATGCCTTCTACATAATAAGATGTATGGTGAGCCTTGGGTTGTCTTGGGTGATTTTAATATTTTGTTTAGTAATACTAAGAGACTATAAGGTGATGCCTAGATGGTAAATGATATCTTGGATTTTATATACTGTTACCAAGCTTTGGGCATTGGTGATCTTCATTCATAAGGGTATTTTTTACATGGTTGAGTAGATATGAGGGTATAGACGAGGTTATGAGCAAGCTATGTCAAGCCATTGAAAATGCCCACTAAATAGGGAATTTTGCTGCAGTAGTGATAGATTTCAAGCTACCTATTTTCTCTAATAACAGCCAAATTGTTGTGGGTTTGCATTTGAACATTCAAACGGGGAGGAAGTCTTCCAAGTTTTTTCAAATTTGGATGGAAGATGATCTATTATAGATATTAATTGTCGAGCATTGGAATCGAGTATACAAGGAAATTTCTTACACCATATATGTTGTAGATTAAAATTGCTAAAGTATGATTTGGTGACACTAAAAAAAAATAATTACGGCACAATATTACATAAGATAATTGAAGCTAGAGATGCCTTGATAGAACTACGACTATGCTCATTTTCACCTAATGCAACATAGACCTTATGCCAAGGAGAAGGTAATGCAAATGAAATTTGACCATCATATTTTGTGTGAGGAGTATTTTTAAATAAAAGGCATGCTTTTAGTGGTTGCAATGTGTTGGTAGCAATTATAACTATATTTTTTGCACGTGTGAAGGAAAGGCACCACCAAAAACTCCTTGCTTGAATTAGTGACGTGAATAACATGGAAGTTTTAGGTCATGAAGTAGTGAAGTATGCCTATATGGAATTTCATAGTGGGCTATTGTGTACTACCCCCTAAATTCACTACTGAAAAATTTCATTTTATTAAAATAATTAGTAGAAGTGGAATAATAAAACGGTAAATTTAGGGGATATTACTGCCACACTTAGTACTATACTAGTTCACTTCTACCATTCCAGTATCAAGTGCTAAGGCTAAAAGAGAAAAATACAACTTACGAGAAACTCCAACCATAAGTAAATCAGAGCAGCGTGGTAAACTATTTACAAGAATAAAATCCACCACTGATGGCTACAAAACAATAATTACATTGAAACTAGGAATTTAAAAGTGAAAGAATACAACCATAGGACTTTCCGGATAGTTCCTTACGCTCTTTCTTGAGGGCCTACTTGAATAGTACCTAAAAATGACTTGTAAGGGACACTATCCATTGAATAGGCAGGGGCCCCACGAATGGAACCCTTAAGTACTATGGTACTGAGTAACCCCTTAAAACACACCTAACAGCAGACCCACAATGTAACACATGATACACCACTATATTCATACATAACGACAGGTGTAAACATAATATTCAAATCCATACATTCATATATTTAACAAGTCAATCAGATGTTATTGGTGCATAAATAATATTCACTTTTGTAAATTCGCATACTTAACAAGCCAATCAAATATTGATAGGTCTTAATGAACAATCGATACTTTTAGGGCCTTAAGCAATTATTCCATCATTATTCATTCATTTCTCGAATTTTATATCCATGTGAGTGCGGGAATTTACTATTATTCGCCGGTGGACCGGTCAAGCAAGGTCAAACGCTCCTGGCCACTATTATTCGCCAATGGACAGGTCTGGGTCCGACTCAAAAATCTTCCTCTTTAAGTGATTAGTGTCTTATTCAAAATTATTTTACCCTTGACATGCATGTCACCAACCTCTACTTATATCCTCCCGAGAGGGCTCGTCCCATATCTTGAGACCTTTACGCCTCTTATCACACCCTGTCATCCATTCCCCGTTACATTTACTTATAATGAAAACCAAACTCCTAAGGGTGTAGGTTGAGATCCAACACCTTATGTCATTCAAATTCTCTCACTACCACTCTTTAGGGTTTTCCCTTGAAACCCTAATTTGACCTATGTGGCCCAACCTTTCTTTTATCATCCAACACCTCATCTCATTTAGTTTGAACCCAAATCCCATCACTCTACTCACCAATATACATGTGACCATAAAACCTTAGTTGGCTACTCAAACCCTAACACCTTTCGTATGTAGGGATTATCCCATGCAAACCCTAGAAACCTCCCATGCAAGAGTTGCATCACTCATTCATTTTGATCATAATCTCCTTCTATTTTCCCCCTTATAGATCATGAGATAATAAGGTCAATCTCCTGTCCCCTTAGTCAACTCACTTCCCATTTATTCCTTTTTATCATTTCACCCTGTATCATATTATTAAACACCCTAGCATACATGTCCTAGAAGGTCACATCAGATAACATTGTACGCACAACATATATAATCATCATCCACATGCCATAAGGAAGTCACACAAGCATACATCACTCAAAGTTGTTCTACAAATGATTAATCATTAATCAGAAAGTGCACAATATGGCATAACACATGGCACATGAGGCATATAATATACACATTATTGTTCTTAGTCACATCCCTACTCAGTTTGGGTTACCAAGTTATCTTCCACACTTATTAGGTCACCAATCACCCATTATAATTGTTATACTTATCATAATTCCCATTTGGTTGGTTAGATTATTGAATTACCCTTCTTCTTTTGTTAAAATTACTAAATTGCCCTTTAGTAGGATAAATTACCAAATTACCCTTCTACATTATCATAATTACGAATTTACCCTTTAGTTGGTTAAATCATCAATTTTCCCTTCTCTATTATAATAATTACCAAATTACCCTTCTCCATTATCAAAATTACCAAATTACCCTTTAGTTGGTTAAATTATCAAATTGCCCTTCTCTATTATCATAATTACCAAATTACCCTTTTGTTGGTTAAATTACCAAATTGCCCTTTCTCCATTATTATAACTACCAATTTACCCTTTAGTTGGTTATACTACCAAATTACCCTTCTCTATTATCATAATTACCAAATTATCCTTTAGTTGGTTACGTTACAAAATTGCCCTTTCTCCATTATTATAACTACCAATTTACCCTTTAGTTGGTTATATTACCAAATTGCCCTTCTCTAATTTAATTACCAAATTATCCTTCATTGTTATCATAATTACCAAATTACCACTTACTTCCAAATTTACCATAATATCCTTTTATTTACAAAATTACCCTTATACCCCTTACTTCCAAATTTACCATAATGTCCTTTTATTTATAAAGTTACCATTTACCCCTACTTCCAAAGTTACCATAATGTTCTTTTATTTATAAAATTACCATTTTACCCTTTTGATAATAAATTACCGTTTTATCCTTTACCTCCAAAATTACCATTGTACCCCTTACTTTCAATATTACTATGATACCCTTTTACTTATAAAATTACCATTTTCCCTTTCCTTATAAAATTACCATTTTTCCCTTACTTATAAAATTACCATTTGCCATTTACTTATAAAACTACCATATTTCCCATTAATTATAAAATTACCATTTTCCATTTACTTATAAAATTACTATATTACCCTTTACCTCCAAAATTACCATAATACCCCTTTTTCTTATAAATTACAATTTTATCCTTTTATTTATAAAATTATCATTTTACCCTTTTCTTCCAAAATTACCATCTTGTCCCCTTATTACACCACTTTTATTAAATTAAAATCACTACATGGAATGGTAATATTAATACTCCATTCACAATATCCAACTTCACCAAATATTATATTTTAATATAATACTTATTAACACCCATACATATTAGGCCACATTCTTTCACAAGAAATATTACTAAACTACCCCTAGGGCTCACAATAATATTATTCATGTATAAATGATCACAATAACATAATATAAAATGGATAAGTACTTAACACTTTCATTAATAGCCAAAATCTTTCCTTAAGCAATATTTGCACACATAGCACATAAATTAGCATAATTTCCTTTTTATTAATCAATACAAGCAAATATATATTTATAACAAGCATAATAACGTATTAAAAGCCTTAATGTGCTAACATACATTTATCCATGCATTTAAGTGGAGCTTAACGATTACCTTAATTCCCGTAAAATTGAACCTTACCAGTATTCTGGTTAAAGATTCTAGCTTTAGATAAAAAATTCAACACCTAAAAGTAGTATCAAAATTTATCATATTAGAGATGAGAAACCGAAGCATAAAATTTTTATAAAGTTTAATTAATGATATACTTATCTTAAAATGCTATTATACCTTAAAAGTTTTGAACCAAAATAACCAAGGAATGTAGCAGCTCATACTACTCATGCAACATGAGCTGCATGCAAAATAAAAATAGGAAGGCTTGAAGGGGGGGGGTGAAAGAAAAGGAATGATGGGCTATTTTTGGGTTGGGGTCTTGGGGCTAGAAAAGAAGGTAGATGGGGGAGGATTTTGGGCAAGGGAAGGGTGTAGGAGTGAAGGGGGGTGCAGGTGGTGATGAGTTCATATTTTGACACATTTTATACCCTTATAATCTTAGTTTTTGGTAGTTTATTTAACTAATATAGGGGAATAATTATTGTTTTATGCTTAAGTGGTAAAAATTACATAATTATTATTATTTGAGCTAAAATGATACAATTTAAGTAAATTTAGAATTAAAGATTATTTATTAATATTTATTGAATTTTTATTTACAGGTTTTGTTTTTAAATAAAAGAAATAAAAAAAAGAAAAAAAACCTTGGATCAACGGTCGAAGGCGAAAGGCCCAAAGGCATGTAACAAGATAAACCAAACGGAGCCGCACGGGAGAAAAAAGTCAGCTGAAATAAGGGCTGACGTGGCACAGGGCTGACGTGGCACAGGGCTGACGTGGGAAGTGCATGGATGACGCATGCACAAAAATTTATAAAAGGGGAGGGGCAGACCAAAGAAAAGGAAGGAGCGAAGTGAAGGCATAGCCTTCACATAGGCTTGTGCGTGCGGCGAAGGAGGGAGCGGCTCGGTGGAACCCAGCAGGGGAGAGAGCCTTTATAGGCTCGCAAAAAAGCAGAGAGGTCTGCGGTCGAGAGCCTCAACAGGCTCGAGAGGGCCTTCAGAGGCTAGGCCGAACGACGAAGCACAAGACGACGACGTAGAGCACAATGACACATCAGCCATCAGCGCAGGACGACGCACAGCAGAGGAGCGCCGCACGGAAACCGAGGCAGTGACTAGCAGCCGACAGCCTACAACCCGAAAAAGGAAAAAAAGAAAAATAATTAGTGGCACGGAAATCCAAGGCCGAAAAGGAAGAAAATTAGAGAAAAATTAATTCCGATAGAATTTATTTCAGATAAAATTAATTTTTATCTGAATAAATTCTTGATCTTTTATCCAAAATTAATTCCAGTTATTTTTTTCTCTTATTTTTAGTTTATATTTTAGATATATATTTCTGTGTAATTAATGCTTTAATTATGAGTGGTTGATTATTTATTGTTAGGGAATGAATTGAAATCCTAGACTATGGTTTGACTTATAATTTTATTTTCTTTGTTTCGTGAGATTGTTTCTTGACTCTATATTAATTGCTATTGTTTATATGTATGATTCTGTCAAGTATAGTTTATTTGGTGCATGCCTTGTTCTGGTACCTCATAAGTGACAGTATGTAGGATTATTTGCCTGCTAGGTGACCATCTAAATATACTAGAATTTATATGTATAAATTGCAACTAGGTTAGATAGCAATTCACCTAATCGTTTTGTGATTCTAACCGAAGTGGTAAAACGTTTCGATACGTGTGGGTCAAGGAAAGGAAATACAGCTAGACATGCTTTTTGTACTAGTTTGGGTACTTAGATTGACAGCCTTCCACTTACACTTAATGCATTAAATCTAGTTAAATATAGGAGCCGCTTGTTGCTGCTATACTGCTAGTATTTAATATGGTTAATATTGGCGATTTGTCGTATTAATTAATTAAGGGAAGTAATATAAGGTGTATGGACCTGATTTTGGTGTGCAACTTGGTCGATCTCATTCTCACGATTAAAATATGACTTAGAAATAAATATTATATTACAACCTAGTCTAGTGGTGGATTTTTATTTCCCTAACATATTTCTCATATCTGCATTTTCCTATTATTTTCATTATTTTTATTAGTATATTTTACTCTATTTTATTTACTCCTTTTATTATTATTTTTATAAACCCCCATTAGTATTTTTCTTATTTATTTATTTTAGGTTATTTAAGATTTTTATTTTTATTTTTAGTTTTTATTTTCAAGCTAGTTAGACAAAGGTGAGCCCTCTCGATCCCTGGCCTAGAACGATACCCTATTTACCAGTGCTACAATTGACAACAAGAGGGTTTAAATTGCGTGCCGGCTACGGTCGCACCAGGTGGTGGTCGGGGATAAGTTGTTGGTGGCCAAGGGCAACGGAGGTGAGGTTGCGAAGTGGGCTGCAAAAGTGGACGGGGCTGAGAAGGAAGGAAATGAGAGGAGGAAAACGAAGGGGTGAGGGGTCTGGTTTCGACAAAAGGGGGTATGGGCATGGTAGAGGAGGTTGTAAGGAGTGGATTAGTGGTTTGGAAGGTGGCAAATGGAGGGGTTGTAGGGAGGTTTCCAATAAGGGAGAGGAAGAAGGGAAAAAAGAAGGGGGAAAGAAGGGATTGTAGGGGCTCGAGGGGGTATTGTGGTGGTACAAAGCTAGAGTAGAGGGCACCAGGGAGTGGTGTAGGGGGTTGGTGCAGTGGTTAAAGCGGTAGAGGGAGGTGGCGTAGCCAAAACAGGGAGGAAAAAGGAAGGAGAAGAAAGGGAGAAGAGGGAGGTTGGGGAAGGGGAAAGGCTTGAAGAAATAGGGTAGGGATAGGCTGGAGGAGAAGAAAAAGAAAGGGAGAATAGGGGGCAACTGGCCGGTCAGTGGCAGCGTGTAAGGTGGCAAGGGAGGTGGTAGGGTGGCAGGGAGGGGAGATGAAGAGGGGGGAAAACAGGGCATGAGGGGTGGTTTGTAGGGCTGGCCAGGTCCAAGAATAGGAAGAAAATAACGGGAGAGAGGGAGAGGTAGGTGGTGGCTAGGCATGGCATCAAGGGGCGTGCGCTGCGTCGGGGTTAGAGGCATAAGAAGAAAGAAGGGGAGAGGATGGGTAGGTCGGCGTAGGGGGAAGAGAGGAAAGTGGGCCGGTCCGGTCCAAGGTGAAGGGAAAGATAGAAAAAATGGGGGAACTAGGCTACACGCGGGAAAAGGAGAGGAGGGGAGGGAGTGGGCTGAAGGCCCAGGTGTAGGGGAAAGGAAAAAGGTTGTCTTGGCGGCTCGAAGCCAGGGAAGAGGAAAAAGAAAGAAAGAAGAAAAAGGAGAAAAAGGAGAAAGAAAAGAAAAGGGAAAAAGGAAAATGAAAAATAGGAAAAATTAAAATAATTAAATTTATAAAATAATAGAATTTAATATTTGTGGGAAATAAATTTATTTAATAATGTAATTTAATATAATTAAATATAATAGTTTAAAAAGGTTAATTTTGGGAAAATATTGGTTTGAAAATTTATTTAAATAAAATGAGTATGCTATAATAATAAAATATTTATTTTAATTTTTTAAATATCCCTATACAAATTTATGTACTCAAAAATCCATAAAATAGTTAAGTAAATAATTTTAAAAGCTAATTTATCCCAAATAAAAGCTATTTATTAAATTCTAGGTTTTTAAAATTTTGGGGGATTACATATTGGGGACTAAAGTTCCTAGTATAGGTACTTTTTATGACAATTCTATTATGAAGGGGGTCGAGTGATGGTAGAGTAGCAACATCTCGTTGGAGCTCTTGTGATAACTGAGAAGGTCAGGAGTGATGTGTTTCATATTGGTGATACAAAGGCTTTGGGAATTGATGTATGTAATGCCAGCTTATTTTAAGAATATTGGCCCATCATTAAATAGGAAATCGTATTAATTGTAAGGGAGTTTTTCTTTTCTTTTGACATCCAAATATTTGAATCTCAATTCCACATCCATGACAATTGTTTCAAAAGGGGTTAATGCTCAATGTGTGTTAGATTTGATGTAAGAGCATCTCCATCTCATTATTCTCAAGTTCAAGGTCAAGAGTTTGCATATTTGGAGATAGTAGCAATTATTTTGGAAAACCTTGAACACTTTCATAATCATGCTAAGTGATTTTTACATGTATTACATATATTTGCAAAAATAATATTTCATCAATGATATCTAATATGCAAGACAATGACAATGCAAGAGTTACAAAGTTGCATGGGAGACAAAGCTACAAGACATGAATCTTGATTATTGATTATTTTATGTATAATTATAATTAGGTTTTATGTGGCTTTGATATTTTATGTAAGCTTTGTAATATCATGTGATTGTAAATATAACTTCGAATGTATACCATATGGATATGTAATGGTTTAACTCTAACATAATTAGAACAGTTTGATTTGGGTTTAATTTAGGAGAGTTGAGCTTGACCTTATTACAATATGCATGTATGCATGTATGTATGTATGTATGTATGTATATATATATATGCCTTGTACCTTTGATTAATCATTATTAAAGAATGATGGTATTTTTCTTAAGTGGTATTATTTATTACCAATAATGACCTTATTATTCTTTGAATATTGATTATCTTACTTGAATTCTTTCATGATGGTATTATTCTTGAGTGGTGGAATTCATTAGTAGAATATGGAGTATATTGATCTTGATGTGAATCTTTATAGTTGGCATTTAAAAGAATTAAGTTAAAGAAATAAACATGTGTCATGTGTGCTGAGTAGATTAGGGAAAATAAACGTGTATATGTGCTAATCTTGTAGAGTTTAATGTTTCCTATATCTTATGTTCATGTGTAACTTTATTTTTCATGTGTCATTTAACCCTTACATAAGTATTTAGATGCATGATAACCAAAGGAAATGAAGAACCTAAATGGTATGCATGTTAGGATCAGTATTC
Organism: Tamarix austromongolica; assembly: GCA_039764185.1. Taxonomy (NCBI): domain Eukaryota; kingdom Viridiplantae; phylum Streptophyta; class Magnoliopsida; order Caryophyllales; family Tamaricaceae; genus Tamarix; species Tamarix austromongolica. The sequence goes on along the minus strand of CM077818.1, from coordinate 24,048,431 downwards.
AAATATGTGTTAGTGTATGTGTTAAAATAAGTGGAGTTTAGTACACAATATAGATAGGTTGTTTATGGAATTTATACACCTAATACATTTGGTGTTGTGTTCTAAATTTGCATCAGGCATCTTGCATATTATAACATAGAATACAAGCATAACGTATAATGCCCCATCTTTTTGTAAGTGTGTAGAATGAGAAATTATGCCATTTATTGATGTTTAATTTTGATTTAGGTAATGTTTGATTTGAAATGAGGTGAAGAAAACTAAATTAAAAAAAATTCACTTAGATTGATTAACTGGTTCCATGAACTAATCGACATGTTCGTCGTTTTAGCTGAATGGCTTTTACTCAATCAAATTGATTGACTAGTCGGTAGAATAGTCTATTGTTTTGTTGAGAAAAGTAAGTTTTTGAACCTCAATTTTTCAAAAGAAAATTCAGATACTAAAATGGAACCTTAATATACCTATTACAAATTATTCCTAAAGATTCTTAACCTTTTTATGATGTATTTGGCCTGAAATACTTCATCAAACTGACATGAGGAGTTGATTTAGACAATTGAGTGGGGAGATGGCCTCAGCTTTGCCTTTATCCATTCTTTCCTCTACACACTTCTAGAATCATTGCTTCAATTAAAGACTCAATTATGCTTAGTTGGGAAATTCCTTTCACACTAACCTTCCATTTTTCCTCGTGTTTGGCATTTCTGGACTAATTGACTTGCACTTCTCCAAAATTACTATTTAAACTCTAGAGAATATGTTAGCATATCTTAGATAAAATATGCCCATTAAACTAAAATTCAAACTATAGTAATTAGGTTTTTTAATCTGTGTTTGACCACACTAATGATTTGTGTCAATTTATTGGTAATAAATAACCCAGATCACCCCTTTTATTCACTCTTCTTTTAGCCCTTGAAAATACTTTATCTCTCTAGCATTATCCTTCTCCCTCTATACATTGAGCCTTGCATTCAAATTCTTTTTCTCTTCTAATACTTTCTCTATCTCCCTCTTGTTCTAATTGTTAATTAAGAAAGAGTTAGATTTAAGATAAATTTGAGTTGTTCAGTAGAATCTTTGAGCCTTGCATTCAAATTCTTTTTCTCTTCTAATCTTTTCTCTATCTCCCTCTTGTTCTAATTGTTAAGTAAGAAAGAGTTAGTGTAATACCCCAAAAATTTCGAAAACCTATATTTTAATAAATTACTTTTATTTGGAATAAAATTGCTTTAAGATTATTTATTTTAATTATTTTATGGATTTTGGAGTATGCAAAATTGGATAAGAGTATTTAATAAATTAAAAATAAATATTTTTCTATTTATCATATTATTTTATTTTAATAATTTTCCAAACTAATATTTTACCCACTTTATCCTTTTTAAATTAATATTTTAGATTATAATGAATTAAATTATTAAATTAAATAATTTATCAAGAATACTACATTTTTATGATTTTATAAATTGATTTAATTTATTTCTCCTATTTTCCCATTTTTCCTTTTTCCTTTCCTTCTCCTTTTCTCCTTTCCTTCTTTCTTCTCTTCTCATTTTCTCCCCATTGGGCCGCCCGCCTGGCCTGCTCTCCCTTCTCCCTGCGCATTGGGCCTTCGGCCCGTCTCTCTCGTCCCCCTTCTCCTTCGCGCACGCCCGACCTCCAGCCAAAACGCCCCTTTATTTTTTTCTCCCTGGACCGGCCGGCTCTCTCCTTTCCTGCACCGGTCCAGCCACCCGCCATCCCTTTCTTCTTCTCCTCCCCTTCTTCTCCCACGCCCTACCAGCTTCTGCCATGGTCGAACACGCCGACCGCCACCCTGCAGCTGCCACCACCTAACTCCCTGCTACTCCCCCTCTCTTCCCCGTCATTTTCTTTCCTCATTCGAACCCAACCAACCCCTGCATCCCTAGCCGCGCGCCCTATTTCTTTCCTTCTTCTTCCCTCTTTTCCCCTGCCACCCGACAACCACCTGCAACCTACACCCTCTCGCCGGCCAGCCGCTGCCCCCTCTATTCTCCCTCTTCTTTTTCTCCATCTCCCCAGTACTCCATTCACCTCATTTCGAGCCCTTCTCCTTCCCCGAGCTCCCTTTTCTCTCCTTCCTTCTCCCTCCATTCTCCTCCATGTTTTTTTTATCACCGCCGCCCACCGCTGCCTGCACCACCTCGCCCAGCCCCTGCGCCACCTTCTGCTACCGCCTACTACCACCCTACACCACCACGCCACCCCTCGAGCCCTACACTCCCTCCCTTCTCGACCCCTCTTCTTTTTCTCCCGAGTTTTCCCCCTTACCACCGAGCCGCCTATAACTGCCACTTCCGCCTCCGTCCGGGCACCTCTGCCACCACCCAACTCATCGTTCGACACCCTGCAACCCCCTCTACAACCGCCATGCCTTAGTTGGCCGAAACCAACTCTTGCACCCCTCCATTTTTCCCTCTCCTTTTCCTTCCTTCACAACCCCTTCCCCTCGACCCTTCTTGGCAGCCAACTTCGCCGCCTTACCGCCGCCGTCTCCGCCGCCCTATGTCGCCTTGAAACCACCCTTATCCTCCACCTACACCCCCTATTAACTTCTGCACCGCTGACCTGCCTTAGAACCTCCCCTAACTACCTTCTTTTATAGCCTAAAGTCCCTAAACTGAGCCACCTCTCCCCTCTTCTACCTCAACTCTCTTCGAGCCTTTTCCCCTCTCTTTTCTGCATGAAACTCACGCTGCTCATGCAGCGTGAGCTCCCCTTTATATTGAAAATTTCTTGGCTAATTTTTAAGGTATAATAGTATTTTATGTTAAGTGTTTTACTAATTAAGTTTTATAAAGTTTTATGCTTGGATTCTTATTTCTAACATAAAATGATGGATATTATTTTTAGGTGTTCAGTTGCTAATTATGCTTGGTAAGATTTGATATCTTGCGGGATTAAGGTAATCGTTAATCCTCCCTTAAATATATGGAAAAACGTATGCTATCACATTAAGGGTTTAGTATGATTTTATGCATGTTTTGTATGCTTAGCATGATATGTATATGGGTTCTTATATTGTTTGATAAAAAGGGAAAAACATGATGACTTTTGTGCCATATGTAGGTATGTTAATTAAGGAAGGAGTTTGATTATGGATGGAAATGTTAAATACTTGTTTATGATGTATCATGTTGCTAATGCATGAATGATGTTATTGTTTAAGGGTATTTTAGTAATTATGCTTATGAGTTATGTAAATCAATGTATGTAGTTGCTAATGAGTATTATGTTGAAAAATGACAAGTTGGTGGACTTAGATGATAAAAATGAAGTATTAATATCATTATTTTATGTAGTGTTAGTAAATTCATAAAAATGGTGAATAAAAGGGTAATATGGTAAATTTTATAAGTGAAAAGGGTATTTCGGTAATTTTATAAGTAAAAGGGTATTTTGGTAATTTAAAAATAAATGGGTTAAATAATAATTTATAAGTAAAGGATAAAATTGTAAGTGGTGAGAAAGAAGGGTAAAATGGTAATTTTGGAAGTAGGGGTAAAATAGTAATTTTGGATGAAGGAGGGCATTATGGTATTTTTGGAGGTAGAGGGGTAAAATCGTAATTTCATAAGTAAAGGGTAATATGGTAAATTTATAAGTGAATGGTGAAGTGGTAATTTATAAGTAAAGGGGTAATATGGTAATTTGGAAAAGAAGGGCAAAATGGTAATTATGTAAGGAAAGATAAAGATGGTAATCTTGGATGTGAAAGGGTAAAATAGTAATTTGTAAAGTAAAAGATGTATGGTGGTAATTTTCATAAATAAAAGGATATTATGGTAAAATTGGATGTAAGGGGGTAAAATGGTAATTTTGTAAATAAAAGGATATTATGGTAAACTTGGGAGTAAGGGGTAACATGGTAATTATGTTAACGACAAAAGATAATTTAGCAATTAAATTATGATTGGAGAATGGCAATTTGGTAAGTTATCCAACTGAAGGGGCAATTTGGTAATTTAGCCGATTAAAGGGTAAAGTGATAATTAATTAACCAACTAAAGGGGCAAAATCGTAATCACGATAATGAAGGAGGGTAATGTAGTAGTTTATCCAACTCAAGGGCAATTTAGTAATTATAACAAAGGAGAAGGGCGATTTGGTAATATAACCAACCAAAAAGGAAATATGATAAGCGTAGTAATTATGAGGGGTGAATGGTGATCAACAAAGTGTAGGAGACAATTTGGTAATCTAAAGTGGACAAGGGGTAATTTGGTAATTATGCAACCTTAAGGGTAATGTGGTAACTTATCAAGTAAGGAATGGATACTTAACAATTATATAAGTAAAGGGAAAATGAGTAGTTTGTACCTAATACGTCTTTGAGATTGTGGAACATTAATATGATTAAATAATGCTGATTAGCCAAGTAAGTGTATTTGATAATTAGGATGGCCTTAATGGTTTCTCTATGATATCCTGGATAATCATCTGAATAAGAAATGACTAATGATATCGGAACGATTGAAAGTGGATAAGTATCTGATCATCGTGCTTTTCGTGATCACCTTAATTAAGACACTATTACTTAAAGTGAAAGACCTCGAGATCGGGAATGGTGACTCCTTAGGGGTCACTACCCTAAGGACGTGGTTTGGTCCACGATTATTCTGGTATTTGCTGGTGTGGCTTTGTGCCCCAGCCAGGCCCTATATCTTACTCTTCCTAGCTCTACGGACCTAGTTAGGGGGTATGCATACTTATGGATTAGGTGTCCTTGTCGGTAGGGTACTGAGTTAGCTTTATGCACCAGTACGACCAAGGTACCTTTGCATCCTTGGGTTCATAGTTGAAGGGTACTGAGTAGCTGATATGTACCGGTACGACCGGTGTACATTTGTGTCCCGGGGTATCGATCTCCCATTCGAGGCAAATAAATATGATTGATGTGCTGATTAAAGAAAAGGAAAGATACTATTATTGAAAGTGGAATATTAATGAGTCGGGCCCAGATGATTATGATATTGAGTACCGGTCCACCGGTTATAATAGTGGTCCAGGAGCGTGTTACCCTGGTATGTGATATTGAGTACCGGTCCACCGGATATAATAGTGGTCCAGGAGCGTGTTGCCCTGGTATGTGATTATGAGTACCGGTCCACCGGTTATAATAGTGGCCAGGAGCGTTGTGCCCTGGATAATGATTTTATATATTCCGGTCCACCGGCTAAAATAGTGGGGGTCCCGAGCTCAATAAAATCAGTTATGTATGTGAATAAGGTTATGGAAAAATACTAATCACTTATAGTGGAACACCATGTGAGTCGAGGCCAGACCGGTCCACCGGCAAATAATAGTGGTCAGGTGCGTTCTGCCCTGTGTGTTTACCTTCCGGTCCACCGGCAATAATAGTGGTCAGAGGCGTTCTGCTCTGTGTGTTGACTTCCGGTCCACCGGCTATAATAGTGGGGTTCTCGCACTCACATGGATATAAAATATGATATTGATTGAATGATGATGGAATAATGGCTTAAGGCCCGAATATATTGATCTTACACTATCACATGGCTTAAGGCCCAAAGTATCGATCGTGTCTTATAAAGTATTATTTTTGTTATTGTTATGTATGCATCTCTCATTATTTATATGTGTAGCTTGCATTATGTTTCGTATGCGGGCCTGTCTTTAAGTGTGGTATTAAAGGGTTACTCAGTACCGTAGTACTGAAGGGATTCCCTTTATGGGGCCCCTGCCTATTCAATGGGCAGTGCCCTTGCAGGTATTTTTAGGTGCTACTCAAGTGGGTTACGGGAAGGAGAGTAAGGAATTTTCCGGTATCGTTAGCTTTTTCTCTTTCTCATTTAAGTGTGGTATTAAAGGGTTACTCAGTACCGTAGTACTGAAGGGATTCCCTTTATGGGGCCCCTGCCTATTCAATGGGCAGTGCCCTTGCAGGTATTTTCAGGTGCTACTCAAGTGGGTTACGGGAAGGAGAGTAAGGAATTTTTCGGTATCATTAGCTTTTTCTCTTTCTCATTTAAATTCTTGGTTTTAAATATTAACGTTGTTAAAGTAACCACCATTGGTGGATTTTTATTCCTGTAAACGATTTGATGCGCTACTCTGATTTATGATTGTTGAATTTCTTTCAGAATGTATCTTGCTTTTCTTAGCCTTAGCACTTGGTACTGGAACGGTATGAGTGAACCGGTCTGGTACTAAGTGTGGTGGTAATACTTCCCAAAATACACATTTTATTAACCCGCTTTCGCGATTATCTTTAATAAAACGAAATTTTTCAGTAGTGAATTTTGGGGGTGTTACAGTTAGATTTATGAGAAATTTGAGTTTTTCATTAGAATCTTCGTCTATTTTTCTATTTGGTATGGTATGAGTATTTTCCCTCTTTATTTAAAATTTAGATTTGGAAAATTTGTTCCATGATTTATGAGCTAAACTTGTTGTTTTTGAGATTTTAAAAGTTGAGGAATTCCACAACTTGATTTTTCTTATTTGAGAAAAAAATTTACTACATCAAGTCAGTCATTCTTACTTCTTAAATGTGTTGTGATTAAGCTTGAATGCTATAGAACCGTTAAGTTTGATGTTATATATAAGTATAAGTATATAGCTTTTTATAATTGGTATTGAATGGTTATACTATGGAACTTGAGGGAAAATCATGAATTTTTGAGGAAAAATTAGGTTGTGATGATTAATGATGAAATATGCAACTATTGTAAGATCAAAATGCATTATGTAATGTTAGTCCATGTTTAAATTTGGTATGTTAAATAAATATAAGCATGATCTTTATAAAAATTCCTATTTTATGTTGTTTGAGGGGAAATTGATAGAATGGTTAAGTCTAACTGATTGCCTTTTCCATTAAACAGTTGATCGGTCAACTCAACCCATCGTTTGGTAGTTCTGCAAGGACCATGGCTTTACTCTCTACTTAATTTAATCGAATGGTTGAGTAGAACCGACTGATTGGTATATGAACAGTAGAATAGTTTGTCCAAACCAATATACTAGTTTGAGGAAAGCCTAGTTTGGTTGACCCAAACCAATCAACTAGTCAGCCTCAACCGATTTACTAGTTGGTACAACCGATTAATTGGTTAGGGTAGACTGATCGACTAGTTTGTGTGATTTTGATTTCTTTGCTTATATATTCTTTGAGATTGTGCATAAGATTGTTATGTGATTATTTAATGGGTTTAAAATATATATTATTGTGGATCAATAACATAATTGATATATTAAATAAACTATGATTCTTGATATACTCAATAGGTGTTATAAAGGCTTTGATTGATAAACCAAAAATAAAAAATGATGGTTTTGAAATGGGTGATGAAATATGGACCGTATTTATTTTCAAACTTAATAAGTGGTATATACCTCGTTTTGGTGTATGTGATTTACTTATTAAGGAAGTAAATTAGGGGAAATAGCTAATTATTTTGGTGTTCATAACACTATGCAAATATAATAAGAATATTTTGATTGGCTACAAATGATAAAATTAGTACAAGCTATTATTGGGAGATGTGTAAATTGTTAAAAGATGATGCATTTCTTCCTTAAAGATTTATATAATCCTTTATCATTACCTAGTAAACCATGGGAGAGTGTTAGTATGGACTTTATCTTTGGTTTACCAAGGACGTAAAGTAGAAAGGATTCTATCATTGTGGTAATAGATAGATTTTCTAAAATGGAGCATTTCATACCTTGTAATAAAATAGATGACGTAACTCATGTGGCATATTTATATTTCAAAGACATAATATGGCTACATGGTATTCCCAAAAGTATAGTTTCGGATAGAGATGTGAAAATTTTAAGTTACTGTTGGGTGACACTTTGGCATATATTAGGTATTAAGTTCTTATTTAGTACATCTCATCATCCACTAATAGATGGCTAAGCCAAAGTGAATAATAGAACCTTATAAACTTTACTAAGATGATTAGTTAATGAAAGTATTAAGGATTGGGATATAAAACTCTCACATGATAAATTTGCATACAATAATACTCTTTATAGTATAACTCACTCGATTCTATTTGAGGTTGTCTATGGAGTTAATCATTATTTATGTATTGATATGTTGTCATTTAAAAAAAGCAATATTAAAAATTATGATGCTAAAGAAAGAGTTGGATTCCCTTAAAAAACTTCATGAACAAATAAGGAATAATGTTTAGAAATCTAATGCTAAATACCAAAACCAAGCTAACAAAAAAATAACTATACAAATATTTTTACTAGAAGACTTGGTATGGTTTCATTTAAGAAAAGAGATATTTCCAAAATTAAGAAAGAGTAAACTAATTACAAGATTAGATGGAACTTTCAAAATCTTAATAAATTTTAAAAATAATGCTTATAAGTTAGAATATCCAGAATCCTATGGAGGAGTTTCTAGGACTATCAATGTTAGAGATTTATCTCCTTGTTCTAGTGATGCTAATTTGAGGAAAAATTCTTCTTTACAAGGGGAGAGTGATGTATGAGCATCTCCATATCATTCTTCTTAATTTGAAGGTCAAGGGTTATCATATTCGGAGGTAGTACTGGTTGTTTTGGAATCAATTGAAAACCTTCATAATCATGCTAATAATATTTCATTAAGTGATTCCTGCATGTATTATAAATGTTTGTAAGAAGAATATTTCACCACTGATATCTAATATGCAAGACAATGACAATGCAAGAGTTACAAAGTTGGATGGGAGATATAGCTACAAGACATGAAGCTTGATTATTGATTCTTTCATGTATTATCACAATTAGGTTTCATGTAGCTTTGATATGTTATCTAAGCTTTGTAATATCTTTCCATTATAATTATAACTCATTATGTATACCATATAGGAAAGTGTTGGTTTAACTCATACATAGTTAGGCTAGTTGATTTAGGCTTAATTAAAGAGAGTTGAGCTAGGTCTCATTACCATATGTGTATATATATACGCTTTATTCTTCCTATATTTTTCTCAAGTGAGGAGTGAAGTTTAGGAACAATTCTCTACACAAATTATATATATCTCTTTAGAAGTGTATTTGATCTTGGATTAGATCAAATACAACCATTGGAACAAAAATTAAAATTATACAACTTCAAATCTTTCTTTACTCAAGTCGAAGTTGCTGAATATCAATCCAATTCTAAAGATCTTGCAAATTTGAAGAGAAAAATGAATATATTACACATCAAAATTACAAACCTATAGCTTTTTGTAATAAACTTTACAATATTATTTCAAAATTATTGACATATAGGTTGTAAAATATGGAATCCCTTGTGGATTTATCTAATATGTCATTCATAAAAGGGAAAAATATTGGCAAAAATATTTTGTTGGCACATGAATTAGTATGTAAATATGCATCTTAGGGTATCTCATCACAAGCATGATCTTGATTTGAAGAAAGATTATTATATGGTGATTTAGAGCTTTCTAAAGGGTCTTTTGTTGCATTACGGTTTCCTTGTTCATTTTGTGTGCTTGATTATGATTTGTGTATGTGGAGTCTTATATTATATTGTTTTTAATGGATTTCTTTGTAAACCATTCAAGGGGGAAGAGGAATTTAGTAGCATGTCCCACTCTCCTTTTATATATTTGTTCTAGTGATGGATTATTTAACACATGTTTTAATGGGTTGTGGACTAAACCAAAATTTAAAGGTCACTTACATTTAAGTTGATGAAAATAATTAGTCTATGTTTTGTTGATAATATGCTATTGTTTTGTCATGGAGATTTATAGATTATAGAGCATCAAATGTGTGATGAAAGTTTTTGAGAAATTCTCTTTTAGTTTTTGAACTCACCCTTAAACTCAATAAGTGCTCACTTCACTTTTGGAAAACGTTATAACTACTATTTTTAAATTTTTAAGTATTCAAGAAGACCCTTTTCCATTTACTTATGGATGCAGGTGCATCTTAAGATGATTCTCAAGGTATTGATTTAATATACTTATTTTTAGAGCCAATTACATTACTTATCTTTAATGGTAATTCTTTGACTAAATTTAATGATATTACCTTAATTCATTCTTGAAGGTATGTAATATATTTGTAGGAAGATGATAAAATCATATAAGAAGTCAAGATACTTAAGATTTCCACATGTTACAAGCTAATGGAAAGGAAGCTATATTGTGCATGAAAGTCAAATTCAAGAAGACCTAGTTAACCTTTCAATGTCAACACCATTGTCATTATTCTTCCATTCCTTCATACACTACTACGGAAATAGGAAATAATAACGGGACATTAATAACGGTGGTTCGAAAACTGTCGTCAAATGCGTGAAAATTAATGCGCGTAAAGTTTTAATAACGGTTTTAAGTAATAACCGTTATTAAAAGTTTTAATAACGGTTCAAACAAGAACCGTTGTCAAAATTGGCAAGGTTTTAATAACGGTTCCTATAAGAACCGTTATTAAATCATGTTTTAATAACGGTTCTTACAGGAACCGTTGTTAAAAGTTCCTTTTATTTCGTTATCTTCTGTTTCGTGCCAAATATTTCAGACTCTGCCGCTTCCCTCTTGTACTCTCGTACTCTTGCGAACCCTTGCACCATCGCTCCGGCTCCTTTGAATTAAGGGAAACTGTCGCACCGCCATCTCTCCACCACCCCTTTGCCATTCTTGCGAACGTAGCCAGCATTTGTACCTTCGTTGTTGCCGTTCTCAACTTGTACGTCGTCGCTCCCTTTACGTATGTGTTTTTCTTCCTTCATTGCTTAATTTGTCTCTCTTGATATGTATATATATATAAATGCATGCCTGTTGCACCGAAGAGGTTGTGTTTGATGTGTTGTTCAAAAATCTGTTGTTTGATGTGTTGGTGAAAATTTTTGCTGTGGCCTTTTTTGATTTTGGTCGGCCGAGACCTTAATTTATATATATATATATATATATATATATATATATAAATGTGTTTATAATCTATTTTATAAAAATATGTATTATTATTTTAAGAGAATATACAAGCCTAAAATATATATTATTATCATAAGATATGTACGTTCTAAGTATAAAATTAAGGTGTATATATTTTTTTAGCTAGAACTCACATTATTATGCAGATCATGTGTATTTATATACTTTTTTTAATATATATTTTGTAAGACGTGTATTTATATTCCATAAAATGTGTGTTTATATGTGTTCTATTATATGTATATATATTTATAATATTTTTATATATAAGATGTGTATATATAATCTAAAATAATTGTGGTTAGGGTTAGGGGGAGGGTTAGTGTTAGTGTTAGGGTTAGGGTTAGGGTTAGCTATAGGTTTAGGATCATTATTTTATGTGGTTTAGTGTTATTTTTTATTATAATTTATTAGGGTTAATTATTGTTAGGGTTACAGCCGTATATTGTGACCGACCGAAGATTACTATTATACAAACGCCACATTTCATTCACCGTCGGTCTCGAAAAGGCGGAACTAATGGAAAGTTCGAGTCAGAATCCGCGGATTTGTATCTGAGTACGAGGAAGTGCCCAATGGTGATGGAATTGTGTGTGACGAAATCTTCCCATCCGTTTTGAAACCAGACTCTGCCTTCTTCCTTAACTAGTTATACTGGCCATTTTGCTCCGTTTAGAACGTTGAGGTATGCATGAGTGGGGAGACCCTTGCCATGGTTCTTCACGAATTTTTCTAGAAGTGCCTGTGATCACAAATGCAAGGCAGAGATTCCACCATTCACTTTCCAAAAGTTTACTATAGGCTCCTTTCGGTATGTTTTTGGAAAGTTTCATGTAAAAGGAAAAAAATAAATTGGGCTAAAATGACATTATTTTTTTACTTTAAATTATGATTTCTTCCAAAAGTTTCTAACAAAAATCAAAATAACATTTTTATTGCTTAAAATTTATTCCATACCATCTTTTTAAGTAACCCATAATTTAAAATATAAAAAAATATGTCATTTATTTTTTTTCCTTTTACTTGAAACTTTCGAGAAACATACTGAAAGGAGCCTATAGTAAACTTTTGGAAACTGAACGGTGGAATCTCTGCCTTGCATTTGTGATCACAGGCACTTCCAGAAAAACTCATGAAGAACCATGGCAAGGGTCTCCCCACTCATGCATACCTTAATGTCCCGAACGGAGCAAAATGGCCAGTACAACTAGTTAAGGAAGAAGACAGAGTCTGATTTCAAAACGGATGGGAAGATTTTGTCGCACATAATTCCATCGCCATCGGGCACTTCCTCGTATTCAGATACGAATCCACGGATTCCGACTCGAACTCTCCATTAGTTCCGCCTTTTCGAGACCGACGGTGAATGAAATGTGGCGTTTGTATAATATTGGTATATTATGGAAGAAGGCTAGAGCAACAAAAGATGGATATATTAATGAAGATGTAGATGTTGCAGCGACAAAAATTGTAAGTTTGTAGATATTTGAAACCCTGCTTACTTTTCTTTTAGAAAACTATTATATTATGCTTATTCATGTAAGCTAATTTTACATATATTATATACATTACAGGACGAACATCAAGCGTTAGATGGTGAGGAGGGGGTAGACCAATATAACATTGTATCACAGGCTATAGGAATTGTAGAACACCCGGAAGACACAGGGGTCTTGGATTAGGTGTTACGAAAATGAGCGTACGTGGTCGATCTCGTAGTTCTCGTAACGGTTTTAATAACGGTATTAGGTAGTGATCTATTTATTGTACATGCATTTTCAGATTTTTATTTCGTCTACATATTTCGGTCTTATAGCCTAGATCTGTGAACTCTTTACTTTGGGGTGTAGAGCTACCAAGTTGTGGTATGCCCACTAATTTTTATTCCTAAGTATAGTCGGTGTATTGAGACATTGGTACACTTATAGACTTATTGAAATTATGGTGTGATTGCGGATTTGGTATGAATTGATGTTGTTTTACATTACAGATTTGGTAATTGTTTGAACATACAACTGTGTATGTGGGCAGGAACAAAAGAGAAAATTAAAAAAAAAACATATAGTTTTAATAACGGTTCTATGAAAACCGTTATTAAAGCATAGGTTTTAATAACGGTTTTCCATAGAACCGTTATTAAAAACTGAGGTTTTAACAACGGTTTCTCATAGAATCGTTATTAAAAACTTAGGTTTTAATAACGGTTTTGTTTAAGAACCGTTATGAAAAGCTCCTTTTTAATAACGTTTTTTATTTAAAAACCGTTATTAAATATGAAATTTACGCACATATTCGCGGGTTTTTGTGTATTTTTCATGACGGTTATGAACCGTTATTAAAGATTTAATAACGGGCAATTCAATAACGGTTGAAAACCGTTATTAAAACTATAAAATAACAATTATTAAAACCCCTTTCCGTGGTAGTGATACTAGGAATAAAAATGAGGTTACCGATCCAAACCCCCCCAAAAAGACATCCACTAGGCTTTGAGTTTTTTCCCAGTTGGAACGATAAGTCCATCTATTCCAGTATCCTTCTCTGCAGTTTATATAGGAGTTTCCTTTCATGTCGTTTTTCATTATGAGGTAATAGGGTGCAGGAAATTTCATTTCTTTTCGATCTCCAAGGCTTGCTATTCTTATTCTTAGGTTCCATGACGATCTGGGCAAAAAACCTTTTAGCCCATTCCTCTTGATATTTTCAAATGAAGGACTAAGCTAAGTTGCAGCCATTGCTAATCCCTTTTAGCCAATATCAAGAAGTTGTAGATCAATATCGGTGCATTACAAAAGAAGTTCAAAGCAAAAAAAATATGGATATCTTAATGAAGATTAACAAGGCACTTCTAAAAGAAATATAAGTTTGAATCTATCCCTAACCCTTGTTAGTTTTCTTAGATAAATTATATTATCTGTATTCTTATATTTTAAATTACATACTAGGATGAACTTGAAACATCAAATTTTTTTGAGGGTGTAGATCAATATAGTATCATTTCACAACTAAAAGGAATTAAAGAATACCCTAGAAGACATAAAATTCTTGGATCAGGGGTTACAAAAGCAACTGTGATTGGTTAATCATGTAGACTCCTAAACACCAATGACCAAGTGTCTCCCTAATAAAAAAAAATTAAACATGGCATTTGAATGCATTAGAAAAATGGAGAAGGAGTTAGCCTCTATCAAATCCCAAGGGAGAAGCCATCCAATTTTGATGCACATAATTTGCTTCACAAACCCAATGTTAATATCATTAGAGATATTTGTTAAGCCAATACATATTTATCTTCTCTTCCTAAGCTAAGAATATCAAACTATGAATTATTATATCTAAAATGTATATTGTTAGATAATGTACATATTTAATAATTTACAATATGTAATATTTTATTCTAAGGTTTACATAAATGTAAATTTTTAGATAAAGTCCCCTTAATTATTTTGGTGAAAGGAAGAGTACATATCAATCATGATACCGAAACATTTACGGTTTATAGGTCTATCTTGGCTCCAAATATGGGACTCGTATGTATTGACATTCCAATGATTGGAGAAGCACCCTCATCTTATTATAAAGAATGCGATGAGGCACCCATAGTCTATAAGCTCATTAAAGTGCCATGCCATGGCCCATAGATTAGATACTTCTCAATACTGAAGAGGTAATGATATCCTCCGTCCATGTTATGCCTAAAATGTTACATACATTATTTACACCTTCTTTATTAAATATATGATCATTATGTTTTGTTAAATACTATGAATTAAGGATTTAGGAAATTAGAATCCTCCTAAGACTAAGAGAAATAGAGATATTAATGGAAGAAGAAATATAAAAGAGGGCACCAAAAAAGAGGAAAGAGAGTTAGATAATAAAAAAATGTTATCCCACAAAATATTCCATCTTCATATGAGAACCATGAACTAAACAACCCTACTAACCACCACCATCTTTGGCGATGTTGTATTTCTACACCTAAAAAGTACCTTGGTAGCATTATAATTATAATTGATTGTCCTTCGGAGTATGTTAGGAAGGACGACCTCATTTACATAATATTGATGGAGGCTGACAACACAACTTATAAGAATAAATGGATGTCAACAATAAATGTTATAGTATATGAGTAAGTATCATTTCATATCATATATTTTAACATTTTTTGTTTATTTGTATAATTTTATGCCCTATTATCTATATATAAATATATATATATATGTTAGTTATTAATAGATATACTTTATTTTTCCATCCATAGGTGGCTACCAACCATATTGCAGCTAAGGGGATATTATCTTGTATTATGTTTGTGTGTATGTACTACAACAAGTGACGGTAGACACATACAATATGTAGCAAACCACATCTTTAGCGAGCGATACAACAACAAGATTTATGTCATACCTTACCTTGCAAATGAATATTGAGTTTTTTATGCAATTTGTCCTCCAAAATTATTATGCTCCATCTATTGTCAATCATTTTGTAAGGAAAGATTTAATTGACATTTTACTATACTTCTTGCTTCGTTAGCTTATTTACGCATGTATTCTGCATTAATTTTTTAAGATGTATATAAATTTGTAATATTGTGTATCAACTTTATTTATTACGAACTATAGACATTGTGTATGAGGAGAGGCAGAAATAGTGTCTGACAACCAAGGAATCTTGAGTATGAACTTGTAATCATATGTAGAAACACAAGCATTTTATATTTTATTTCAATTCTAATTAATAATAGAGTTGTAAGCTAACTAAAATCATTTTATATTGTCCACAGTAGCAAAACGGTAATGATTGTAGATACTATATCTATAGAGAAAAATGTCCATGATGGTTCTTACTACACCATTGGTCGGTAAAACCCCTTGTGGATCCTAGTTTCTAATGACACCCCTTTGCTCAAATCCTGAAGGTCACCCCCTTTAGACTGGATCCAACCTATAGAACCCTATATATCTAGCTTTCTCTTTCCCATAATAGATGCCTCCTCCTAAACAATAGTGGTTGCGATGCATGCCCCCTCATATAGGGTGTCCAAATCAAAGAAAGCGATTGCATCCATCATCTAGAGGATGCTGAAAAGGAGCCCTTTCTCGAACTGATAAACCATAGCTAGCTTGCTGGTTGCTATACCGAGTTCAAACCTCAAAAGCTCCATGAATCACCCATAGTACTGTCTCAGTGTCATGCCTCCCTAGGTGAGCTATATGAATTCCTTTATTCTATCCCTCTAGAGGATCTTTAGATAGAATTTGGCATAGACCATCATCTTAAAATCCTCTTAGGACATTTACATCCAGTCCTAGGTATGTCAACCTACCACCAAGTTTCTATAACCCCTCAGAGAAAGAATGACACGATGCTTAACATTCGAGTAGGTGGGCAATCTATTGCCTCAAAAGTGTGATCTGTATCTCAGATCCACTGCTCTAAAGTAATGGGGTCCTCCTCGCTAACATAAAGCCGAGGGTGTTGCCTCGTGACCCTTTGAAGCCAATAATCCCTGATGCTCTCCCAAAGATGATGTAAAGGTTGGGGTGGCGGCTAAGACTAAGGCTGATGTTGTGCAAACTCCATGAAGGCCTCAAAGGTCTCCTCTAGACACCCTACTCATATGTTCATCCTATTATCAACTAGCTGCAACATTAAAAGCACATTAGGTTAAAACCTTTTATTTTACTAAAATCTATCACACATATCACAATTAGATTCCACTTAGGCTACCCGTTTTTGTTTCCTCACAAGTTAATCAAAGTTTTTGAGGAATCAAGGTTTTTAAAATAAAAAAAAATTATTAAGAACTCGAAGGGAAAATTATTTGAAATAAGTTTTTGAAAAAAAAAAGAATGGTTATACCGCACTCTCCGATCCCTAGCCTTGGTCATGAGAGAATCACTCCATCATGATCATAGCATTATATACAACAAAGTTGTCTAGTGAGTCCTCATTCACCTACATAGGCTCAGAAGGGGTCTTTGTTCATATGAATGAGTAGCACCCATAATAATAGCGGTCGGTACGCTATGTATTTATTAAGGTAACAATAGAATCAAGAAGGTCAAAGAGATTAATAAAACCAAAATAAGTGATGACACATGCATAAGTAGTTCATACCAACTTATTTAATATTATCGCAACATACGGCATTAATACTATGATATTCATCTCATGATTTTATTCACGTTGCGTTAAGGGACTCTACTACTATTAACGAGTGGAATGATAAAAAAGTAAAAATTCCAAGGTAGGATGCTCATAGCCACTATTATCACCGGTGGATCAATAATTAGAGTACATCCCTAAGGCTTAACATTTCTAGCCACTATTCTCATTAGTGGATCAGTAATCAAGGTACAATCGGTCTTAACCTACATGGTTTTCTTTCATAAGTAATTAGTGTCTTACCATGGGCTATTATCATTTAATGTTTTGGTTTGGAAGGACAATAAGTGACAACTGCCAAGGCTAGATGCACTTGACCATTGTTCTCGCCTGTGGATTGATAGGTACAGTAGAGCTTACCTTAAGTGATCTTCCATTTTAAGTGATCAATATATTATTTTTGTTTCATTTACTTTAGGGTCATCACAAATACATGCATACCTCTTCCTGTAAGGAACCTTCCCAAATACTACCATGAAACAATCTTATTCCACTTATAAACCTTAATTTCACAACCCTAGCACATCCCGACCTCTAGTTTCCCCTTTCTTTGTCCAAAATCAACCCAAAAAATACCCACATGCCTTTATCAAGCCCCTAGCTAAGTTCATGGCATTTTAGCCTTATTTTCCATATATGATGATAATTAGCCTTTAGGTTTACCGCTCCAAAACCACAATTTCTCCTCACTAGCATAACTCTTCTCTTATTGCTTATCTTGAACCCAAATTTCATGCCCATAAATGTAATACTATGGTTAACCATCAACTCAAACATTGTGACCTAACTCCTCCATTTCTACATATCATAAAACCCTTCCTAGTTATGCCTCCCTCTAAAACCGTAATTCCTCATTTGGTCATAAATACTCCCCTTTGACCTATATGGCCTCTAAATTTCATACACATTCCAAAAATGATATGGATAACATCATATTCTAAGGTTATAGTCTAAATCCACCATTTTTTATATGTAATAATAGCCTACCCCTAGGGTTTCGTGCATTGGCCTCCCAAAATCCTAATTTTACCTTTTGGTCATATCTCCCCTCCTAGTGCTTAAAGGACTTCCCAAATCTACATGAGTATACAAAATTTCCATCATTAAGTTCATACAAACTCCCTAATACCAAACCCCCACTCTACTCACATATGATCACAATTAGGCCTATTCAATGGGTTAGGCTTGCCATGACAAATTGTAATCTAACCCATGAAATTAAGTTATAATATAGGTGGGCTGTGTTATTATTTTGTATGGGTTATTATGGGTTGAACCCATACATATACTATTTAATTATGGGTTTATATGGGTTTAGTTTTTTTTCCGTAGCCTACCATGGTAATATTGATGTTCAAATGTTTTTTCTATTTTAGCATCATTCCCTCTCTATCTATTCTCTCTCCTTTTGTAGGTCTGTGTTTCCATATATTCAGCCTAATGATTGATCTTCATGCCAATGGCTTCGTCTTCAACACTAGAAAGTACAAAGTAGTTCATTTTTTACCTTACTACTTCAATTTCGGTCATCGCTGTAGAGGTTCATCGACTTATGAAATAGGTATGTTCTCTATTCAATTCCAATCACATTCAGCTTTCGAAGTGTGAAAGGAAATTAGAAATTGAGACAAAAAAGTAGAAAGGGGGGTTAGTATATGTGCATGTGTGTTTATAATGTGGATGGATAAAATGTATATACCAGATCTGGCAAGTTCAACAGTGGTGGGTGGTGGAAGTAGCAGTTTGTCACACATTTTACTGGATGTTAGGTGTGTGTGGGGAATCATGGAAGCCAGTACAAGAAAGGGTTGTGTTGGGAAGGGATAAAGAAGGCTTTGAATTTTGTACATAATTAAGTTTTGAGGAATTTTGGGTTTATTCATTATGATTTGCTTGAGTCTAAGGGTGTCCACATCTCTAAGCCTCATTATTATGCTGTCAACTGAAGAAACCAAAAGATGATTTATAAATGTCATGTTACAGAGTTGTAGCAATTTTTTTTCTAGGTTCTTGAGGAGAAGAGGGAATGACAGAGATGGGGGAAAACTAGTGTGTTCTACCTTTTTTTTTAGCAATAAATGACATTTGTTTTTCTTCTTTCAACTGCTATCCTAGCACTGATCCAAACGCTATACTTTTCTTGGTTTAAAACTCTATATCAAATCTTGTGGAGAAAAAAAAAAGTTTATAGCTTTACCACCTGTCCACCAACCCTTATTTCGAGTAAACCATGGTTAAGGTACTTTATAAAAGGCTTCAAAATTAAGGAATATGCATAGTATGTTGGTTTATTATAATTTTAGTACTTATTGTTAAATTATGATGATATTGTGAATTATTATTTACTTATGCCTCTTATATATATTTAATAGGATATGTATAATTTCCGAAGAGTTGGGCCCCATTTGATTTGAAGAAAATTAAGTGGAAAGGAAAATGTAGAGGAAAGAAAATTAGAAAGAAAATAAAAGAAATTAGTTTTCTTTCCTTTGCTTGGTTGTTGAAGAAAATTTTGTGGAAAATTGAACTCTTGAAAAATATTTTTAGTGTTTGGTATATAGAAAGAAAATTCTAAGAAAAATTAAATGTTATTATTTAAATATTTTTATATATTTAATTAAAATTAAAATATTATATTAATACATAAAAATTACATAAAATTTATAAAAAAATTATAAAAACACAATAAAATCAATACTAATTTCAATTTTTTTTATAGAACTATCCTAAAATATTACATGAATAACTTACAATAGTTTTCAAAAATTTTTTAAAAAATACAAAATATTTCATATTCCTTTCCATTTAAAACATGCTACGACAAACATAAAAAGGGAAAAAATATAGCTTGTTACTAGTACACTTGTTTGTTCCATAAAATATTAATTAGGAATAACAACGGATCAGGTACTCCTTATCCGTTATTCAAACATGATTGGAAAATCTATATCAATATTAGTATCCAAATCTCATAAGTATTTTTTCCCTTCATATCTATATCTATATCCTTTTATCCATAATTGTTTACATATCTATCAGATAAAATCCATTGGATTTAAGGTAAAATCTATTAGGTTTCGGATAAAATCCATTGAATTTCGGGTAAAATCCATCAAGTTTAAAATAAAATTAGTTTAATGTTAGGATTATATACTTAGATTGTTAAAATTTAATTATATCCGTTACTAAAACCCAATAAGAAAACATATACATACATCTGTATCCAAAGCCACTGGGCATTTTTTTTCCTATACCTATATCAGTATCCAAACCCAGTGGGTATTTTTTTCCTTCCATATTCATATCTATATCTGTTTATCCATATCTTTTTATATATCCATCAAGTAAAATCCATTGGGTTTCGGATAAAATCCATTGGATTACGAGTAAAACCCATCAAGTTTAAAATGAAATTTATTTAATATTAAAATTATATACTTAGATTATTAAAATTTAATTATATCCATTATCCAAACCCCATAAGAAAACATACATTTATATCCGTATCCAAATTCGCTGGGTATTTTTTTTGCATCCATATCCATAATTATATTTGTTTATCTATATCCGTTTATATATTCATCGGATAAAACTTATTGGATTTCGGTTAAAATCTATCAAATTTAAAATAAAATTTATTTAATGTTAGAATTATATACTTAGATTATTAAAATTTATTTATACTTTTAGCCTTAGAAAATATATGTAAAATTAGATAATAAGAATAAAAATATAATTTTATATCGGATAAATAAATTCGAGTACAAATACAGATATAAAAGCAAATAAAAATTTAAGAAAATTTATCTATATCTATACTTAAATCTAATGGATATCTATTTTTTTATATTTATATTCGTATCTAATAAATAAAATCGATCGAATTTTTTTATCAAATTTACGTATTCTTTCTTCCGTCCAAGTCGATGTTACTATTAATACCATATGGATTATGCACACAAAACTTAAAAATGCGTTCTTAAATATGGTGAAAGATAGGTAAGACTAATTATAACTATTGTCGGAGAGCAATCCTTGGGTATCATAAATTCTCAAATATTGTGGATACGTATCACTAAGTAAATAAAATCCAAGTTGGTCAATTTGGGATATATAACACCAAACGCACAGGGGCCCACATTAAGGGACATGCCCACAGTCCTTTTACCAAAGCCAAAAACCGGTGTCTGTTTTTCTTTTATATATTTTTTGCTCTCATCTCATCTGATAGTATTACTTTGAAGGAGGAGGAGGACGACTACTACTCCTGAAAACTATAAGGTGATTATGGGAACCTGGCCCCACATATCCTTTATTTCCCTTATTCATTCCACATTATGTGACGATTGGACCTTAATTTGACGATGATGAAGCACACGCACCTTTGTAGTCAGGCAGAAGTTGTGTTTTATTTTCGAACTGGCTATATGCCTCCGTTTGGGAAGCTCTCAATGATACATACCGCCTGCCTAGTCCCTCCCATGGTTTTTCGTCCGTCGAAAAAAGAGATTGATTAACTTAGAAGAGAGGAGGACGAGCAGGATGATATCGAAGGAGAAGGAGTGTCAGGAATGAGGGTCGAAGAAGGAGAGTCTAAAAATTTTCCTTCATTTCCTTCTTTTTTTCCTCACGTTCAGCTTAGGAAAATAGTCTAGGCTAAATTTCTTTAGTGTTTTCTTCTTCTTTTTCTTTCCTTCAAATTTTTTTTGCAACCAAACACGGGAAAATGGATTTTCGTCTGATTTTTTTTCCTTTCCTTCTAGTTTTCCATAAACCAAACGGAGCCTTGAGCTCGGTTAGTTCGAAAAAAAGCGATCTTATAAGACTATCTCACTTGTGTGGGAGAATTTTACACAAATTAAGCAAGTGAGTCCACTTTGATCGCATTTTTACTATGTAAGTATTGTAATCATGAGTATAAATGAAAATAAATAATCAATAGAACAAGCATCTTGACAAGGCATCTAGATAAATTAAGATCATATCCATATAATGAATTAAATAGGGGAATACTACTTATGAGAAGCATGATGTGCATATTTATATGAATAATTGGAGATTTGATAAAGAATCATGTCATAAAGAGCTTACAAGGATGATGATAGTTGATGAGTTGCCCCTTTTTTTGTTGAGAAGTAGGGTTTTAGAAGATTTTATAAGCATTTGCAACCTTGATTTCATATGGTTTCAAGAGCAACTATAACTTGGGATTGCATAAAAAATTATATGGATGAGAAGAATAATTTAAAGTTAGGTCTTCAATAGGCATCATCTCAAGTGTGCTTGAGAACAAATTTATGTACATTATCCAAAACGTTGGGTATATCTGTTTAACCATGCACTTCATTGATAAAGATTGGAAGTTACATAAAAAAAATTATCAATTTGTGTGTGCTCCCTACCCCTCATCATGGAGAAAATATTACAAAAGCTATTAATGATTGTTTGTTATCTTAGGGTTTAGATAAACTCTATACATTAACTGTGGATAATGCTAGCTCTAACGATACAATTATTAATCATTTGAAAGAGACACCCAATAGAATAAATCCATTTCTTTTGAATGGTGATTTTTTTCATGTTAAATTCTTTGCACATATTTTGAATTTGATGGTAAAGGTTGGAATTAATATGGTATATGGTGAAATTGCCACCATTCGTGATTGTGTGAAGTAGACGAGGAGCTCTCCATCTTATTTAGAATGGCTTAAAAAAAGTGTTGTAAGAGAAAAGGTGGTATCAATGAAGGCATAATTTTTAAATGTTACCACCTGTTGGAAATCCACATACATGATGATAGAAGTTGCAATAGAAAATAAAAAATCTCTTTAGTCAATATTTTTTCTTAAGGGAAATTTGAGTTTACTAAGGGATTTTGAAAGGGGTGTTTTGAAGTCATTACATAAGTATTTAGAGCACTTTTATCAAGTGACAAAGAAAATTTGAGAGTCTAAGTATATAACATCTAACATTTTCTTTAAAGAGGTGAACACTATTATGTTTATCTTAATAAAATGGCATTGTAGTCAAAATTCTACATTTCGGAGAATGGTAATGGATATGAAACAAAACTTTAAGAATATTGTGATTTAGAAAAGGTCAATGTTATGTTGTTTATTTCAGTGGTCTTAGATCCTCGTTATAAATTGGTGTATTTGCAATTTTATTTTAAGAGGTTTTATAAGGATGAAAATGAGGAAAAGGTTGTAAGGTTAATGAAGAAAGTGGATGATACTTTACAACGCCTATTTCATTATTATCCTTCTTTATCCACATTTTCATTGGGTCATGGTAGTGGTTCTCCTGGTTCTTTGTCTCAAGCTGTACTGAGTACAAATGTATATGACATTCCTAATGTGGAGGTAGTGATGAATGAAAGCCAAGAAGATTAAAAACTTTATTTACAAGATTTAGAGAAGAAAAAAAAGTATATTTGAGTTACAACGGTATTTTGTTGATAGAATTAAAGAAGAAAAACCTAACTTTGATATTTTACATTGGTGGAGGTCCAAAGCTAATACATATCATGTGCTCTCAATTATGGCCCATGAAATATTACCTATTCGGATTTCTACTATTACTTCAGAGAGTGCATTTTCCACTGGTGGTTGAATACTTGATCCTTTTAAGATTTGTTTAACTCCAAAGATAGTGGAAGTTCTAGTTTGTGTACAAGATTGGATAAATCATCCTCCACACCAATTGATATTGAAGAATGTCAAGAGGTGCTTGAGGAATTGGAAATGGGTACGTATTATTATTCAAAAAATTTGTTATATACTTATATATGTGTTTACTTTTAAATTAAGCTTGATTTTTCTTCCACGTTTCACCTATGACTTGCAATATGGATCTTTCATCCCATGAAGAGTTAATTATGAAGGCTAGAAATAAAGTGTTGTACTCATTTTAGACTATATAGTAGATAATTATTAATTAGATAGGATGGAATAGGTTAATTTAACATTTTAAAAACAAGTATTAAAACTTGTTATATAGTAGAAATGTATTTTTGTTAACGTATCTTGCAACTGTAACTTCAATCTGTAACAATTTTCTCAGGTATTGTTCAATGTTTTTTATGTTGATGTTGATCATGCTATAGTTCTAGCTAGTTCTTTCTTTACCTTTTTTAATGATTTATAAGTATGCATTATTAGATATTTGTTTTTTAATTTTACTCATCTACGTTAATTGTGTTGAAAAGAATCTTTATCACTAGGTAATGGCATCATGATTGATATCTCATGGCCTTTATGATTTTATGTTAATTAAATTATTTATTAAAATCATTCAAAATTCCTCTTCTTATCACATTTAAAAAGATTAGGGAAAAAAGTTCATCTACTTTAAAGAAGAAAATAATGTTTAAAATTCCTCTTCTTACTCTAATTAAGATAATGTTGTATTAGAGGATTTTTTTTATAGAAGACACACATAATAAATAAATGTGATCATCATCCTTTTATAATATGTTTGATGCTTGACATAAATATTTTGTTACATTGAAGGTGGTGTTGGTGAATTGAAGAAAAGAAAGAAAGAAGAAAAAGAGGAAGAAGAACAATTGTGGTGGTGGTGGAGGTAATGGAGGTGGTGGAAGTGGTCGTAATGGTGGTGGAGGCGGTGATAGTAGAGGTCAAGATAAGTTGGTTTATATATATATATTGACCCATGCTCACCCATGGTTAACCCTTATAACTAATGGGTTATGATGGGTTGGATTAAAAATTATTAATTATTTCCACAACCCATTGTGGGTTAGATTGGGTTAAGATACTATGGGTTGGGTTAAACCATGACCACCCATTTGGATATCCCTAATCATAACTCCCCTTATGTTTTACTCACCCTATTCATGGTATTTCACCCACATATAATATTTATCATAAACCTCCTTACTTTTTCTCGAGTTATATCATACAACATCTAAAACATACACTCTTTTTTTATGCCAATCAATACCCTAAATTGCCTTACATGCCATAATTTTATAGTATTGACCAAAATAAGCTTAAGTCTCAAAAACACTACCTAGGAAAAAAGAAATCTAACATAAGGACTCTCTAAATTTCCACACATGAATTATCATATAACATGGTTATGGATATACATTAACACAAGTAGGGTGCAAGCTAGCGTGCTTGGCACTACATGTCCAACAACGGAAAGGTGAGAAGGACAAGGTGATTTGTAGGGGCACAGGTCATTTCATAAATGGAAGAAGAAGGTGATGCGAGGAAGGAGATAGGTAGGAGGAGGAAGAAAGGGAGAAAAGGGGAAAAAGAAAAGAAAAGAAAAGAAAAAAGGATAAAAGGAAAAAAGAAAGAAAGAGAAGAGAACGATCCTAGCTGCCCTAGAAGGAAATAAAGAAAAGAAAAGGAAGGCTTAGGATGATGATAAGTTAACCGAGGGAGAAGGCAGGGGAAAAGAAAGGAGTGGAAAAAAATAAAGGAAGAAAAAGAGAAAATAAGGAAAAGAAGGGACAAAGAAAATTATTGGTATGTGATATAGGCTGGTTTTAGAGTAAAATTTTTAGATTATTAATAATAAATAAATAAAGTTAATATATTTTTCCTATAGTTAATTTAGGATTATTAAATAATATAAAATTTAAGATATTAGGTTAAATTATTTTATTGGTAAATAATTTTTAGTATTTCAAAATTTTGGAGTATTGTATCACTCTCAACTTAAGAAAAAGACTTCATCCCCAAAATTACAAGTCAAGGCTCGGAGAGGAGAGGGAGGGAATGATGAAAAAGGTGATTCCTATGGTTAGCCCTAACACCGAGGACATCGTGCTACTAGATACTACCTCTTTAAAGGAAATTAGTATGAAATCTTCCATAGCTAAAATAAAGAGTTTAGTGTATGCCTTACGCATGCCCTTCTCTAATTCCTAGGTGGCATCTTCTATTCCATGGAAGTCTAAAGAACTTTTTACGAGCAGAACTAAGCGCGTCCTTGTTCGTTGTACCTTGGTATTGATAATTTGCAAAGGCATATCCTAATAGGTAAGAGAGTTTTTTATTTTGATCTCATCAAGTCGGATCACATAGGAAGAATCTGCAACATATTTATGTAGTTGTGAGATGTGGAAGACGTTATGGACTTATACTAGCTCTAATAGGAGCACCGAACAATAAGAAACCTTACCAACACTGTTGAGAATCTTTTAGGGGCCAATATACCTCGGGCTCAATTTTCCCTTCCTACCAAACCTTTATACTCCCTTAGTGGGTTAAACCTTTAACAAAACCTTATCCCTCAAAAACCGTCACTACGATGTCTTTGATCAGTATAACTCTTCTGATGACTTTGAGCCTTCCTCATCTTATTTCAGATCAACCGAACCTATTACATCATCAAATCAATCATCTCAAGACCCAACATAATAGTCATGTTGATGTCATTCCAACACAAGGGTAGTTTATCACAAAAGTCCAACTAACCACGAACTTTATGTAGGCATTAGCTAATTGATCCATGCTCTAAGTTAACTTCATTGGTATGAAAATCGCTCACTTAGTATGTATATCCACAATCACATAGCTGGTGTCATGCCCACTACAAGTCCTCGATAATCCATCCACGAAATCAAAAGATATGGAGTCTTATTTTGGTCCAAGCACTTCTAGAGACTAGACTAACCCTAAAGGTATGTGGTGCTCAAACATGACCTTTTTATAAATCAAGCATTGTGCCATGAACCCTACTACCTCTTGCTTCATGCAAGGCCACTAGTAGATCCACTTAAGATCCTTATAAAAAATTTTCCCTCCTAGGTGGATGAAGTAGGGGTAAAATATCCTTCCAATAGTTAGCACTTTACATTAGAATAACTCTGTGGTACACACTAATGCCTCATTGTAATGAATGCTACCATCCTCATGTATTAAAATGCTTTAATTTGAGTATCCTATATCTTTCGATAGATCCTCTCATGATTTCTATCTTCAGGCTGCTTGGCTCGAATATCAGCAAACACTATCTATGAAATCAATAAGGCACACATATGAAAAACTATCTAAACTTGTTGGATCAACACTACTCCTATTTAATTGAATTTTTCTATTGGTCGATTAGCCACCATGCAAGAATATATAGAGTGTGATGTATTCTTACTAAAAAGCATCTACACTGATATTGGCCTTACCTTTAAGGTAGGTTAGCTCAATGTCATAGTCCTTTACTAGCTCTAGCTATCTCCTCTACCTCATATTCAACTCCTATTGAATGAATATATATTATGAGACTATTGTGGTTAGTGAAAAATTTGCATCGCGTTCCATATGGGTAGTGTCTCTAGATTTTTAGTGTGAAGACAACAACAACCAATTCTAGATTGAGTCTAGTAGTTTTGCTCATGCCACTTCAGCTAGTGGAAAGCTTAAGGAATGACCCTACTATTCTACATCAGCATACAGCCCAAACTATTCTTAGATGCATCACTATAGACCTTAAATCCATCTAATCCTACTAGTAGAGTTAGAATCAGTGCCATAATTAGGCATTTCTTCAATTCTAAGAATGATGCCTCATAAGTATCATCTAATTGGAGCCTAATGGTCTTCTTCAATAGGTTTGTTAAAGGCTGTACAATACTTGAGGAATTGTAAACAAAGTGTCAGTAGTATTTGGCTAGACAAAAAGAATCTATGAACCATAGATACATTCATGGGTGATTTCCACTCTATAACAACCACAATCTTTACTAAATCCATGGTGACTCCTCCTATTGACACTACAGGTCCCAAAAAAGTAACCTCATGAAGCCATAATCCACACTTAGAGAGTTTAGTGTACAGATGATGATCCTGAAGGAGGGATAAGATAATGTGTAGGTGATACTTATGCTCCTTTTTATCCTAAGAGTATACCAAGATGTCGTTAATGAACATAAATACAAAATGATCAAGGAATGGATAAAAAATCCTCATCATCAGATGCATAATGATGGCAGACACATTAGTGAGCCTAAATGGCATCAATGTAAATTCATAATGCATGTAATATATCCTAAAGGTTGTCTTGATGATTCGACATCAATAATGCACAACTACTGGTATCCGAACCTCAGGTCAATCTTTGAGAAGATAGTAGTGTCTTGAAGCTAGTCAGAAAGGTCATCAATTCTTATAAGTGTATACTAGTTTTTCATTATCAACTAATTCAACCCTCAGTAGTCAATACATAAATTGAGGATCATTTCCTTTTTCTTCAAGAATATAAAACTTTGGTTGATGTGCCCATGAGCCATTAACTCCTTAAACTGAGGCTTTAGCTCCTTTATTTCTACTGATGCTATCTGGCAATGAGTCTTTGACATAGGTTCAACCCTAGCAATAGGCTGATGCTAAAGTCGATATTGCACAATGGTGCCATATCTAGTATATCCTCCGAGGGCACATCGAGAAAGTCTCATACCATAGGAGTGCCCTTCAAAACCACCAAATTCCTATTAAAATCTCTAACACTACACAAGTATATCATATACCCTTTTCTAATCAATGTGTGCAACATGTGTGCAGGTACGACATTTATTGTGGGCTTGGGTTTGCATTTTCTATAGGAAAACCTAGTACCCTACGGGCCTCATTAAACCACATGTTCCTACGTGCAATATATCATTGTCCAATATCTCCCTAACATATCCATCCCGAGTATAACATCAAAATGCTGTAGGTCCATCTTAACTAAGTCCACTAAGAAGTTTGCCCTACCTATTTGTAAGGCCACATCCTATTAGATCCTAGTGTAATCTTGAAATACCCCGAAATCCTAATCTCCGAAATTATGGCCAAATAAGGAATTAGTAGAGAAATTAAACATTTAAATATATTTACTTAAAATGTAGAGAATTAACTAAGGCAAATTAAGAGGAAAAAAATAAATAATTTAATTGAAAGAAAATTTGGGTATTTTCCTAATTAGTATGGAGGTTAAGAAAATTTATCTAAAATAGTCTAAACTAAGAAATAAGGGAATTTATTTAATATTTTATAAAAATTAATATTCTAACAGCCCTAGAAAATTCTAAATAATTTATGCAAAATCCAAAGCCCTAAATAAATCCTTTTCTTTTTCTTTTCCTTCCCTTTTCCTTTCCTTCATTTCTTCTTTTTTCTTTTCCCCGTCAGTTGGGCATTCCTTCCCGCGGCCCAACCTTCCTTCTCTCCTTTCTCCCTTCCTGCGGCCCAGCGTCGTTCGCTGGCCGACGCTTGCATGCAACGCGGCGTTTTCGCCGTCAATCCCCCGAAGCGCCGCGTCGAGACTAGTGAATCTTATAACCGTTGCCAGCTAACGTCACGACGATGCGTTCCGATCGTATAAACTAATGAAACGACGCGTCGAGGTTATGAACATTATAACCGTTGCCGACCGGCCAGTTTCTTCTTTTCTTTTCCTTCCCTGGACCGCCGGTCCGCCCACGCCCGTCGTCTTCCTCCTCGCACAGGCCTGCAACTAGCAGCCTACCGCCGCTGACAGCCCTCCCGTCCGGTCGTCCTTCCCCTGCCATTCCCGTCCCTTTCTTTCCCGAATGAACCCAGCACAATCGTCCTTCCCCTCACGTGTCCTGATTTCCTTTCCTTTTTCCAACACCCCGCCAAACAAGCCTGCCAAACCACAGACCTGCGACCGGCTGCCACCACCGGACGACGGTATGCCGCACCTGCCCCCGCGTGCCATCCTTCTTCCCTTCGTCGTCTTCCTCTCCTCAATTGCCTATAAATACCCCTCCCCGAATGGCCAAGGCAAGTCCTCCCTTCTGGAACTTGCCGAAACCCTACCTCACCGCCGCCAGATTAGACGCCCTTTCCGCCGCCTTTAGCCACCGCCGCGACCACCGCCACACACCAAAAACTCCCTTGCACCACCCTCCACGCAACCAAACCGTCGCTGCCCCGTTCCTACCCTGCACGAGCCACCACAATCGTGTGAAGGTGCCACTCGAAAAAAACGCCACTGCCGCCTTGCGCCACCCTCTGCCGCCACCTCCGCCGTAATTAACCCCCGTTCCAACTCCCAAAGTGACCAGCAGGTCCTCCCCTACCTACCCATACCATCCTTACCTCCTGCTTCCTTCTCCACCGGTCTCCACCATTTTCCACCACCTTCTCCCTCCTTCGGCCGCCGCGTCCACCACCGCCCGCCGCCACCCTTCTCACGCCACCACCCCCATTCCACTCCCCTATCCCTGCTGTCTCCTCCCCACACTTAACTCCCCCTTTTTCTCCTCCCATCTAACCATCACCTCCATCTTTTCCTCTCTTCTCCTCCCCCATCGCCGCCGCCGTCGCCGCCACGCGCCGCCGCCGTACCACCACCGACCCTAGGTGGTCTTCTACTCATCCCAAGCCTTAAACTTTGTTTCCATATAATTATTATTAATTTAACTAATATTAATACCATTATGCTTATTATTATTATTATTATTATTATTATTATTATTAGTATTATTATTACCCTTATTATTATTATCATTTCTAATATCGTGACTTCTGATATTAACGTTACCATTTTTACTATGCTAACATCCCTTGGAACCCTAGCTCCTATTATAATAAACTTTAATCTTATTTTTTTTATATAAGTAATAATATTAACAACCCTATTATTATTATTATTATCTCTATAATCATACTAAGGTTATTATTATTAGTACCTATCCATATTGGGTTTTTGTTATTGTTATTATCACTACTAGGGTTAGTATTGTTATTACTACTAATATTACCATCCTTAATAGTATTATTACTATTATTAGCTTTTACTATTACCACTACTATCACTATTTTCCTATACTTAGCATAAACCCTATTACTACAAGATTAGAACTAATGGGTTTAACCATATAAGGGTAACAATTAGTATCAAATAAATGCATTTTGACTAGTAATGGCTAATACACTAACTTTAAGATAAAAATCCTAGTTTTTGTATATTACCCACTTTAGTAATACAAACCCTAATCCTAAACTAGAATAAGGGATGACGGTACTTTGAGGGAAACTAATACTTAGCTTTTCCCCCCTTTTAATAGGTGACCCCGATCCGAACCCTAAGGAGCTAGAGGAGCGTGCTCCAAGCCCGGTGCCCAACTAGGTAAGGACGAAGCTATGGCCTTGTGCTATGTGTGATGAAATGTGTCAGTGAATGATGAGCATGCCATGTTGATGTGTATTATGCATGTGTTATGAATAACCTGTTTTGTGTAGCGCAGCGTGGATCATGAGGTATGATATGTGTGCCTTATATTATACGTGTATGACATGTGCCATGTATTATGTTGATGTCGATGATGTGACTTGTTATGACCCTCTAGGACGTGCATGCTAGGGTTTTGGGTAGCATGAAATGATAATAAAAGAACGATGGGGAGATGGACGTTTGGGAAGTTTGTATGGGGGGACTAGACCTTGCATGGGCATGATCCTTACATATGAAAATTTGATTTGGGTTGTAAGTAAGAGCTTGGGAGAGTCTTGGAATGATTGGAGACTTAGCATGAAAAATAGTATGTAAGTTGGCGCATAAGAGACCTTATTAGGGTTTTGTGTGTAAGCGGGTGTTGGAGAGTCTGCATGGAGTGTTTAAATTATGCATGTGAATGAATATTATATGAGGAAAGTTAATTTAGGAAGTGAATAAAATAATGTCGAAGTTATGGACCCATTGGAGACTTGGGTGCAAAATTTTATGTGGGTCGGTGTAAGAGTGTCTAAGGGACCTAATTAGGGTTTTGGGAGGAAGTGAGCAATTTGAAGGGTACAAGGGTAAAAATGATCAAGGAGGGACGGAGTATGGGGTTGAGAGTGAGAGTCCACTTGTATGAAGGATGAGTATGGGCTTCTAAAGGAGAGAAGAGGTTTTGGGGCAAAGAGGGGAGGTTACTTGGGGAGGAAGTAAAGTGCTAGGGTTTGGTGTGACCAACTAGGGTTCAGAGGTCATATGCGGAGTTGGGAAATAAAGGGCTATATTTTGAGAATCTCTTAGTAGAGACGGGATGCAAGACAAGGAACAAAGTAAAGTTAGGATGAGTAAGAAAGAGTGGGGCCATATAGGCCCAAATTAGGGTCTTCCAAGGAGGAGCCTTAGAGGGGCGAGGACATGCGGGACCGATATCGTTATGTTACGGTTAGCCCATATTCCTGGGAGAGTGTGTCCTTACTACGTTTCCTTATGTATAAGAGTAAGAGGGTTTGGACATCGTGCGTGAGAAGAGGAGAACAGTCTCAAGATATGGGACGAGCCTCCTTGAAAGGGAGAAGTAGAGGGTAGTAGATATGCATGTCAAGGGTGAAACCTTATTCCATAAGACACGAATAAGATACTAATTACTTAAAGAGTAAGATTGTTGAGCCGGGCCCAGACCAATCCACCGGCATAATAGTGGCCAGGTACCGGGGTGCCTGGAGACCGTTCCACCGGCGTATAATAGTGGTTAGGTGCGTTCTTCCCTATAAGTGACCGATCCGCCGGCTATAATAGTGGGGGATCCCGAGCTCAACAAAACAAACGGTGTGTTGTAAATGGACTATGGGGAAACTACTATATACTTATAGTGAAACACCATGAGAGTCGGGGCCAGACCGATCCACCGGCATAATAGTGGCCAGGAGCGTTATGCCCTGGAGACCGATCCAGCAGCATATAATAGTGGTTAGGTGTGTTCTGCCCTATAAGTGACCGATCCACCGGCTATAATAGTGGGGTTTCCACACTCTCATGGGTTAACAAAGTTTATAATGTGAAATGACTAATTACAAGGGTTATGAAAGAAGAGGTCTGAGTAGGCCATTGCTGACTTGTATCATCTGTGTTATTCCATGTCTCCTGTGTGTTGTACCTTGTATATTATGTTGCACTTTGTGTTGGCCTTAGCTCATTTGTTACCTTACTCAGTACGTAGCGTACTGATCACCCGTTTCATGGGTGCTGCTCATTCCCACGAGCAGAGGACCCTTCTGACCTTGTGTTGGTAGGATACCATGTTTTCGATGCCTACGATACCTACGATACCTACGAGGCATCGGGTGGGGATGAGTGTTGAGCCTACCTCCGTTGGGGCCGAGATCGAGCCGGCCGGACTCTTTTACTATCTTCGCTTCCGTTTATCTTGAGTTAGCCGTATTTGTATTTTGTTTGTATTTTGGAGTGGAACTCCTAAGTTGTAATCTTAAATACTTTTCTGTCTGTGGTCGATTCTTGTTTCTTGAATGATTTATGACGGCTATGAACTTATGTTTTGATGGTTCTTACTAACGATGGTTTGATTTAGCCTTAGCACTTAGTATCGGGACAGTAGGAGTGAACCGGTCTAGTACTAAGTGTGGCGGTAATACCCCCAAGTTTACGGTTTTAAATCTTTCACTTCTGCTAAACCTTTCGATCTAAACAAAATTTTTCAGTAGTAAATTTGGGGGTGTTACAAATCTAATCAACCCCTTAAGGGCCACATCACATATATGGCTACACTAGCATATGGTGATTGGGCAGATCTAGTAACAAAATTACTTGACACCAATGATAAAGAAGCACCCAAATTGAATAGTACATGCATTGGTAGAGAAATGATGGTGAGCATACCCGTAACTACATTTAGTTGTCGATCAGCCTTATCCTGGTTATTATTGTTCAAGCCCCTACCTAACTAACCTCCCTGATGAACTCCATGATATCCACCGGTACCCTAGGCATGACATCCCCTCTAAGGAAATGGATGGGACCTCTTTGGACTCCCCTTATTCTCTCTATTATGTGTACCAGCTAGGGAAGGTGCCCTCTACTAAAATTGCTTAGGCTATATCTTATAAGCTTACTATTTGTGGGCCTGTTTCTATGACACTAAAAATTGCTTATGCTATAAGTGACCTCCGTAAGGCTAGTAGAATTTCCTCTAATATTGACACTCATAATGTCATTGATGTGGCCTACCATTGAGTTGGTAAGATACAGGTCAACACCTACAACCACATCTTGTATGGTTTTTTCCATACCGTCCATAGGAAAAAAATTCTTAGCAGCTCCTGGTTCATGATGGGACACATCTTCTGAAATCCTAAAGGTCTGCCCCCTTTAGATTGGGTCTTACCTCTAGGACTTTGTATCTCTAGCTTTCTCTTTCCTATAATAAAAATATCCCCCTAAATCATAGTGGTTACGATGCATGCCTTCTCATACAAGATGTCCAAATTAACCAAATCCACTACACCCATCGTCTAGCGAATGCTGAAATAAAGCCCTTGCTCAAGCTCATAAACCACTGTTGGCTAGCTCACCACTACTCCGGGTGAAAAACTTAGAAGCTCTATGAATTGGGCATTAATTCCTTTAGGTTGTCCCTCTAGAGGATCTATGGATAGAACTTGGACCGTTGTCTTAAAATCCTCCTAGGAAATATGCGGCCTATCTTGGGTATGACAGCCCACCCACTAGGTGTCTCCGACCCCTCAAAGAAAGAATGTTTTGATTCTTGACTTTCGAATAGGTGGATAATTGACTACCTTGATGATGTAGTGTCTATCTAGGATCCACCCCTCTAAAAAAATAGGGTCCTCTCATCAGCATAGAGTGGAGGGTGGTGTCCCTTGACCCTCCAAAGATAGTCCTCCCCAATGCTCTCTTTAAGATGATGTGGGGGTGGGAGTGACGGCTGAGGCTAGTGTTACACAAACTCCACGAAGGGCTTAAAGGCTTCCTCTAGACACCCTACTTGTCCTTTTATTTCGTGATCAGCTATCAATAAAACAAAAGTTAAGTTAGTTTAACCCTTCTAGTTTTCTAACATCTATCACACATATCACAATTAGAGGCCACCTAGGCTACCCATTTTCATTTCCTCACAAGTTAATCCAAGTTTTTGCATAAGTGAGGTTTTCAAAATATGAAAAACCATTAGGAACTAGGAGGGGAAATAGTTTGAAACCAAGTTTTCTGAAAACATAGCACGGTTCTAAGAACCTAAGCTTTGATAATAATTTATAATACCCCTAAAATTTACTACACAAATGTTTTTTTTTAATGGAAGAACATTTAAACATGAGAGGGGTGTTCTACCATAATTGATATAAATTTTTCCACAAACCATCCCTATACTAACTACAAGGCATGGCAAAACAAAATGCAAACCATGATAAGTGTAGCATAAGAAAAATCTATATCATAAATAAAAGTTAGGTGTTATTTTCAAAAGAAATAGTGAAATACATAAATAAATGTTTAGCTAAAAATTAATAGAGAAAAATGATTAAAAACAACAACCATATGTCACAGTCTCTAGTCCCCACCCCTAGCCATAATAGCATCACTTTGCCCCGATCATAGCATCGTGTGTAGTAAAGTCATCTAGTGAGCCCTCATTAACCTATATAGGATTAGAAGGGGTCTCTACTCGTGTGAATGAGCATCACCTATAATAAGGGTGATATGTACACTATGTAATAAGTAAGGTAATAATATAGTCAAAAGGTCATAGAGAACAATAGCACCACAATAAGATATGACACATGCATAAGTAGATCATACCAACTTATTTAATGTTATCGAAACATACGATATTAGTAAAATGATAATCATCTCATGATTTATTCAGGTTGGTTTTAGGGAACCCACTATTATCAACCGGTATAATAGTAAAAAAGTACAACTTCTAGGGTAAGATGCTCCTGGCCACTATTCTTGTCGATGGATAGGTAATCAAAGTACAACCCTAGGGTTGAACACTCTTAGCCACTATTTTAACCGGTGGATTGGTAATCAAGGTACCACCAGTCTTGACCCATGT
This sequence comes from Tamarix austromongolica, assembly GCA_039764185.1. Classification (NCBI taxonomy): domain Eukaryota; kingdom Viridiplantae; phylum Streptophyta; class Magnoliopsida; order Caryophyllales; family Tamaricaceae; genus Tamarix; species Tamarix austromongolica. Next base: position 24,012,521 of record CM077818.1, on the reverse strand, counting down.
GATATTCTACTGTAAGTAATTAGTGTCTTACTATGGGTTATTATCATCCCATGGTTTGGTTTACTTGAGTTTGGGACTCCACTATTCTCATTAGTAGAATGGTAACATGGTGCAACTTCTAAGGTAGGATAGTCCTAGCCACTCTTCCTACGATTGGATCAATAATTACAACATGTCTTGACTCAAGTAATCTTCCACTTTAAGTGATTAGTGTATTATTCATTACTTATTTACTCTATTGTCATCACACAAATATGTTTACCTACTCATGTAAGGCAGTTTCCCAAGTACTACCCTATAATAATCTTATTCTCCTTAGCAACCCTCATTTCATAACCCTGGCATATCCTTACCTTCAATTTCCCTTTTTTTCCATAATATACCCATAAAATACTAACATGTAATTATAAATCCCATGGCTAAGGGTTGTGGCCTGTTACCCTCATTTTCCATATATCATGATAACTTGCCTCTAGAGTTACCCCTCCAAAACCCTAATTTCTCGTGGTTAGCATAGTCCCCTATCCTATTGCTTATTTAACCCCCAAATTCCATACCCATTAATAGAATATTATGGTTAAACATCAAATAAAACATTGTGTCTTAACTCCCCCATTTTGCACATGTCATAATATCCTTCCTATTTGAGCCTTCCTCCTAAACCTTAATTCCTCATTTTGGTTGTAGCTACTTCCCTCTATGCTACATTGATACTATATTTGGTACAAATTCCCAATATGTTATGCTAACATCATACTCCAAGTTTTATGTTCAACTCCCCCATTTCATACATGCAATAGTAGTCTACACCTAGGTTTTGTGCCTTAGCCTCCTAAAACCCTAATTTCACATTTCAGTTATATCTACGCCCTTAATGCTCAAAGGAATTTCTAAATCTACTTGAATACACAAAAACTCCATCATTAACATTATTCCCACTCCATAGTACCAAACCCTTACCCTACTCACATATGATCATAACCCCCCCTAAGTTCTACTCACGACGTTCATGGCCTTTCACCCACATACTATATTTACTATAAACCTCTTTACCTTTTTCCTAGTTATTTCATGTAGTATCTCTAAATTTATCTTTTTATTAATGCAGATTAATACACTAAAGTACCCTACAAGTAAATTTTTCATAATATTAACCAAAATTCCCCCAAGTATCAAAAACCCTACCAAGGTCACAACACATCAAACACTTGAAGTCAATACAATCATAACCAAATGGCTTTCTTTCCTTCAGCTATTGATAAGCCCAAAACTACATATACAACAGTAGATTCATTTATCATTTTATTCATGCTATCACATCACCTATTATGAAATAATTGGAATATGATCTTTAAGTATTCACGAATAATTGTATCCTTAATAAAGTGGCTATGATCTTTAAGTATTCACGAACTACACCTCCTCTTCTACTACCACCAAAATATTACCTAGAAATTGGAATATACATAGTTCATGTTTTCCTTTATTTTTTTAAAGAATGGAAGAGAGCTTAATATAAGAAAAGCTAAAGGAGGAGAAAGCAAATAAGGTTATAAAAGTGTGGGGTAAAAACCATGTATGCAACGACCACAATGGTGACTATGGTTGATTTTGGCAGAAAGGGGTGAGGGTTGGTAGCTTAATGAGGAGGGAGTGGTGATGGCACTATGATTGGTAGGAGTTTGTGGTGGAGGAATTGGCAGCGAGCAGTGATGCGGGGTGGCACACATCTAAGAGGGAGAAAAAAGAAGGGAGGAGAAAGGAGGGATATGGGGATGGTTACACAGGTTAGGGCACCTATACATAGTGGCTTGAGTGTGTGGTGGAAAGGAGGAAGGAGAATGGTTGGCGGTGGTTATCGAGGAAATGTAGCCTACGATAGTTTTAGGCATTGGAGAAGTAAAGGGAAGAAGAAGCAAGATGGGTGGATCTATAGGAGAGGGCAAACCATAGGCAAAGAAGAGAGGTGACAGGGGATTGTTGGTCATTGACAATGGCAGGGCGGTGTTGGAGCTAGTAGGGGTAGGGAAGGTAAGGAAAATAGGGGAGATGCATGCAGATGGGAGAGGAGAAGAAGGAGAGCTCAATGGGGTATTTATAAATGGGAATGAGGTTGAGGGAGAGGGAAAGATGACAGGATAGCTTGTAGACTTGCCATGCATGGTTGTAGGGGGAGAAGGTAGTTGTACAGGAGGGAGGAGAAGGGGTGAAAGGGCTCAAAGGCAAGGGTGCAAGGTGCAACCCAACATGCATGGTATTGCATATTCGAGAAAGGAAAGGTGAGAAGAATGGGGTGGCATACAGGCATAGGGCAGGTGCAGAAATGGAAGAAGATGGTTACACGAGGAAGAAGACAGGCTAGAGGAAGAAGAAAGGGAGAAAATGAAAAAAAAAAAAGGAAAAGAAGAGAGAAATGGAAAAAGGAAAAGATAAAAGAAAATGGGTTGGCCACCCGAGGAGGAAAGAAATAACAGCAAAAGAAGTTCTAGGCTAGTGATGGCGTAGCCTAGGGAGAAGGAGGAGAAGGAGAAGAGAGGGAAAAAAGAAAGGAAGAAAAAGGAAAAATAAGGAAAAGAAAAAGGAAATGAGGGAAAGGAAAATTTTTTGGTGTAGGATTTAGGTTTTGTTTTTAGAGTATATTTATTGGGTTGGTAATAATCAATAAATAAATAAATTTAATTTAGTTTTCCTATAATTAATTTTGGATTATTAAATAAATTAAAATTTAGAAATCAGGTTAAATTAATTCTTTGATAAATAATTTTTAAGATTTTACAATTTTGGGGTATTACAATTAAGTTAAAGATGAATGTGTCAAGTTTGTGTGCTCACACACTTAGTATTTATGATGCACATGCATGTTCAGATTTGCATCTCATGTATTATATTCTTCTATGCAATTGGAGATGCACACACATGGATGCAAGTGTTTATTAGTTTTTGGTATATAGTTAGCTAGGTTTTATGACCTATGAACTTTGATTTTGGAGTATAGAGAGCCCCTTGCAGTAAGGCTACTAATTTCCATTCATAGGAGGAATATATATGCTTGAATTGGTGCTGTTTTACGCATTGTAGATTTGATAAATATGTGAACATACACCAGTATATGTGGACTAGAACAAAGCTACACAACTTGTAAAAAAAATTAATTACATTTTAATAACTATTCTTTTTTATACTATTATTAAAACTCTAATGTATTATTAATTAATTAGCACTTTAATTAATGCTTTTTTGTGATTTAGTTAGGGTCTTTAGGGTTTTATGATTATTAAAAAAAATTAATAATAGTTTTTAGGTGAATCATTATTAAAACCATAATTTTGATCTAAATTTTATCAAAGTTTTTGAAAGGGTTTTAATAACAACTTGTGAACCTTTATTAAAGTTTTAATAAAATTCAATTTAATAATGATTTAAAATTATTATTAAAATTATTTTAAAACCGATATAAAAAAAACCTTCCTGAGTGGCGGTAGGGGATTGTTTTGCCCTTTTAGAACCTTCCATAAACAAGGAAACAATTTGTAATAATATTTGTGGGACAAAATTAATATGTTTAAATAAAAGTAAATTACTTATCAAGAGGAAATAAAGTATCAATCTTTTTCGGTGGTGATCCGTCACCTGTCTATTTCTCAATTTTACCGATGCTTACTGAGTATTATGCTGAATATTAATTAAAGTAATCATACTCCAAAGGCTTGTTGCATGCATGACAGGATGCGAGAGAAAACAAAAGCAGGCTTAGTGCTTAATAATCTATGTTAAATAATGTAGTGGTCCCTCGTCCATTTGAATCACAATTCCTTCTTTATCATATTGAGCGGACTGTGCCTACGCCAGCAAGGGTATTTGCACTAACTTCATATTATCATCATTGACGCTTGATCATTATACATAAGCCATTGTAACATGCTCCCTCTATTTTCTCCACAAATTTTAACGTCAAATTTAACTTTTAAGTTTTTAAAAATATAATGAATTAAAATATAAAAATATAATACTTACAATCTCAATTAAAAGTACTGTCACTGTATTATTTTTGCTTTTTTAATAATTTTTATCAATGTATATGAAAAAAATATTGATAATTAAAGTTTAATCATAAAATTTTTAGGCAACTTATATTATTAATTAAGAGTAGTGATTAATAATAAAAACTCATATTTATTGGAACATAAAATCGCTTGCATAAACAATAGCAAATTATATTGGAGAAAATGTTAGTGCGCAGTATTTTTTAATTGTAATCAACGAACATTCAAAGTGAATCGTTGAGGCGTTGCACGTATGTGGGTAAAGATTAGGGGCGACCAATAATTAAAAGACTGAAGTCTAGTGATTAAAAATGGTGGATAGATTTTGATAGCCACCTTTTTATCGATAGACATTAAAAATATTTGAGGGGAAGCGACCAATAATCTAGTGGTACTGTTCCGCTATATATATATATATTCTGAGACGTGTTTCTGCCGGGTGCACAAGTGTTATTCCCACTTCTGATACGCTTTCCCAACCCATTTCGTGCGTCGAAAACAAAATAATTAAAGATAAAAGGTACAAAACAAACTTATTGAACGAGTGATACAAATTATTTACCCTATTATCCACAAAGACTAGGTTTGGTCACAATTTAGAGGTGGCAACCGGGTCAAGTGGGTCGGATTTAGGTCGGGTCTTAGCGGATCGGGTTATTTTAGATCATTTGACTTTTGTGAGTTGGTTGTGGACCGGATTGGTCATTTCGGATCATTGCCTTGTTTAGGTCGGATCGGTTCTTGGTCAGGTCATTGTGGTTCGGATCATTTCGGGTTAATTTATCGTGTCGGGTCGGGTCAAGTTTGGATTAAGTAAATTAGAGTTCATGTCATTTCCGGTTAACTTGATTGGTAGGATTAGGTTGCAATCGGGTCATTTTCTTGTTCACAAGACTAGATGGGCTCGACCCATTTGGGTTATTTTATACAATATGATGGGTTCGTCCCATTCGGTCTGAGTTGTTTCTGATTAACTTGATGGGTTGGGTCATTTTGTGTAATTTGACGGGTTGGATTTGAGTAGTTTCAGGTTAACTTGATTGATCGGTTCAGGTTGAGTTTTGATGGGTTGAGTCAAATTTAGGTCCAGGTAATTATTATTTATTATATTATAAATAATAGAGATAATCATAAGATTATTAGTACAGATAAATAAAATATGAATATTAGATGCGTTTTATTTTCGCAAGTAAAAAATAAATATATTTATAAATTTTAACAATATAAAAATATTGCATGATTTAATCTAATAAAGATATTTATCATTTATTTGATTACTTAAAAAAAAGATAATTTTATAAAATAAAGGTGATCATAATATGACTATACAACGTATAATTATCATTTATTATATTATAAATGTTAGAGACAATCATAAGATTACTAATACAAATAAATAAAATAAGAATATTAGATGCGCTTTATTTTCACAAGTAAATAATAAAGATATTTATTGTAATCCCTCGAAATTTTTAAAACCCTATAATTTAATAAATAGCTTGTATTTGGGATAAATTAGCTTTTAAAATAGTTTAATTTAATTCTTTTATATATTTTTGAGTGTATAAAATTGGATAGGAATATTTAATTATTTTATCATACTCATTTTATTTGAATAAATTTTCAAACCAATATTTTTTCTAAAATTAATCTTTTTTAAACCCATATATTTAATTATATTAGATTAAAGTACTAAATAAATTTATTTCCCAAAAATATTACATTCTATTATATTATAAATTAGATTATTTTTATTTTCCTCATTTTTCCTTTTTTCCCTTTTTCCTTTTCTTTCTCCTTTTTCTCCTTTCTTTCCTTTTTCTTTTTTTTCTTTCCTTCTGGCCGCCAAGCAGGCCTACCCTCCCTCTCCTCGCACCTAGGTCGCCGACCCACTCCCCTTCCCTCCTCTCCTTCTCCCACATGCGCAACCCAGCCTCCTTTTCTTCTCATTCCTTCTCCCGCGCGACCAGACCAACCCAATCCGTTTCTTCTTTTCTTTTCTCCCTTTCCCACAACCGGGCCAGCCTATGCCTCTCTTTCCCTTCCTCTGGCCTGCCGCTCTTTCTCCTCTATTTCCTCTTCTACCTCCTTACCGGACCACCTCTGCCATGCCCGCCATGCCCGACCACCCTGCCTGCAACCCTCCTACCTCCCTCTCTCTCCTCTGCCATTTTTCCTATCCCCTCTCGATCCAACCAACCATTCTCTCTCCTCCCTCCTTTACATTCCCTCTCCCTGCCACCCGACCAACCGCCTGCCACCCTACAACTTGTCCTGGCCAACCACCTACTCCCCTCTCCTCCCTCTTCTTTTTCTTCTCCTCACCGGCCTCTCCCTTGCCCATTTTTGAGCCTTTCTTCCCCCTCCCAAGCTCTTTCTCTCCCTTTCTTCTTCTTTCATCACAACCCCCCTCTTTTGCACCACCGCCTAACTTCACCATTTCCACCATTGTACCAACCCCCTACACCGCCTCCTACCACCTTCTATTTCATCCCTGCACCACCACACCACCCCTCAAGCCACCCTACAACTCACCTCCTTCCCCTCCTCTTCTTTTTCTCCCTTCTCGACAGCCACCCTGAACCTCCTTCTTCCGCATATGTCCCTCTGCCCCTACCACCACCCAAGCTGGCAAAGCATTCCCTACAACCTCCACTACCATCCCCTCACCTCCTTTGGCTAAAACAAACACCCGCAACCCTTTATTTTCCTTCTCCCTTTTCCTTCCTTCTTAGCCACCTCGACCTCGGTAGCCACCTTCGTAGCCTCACTACCGTCGGAAAATTATTCCCGACAACCACCTACACCCCCTCTCCACCTCTACACCCTTTCCTCTACCTAAATCCTCCCCCACTTGCCCTCTTTCCTAGCCCTAAAATCCTAACCTGAAAACACCCCTTCTTTTCTTTCTTCCACCACCTTCGATCCCTTCCAACCCTTGTTTTGCATGCAGCTCATGCTGCATGAGTGTTTTGATTTGCTTCCTTCTTTTGGGTTATTTTGGTTAATGATTTTAAGGTGTAATAATATTTAAGTTAAGTTTTTCATTAATTAAGTTTTATAAAGTCTTATGCTTTGGTTTTATCGTTTCTAATATGATAATTATTGATATTATTTTTAGGTATTGGTTTTTCTAATCAAAGCTTGAATTTTTAACCGGGATATCGGTAATGTTTGATTTAAGATAATCGATAAACCCTACTTAAACTCATGGATAAACGTATTCTAGCACATTAGGGTTTTAATATGTTATTTTGCATGATATATATTGTTTAATATATTATATGTAGTTTCTTATATTGATTGATAAAAAGGAAAGAGTTTGGTTATTAATGAAAATGTTGAGTACTTATCCTTGTTATATTATGTTATTGTGACCATTGATCCATGAATAATATTATTGTGAACACTAGGGCCATTTTAGTAATAAGTCTTGTGCAAGAAGGTAGCCTAATATGTGTGGGTGCTAATGAGTATTATGTTGAAATATAATAGTTGGTGGAATTTGATGATGAGAGTGGAGTATTAATATTAATATTCATGTAGGGATGATAATTTAATAAAAGTGGTGTAATAAAGGGCAAAAATGATAATTTTAGAAGAAAAGGGTAAAATTGTAATTTTGGAAGCAAAGGGTAAAATGGTAATTTTGGAAGTAAAGGGTAAAATGGTAATTTTGGAAATAAAGGGCAAAATGATAATTTTGTAAGTAAAAAAAGGGTATCATGCTAACTTTGAAAGTAAAGGGTAAAATTATAATTTGTAAGTAAAAGGGCATTATGGTAATTTTGAGAGTAAATGGCAAAATGGTAATTTTGTAAGTAAAAAGGGGTACTATGGTAACTTTGAGAGTAAAGGGCAAAATGGTAATTTACAAATAAAAGGGTATTATGGTAATTTTGGAAGTAAAGGGCAGATTGGTAATTTTATAAGTAAAAGGGGTAAAGTGGTAATTATAATAATATAGAAGGGTAAAATGGTATTATAATAATAGAGAAGGGTAAAATGGTAATTACGATAATGGAGAAGGGTAATTGGGTAATTATGATAATGGAGAAGGATCATTTGGTAGTTTAACCAACTAAAGGTTAAAATGGTAATTATAATAATGGAGAAGGGTAAAATAGTAATTATGATAATGGTGAAGGGCAATTTCGTAATAATGATAATGGAGAAGGAAAATTTGGTAAATTAATCAACTTAAGGGTAATATGGTAATTATGATAATGGAGAAGGATAGTTTGATAATTTTGATAATAGAGAAGGGTAATTTGGTAATTATGATAATGGAGAAGGATAATTTGGTAAATTAATCAACTAAAGGGTAATTTAGTAATTATGATAATGGAGAAAGATAGTTTTGTAATTTTGATAATAGAGAAGGGTAATTTGGTAATTTAACCAACTAAAGGGTAAAATGGTAATTAAGATAATGGAGAAGGGCATTTTAGTAATTATGATAATGGAGAAGGGTAATTTGGTAATTTGACCAACTGAAGGGCAATTTGGTAATTATAACAAATGAAAAGGGCAATTGGTAATCTAGCCAACCAAATAGAAATATGAGAGGTGTAACAATTATGAAGGGTGATTGAAGACCTAAGAAGTATAGGAGATAACTTGGTAACCCAAACCGAGTAAGGGGTAATTTGGTAATTATGCAACATGAAGGATAATATGGTAAATTGGCAAGTAAGGAAGGGATAACTTAATAATTATACAAGGAAGGGGTAAATCAGTAATTCATATCTAATATGTTGATGGGATAATGGAGTTTCATAATAAGACTCAAGTAACACTAAATAGTAGGTAATAGTGTTTGAAAATTAGTAAGTATACGAGAACGAATCCTAAATCAGAATTGGATGAGATTATGATGGCCTTAATGATTCCTTTGTGTTATCTTCGATAAGCGTACGAATAAGGAATACCTAATGATATCAAAACGATTAAAAGTGAATAAGTATCTGATTGTTGTGCTTTTCGTGATCACCTTAATTAAGACACTAATACTTAAAGTGAAAGACCTCGAGATCGGGAATGGTGGCTCTTTAGGAATCGCTACCCTAAAGTTGTGGTTTAGGCCACGATTATTCTAGTATTTGCTGGTGTGCCTTTATACCCCAATTAGGCCCTATATCTGACTCTATCTAACTCTACAGATCTATTTAGGGGGTATGCATACTTATGGATTAGGTGTCCTTATTGGTAGGGTACTAAGTAGTTGTATACACCAGCACGAATAGGGTATCTTTGCGTCCCTGAGTTGATAGTTAAAGGGTACTGAGTAGCTTTTATGCACCAGTGCGACCAATGTACCTTTGTGTCTCGGGATCTTAATCTCCCCTCCAAGGCAAATAAATGGAATTTTTGTGATGATTAAAAAGGGAAAACACTAATAGTGAAAGTGAAAGATTAGTGAGTCGGGCCTAGTTGAATTATGTTTATGAGTACCGATCCACTGATTATAATAGTGGCCTAGGAGCATTTTGTCCCGGAAGATGTTTATGAGTACCGATCCACCGAATATAATAGTGAACCAGGAGCGTGTTGCCTTGGATGATGTTTATATGTATTATGGTCCACCGTTGATAATAGTGGGGGATGCTGAGCTCAATAAAACCAATCATGGATGTAAATAAATCATGGAAAATACTAATTACTTATAGTGGAATACCATGTGAGTCAGAGTTAGACCGATCCACCGGCGAATAATAGTGGCCAAGAGTGTTATGTCCTGGAGACCGATCCATTGGTAATAATAGTGGTCCGGAGCATTCTACCTTGTATGTATTCCGGTCCACCAGCTATAATAGTGGGGTTCCCGCATTCACATGGATATATAAAATCCGAGAGATGATTGAATAATGATGGACTAATGGCTTAAGGCCCAAAAGTAATCATTTCACATTTTGACCTATTAATATTTGATAGATTTATTAAGTATGTAAATGTTATATATGTACATCTCATTTTATATGTATATAGTATTGTATCATGTGTTGTATTACGGGCCTACTTTTCGATGTGTTTTAAAGGATTACTTAATACCATAGTACTGAAAGATTCCATTTGTGGGGCCCCTACCTATTCAATGGACAGAGTCCCTTACAGGTCCTTTTTAGGTGCTATTTAAGTGGGAAATGGGAAAGAGCGTAAGGAATTATCCGGACTTTTAGGGTTCCACCTCTCTCTCTTTTAATCTTGGTTTAAATGTAACTTGTATTCTTGTAACCACTATTGGTGAATTCTATTATTGTAAATTGTGAATTACGCTACTCTGATTTAAATAAGGTTTGAGTTCCTCGTAAATTGTATTTTACTCTTTGAGCCTTAACACTTGGTACTAGAACAGTAAGAGTGAACCATTCCAGTACTAAGTGTGGTGGTAGTATCCCATAATTCATAATTTTTTTATTTTGCTTCTACTAATTCTTTTAAAAAAAAAGAAATTTTTTAGTAGTGAATTTTGGGGGTGTTACATTTATAAATTTTAACAATGAAAAATATTACATGATTCAACCTAACAAAGATATTTATCATTTATTTGATTACTTAAAATAATTGATTACTTAAAAAAATATATAATTTCAGAAAATAAAAGTGACCATATTATGACAATACAATGTATAATTATCATTTAATATATTGTAAATATTACAAACAATCATAAGATTATTAATACACATAAATGGAATAAGAATATTACATGCGCTTTATTTTCACAAGTAAATAATAAATATATTTATAAATTTGAAAAATAAAAAATATTGTGTGATTCAATCTAACAAAGATATTAATCATTTATTTGATTACTTATATTATTTGATTACTTAAAAAAAGATAATTTTATAAAATAAATGTGATCATAACATGACTATACAATATATAATTATCATTTATTATAGTGTAAATATTAGAGAAAATCATAAGATTACTAGTATAGATAAATAAAATAAAAATATTAGATGCACTTTATTTTCACAAATAATAAAGATGTTTATAAATTTTAACAATAAAAAACATTACATAATTCAATCTAACAAAGATATTTATCATTTATTATGATTTATTTGATTACTTAAAAAAATTATAAAATAAAGGTGATCATAATATGACTATATAATATATAATTATTATTTATTACATTGTAAATATTAGAGACAATCATAACATTACTAGTTTGTGCCTTGAAGGTCATTTTGAGTTATTTATTTATTTATTTTTATCTATATAGCATATAGGTTATAACTTGTAAGATTATAATTTATGCATGAATTATTGATGTTATCGGAGAATTTCCTGGATCTTCTAATTTTGTTAAGTTATTGTTGGACATAACTATTGCTTGTTGGATTTTGTTGGTGATAAAGGACACTACTATGCTCTTCTATTAAGAGCTTCTTCAAATAAGTGAATGTAATAGAAGAATTTATCGAAATTATTTTGTAGGCTTGCAGCTAGATGTTTGCCTTTTTTTTATTTTGTTGTTTTATTTGTCAATAATATATCTTATTTGTTAAGGAAGATGTTGGAAGATTTTAGAAGATATTGTCATTTGTCAAGTTAAATGAGTTTGCTAATATATAAAATATTTTATTTTATTTTATATAAAAACATGAGGTAATGACCAAAATGATTAAAATAACATATTAATACTTTTTAATTGTTAACTTGTTATACTTATCATGGATGATGGAATTGGAGAAAAAAATATTATTTTACCCCATAAGTAATAGCATATAATATAATAAATCAATAATTTGCTAGTTGAGTAATATTAATGATTTTGTGTTTAAGTTCCTTTAATATTATAGAACATGTGTATATTCACAAGTTATGAACTTATAAAAGTAGTTAGGCAAAGAAGATAAAAGATATTAAAAAATTATCTAATATACCTTCAACACCAAAATTACTCCAACTCATTAATCTCGTAAATAGGTATTAAGTTTCATTTCATATAAGCATGTGATTAAAAATGTGTTATTAATTGTTACTTGTGTATGAAATTATAATTATGACTTATTAATGTGGTATTTTTATGTGGAAAAATTTATTTAGATATTATTAATAAATAGGAATGTCTAATGTAAAAGTATGAAAATAAGTATAATTTATAAAACATCATTTTGAAAAGTTTTAAATGAATAATAAAATATGTGTAACTTATTATTACTATAATAAATTTTAATGTCTGGTTAGTTCAACGTCAGATTGGGTCAGGTCAATGTCGGATCTGATCGACTTTGGGTCGAGTTAATGTCGGGTTGGGTAGCTATCGGGTTGGGTCTATGACGAGTTATGGGCTTGAATGAGGTCGGGTATAGTCCGGGTTGGGTTAATTTTTATCAGGTTAATGTCGGGTGGGGTTCGGGTTGGTTCGGGTTGCTAAACTTTGTAGGTTTTATCGGGTCAGATTTAGCTAGATTCAGGTCGGGTTGGGCAAGTTAGGTCAACTTTTTCCAACTTTAATCTCTCTCTCTCTCTCTCTCTCACTCACACACACACACATACAAACATAGTCTTTAAATATTGTAAAAAAGTAAGAACTTCTTTGAACCATCTGATCTAAGAAATGAAATGACCTATATTAGATTTAAATACTTTTTTAAATACTTTTATAACTATAGAGAGTGGTGACAAAAGTGTAATATATGTTAAATGATTATTTTCTTTATCTATCAAGTGTAATGGAGCACATTAATGTTGGAACTTCTAGACTGAAATTAATTATAACTTTTAAAAGGGCATGCAAAGGATTACAACCATTACAGATCAGTGGTTAGTGTGACTTTTTAGCTTCAATGGCATAGGCTCAAGCCAGGGCAAATATAATTTTCATATTTTTCCCCATCGTTTTCTTTTGTAATATTTCCATTTTGGCTCTTCTTTCCAATATTTTAATTTATTAATATTTAGTATTTATTTAAATACTAAATTATAAACTCAAATCTAAATATGTAAGATAAATAGAGTAAGCCATAAACCCTTAATCCCAAAATAAATTAAAATAAACCAAAAAATAAATAAATAGAATAAACTCTAAATACTAAATGCTAAACCACAAACCCCAAATAAGATTTAAAAAAAATAAAGAAAATAAACCTTGAATCCTAAACCCAAACCCTAATTATGTCTTTAAATTTTTTAATATAAATGGAATAAACAATGAAAAAAAAACCTAAACCGTAAAAAAATCTAAAAAACTAAACTATATGAAATAAGTTCTAAAAATTAAATATTAAAATAAAAATCCTAAAATACATGAAATAAACCCTACACTATTGATAGATCTAAAAACTAAAATAAATGTTAAACCCTAAAAATTTCAAAACCTAAAATAATTGAAATAAACCCTAAACCTTAAAACATAATCCCTAAAATAAATAAAAAATTTAAAAACCTAATATAAATGGAATAAACCATAAACCTAAAATAAATAATTTAAAAATAACTAAAATAAGTGGAATAAAGCATAAACATAAGAAAAAAAAATAAATAAAAAAAATCTTAAACTCTAAGCCTAAATAAAAAAATCTAAAATAACATAAACCCTACATAAAATTAAAAACCTATAATATAAAAAAGAGAGTAAAATAATGGAATAAACCTTGAATATAGATAAATAAACATGTAAATACTAAACTTTAAAGAATAAACTCTATGATATAATGGAATGAAATATAAGCTAAAAATAATAATCAAAACTAGAAATTAAATTATAACAATAAATACATCAGCACTAATGATGAAGGAAAAAACACACATTTCTTTTATGGCACACCAAATTCATTATGCTAACCAACATTTTTTGCTAAAACTTTTCTTATTATTATATAAGAATAAAAAAAGATTACAAGCACCAAAGCGTTGTGTCATGCAGGATGAAGTCATTTATGACAATTTCTTTCATTATTACCATATTAACATCGCTTTGTTGTAGTCCCTTTATATCCAAGTCTAATATCAACCTTTAATTTTTGTAATCATAAGGCCTACACGTGTTCCTACAATTGTATTTTAGGTAGTATTTTCTAGTTGATCCTAACTCTATATATATTTATATATACATGTCTTCATGTCTAGTATTTAGCATTGATGATTTGTCCTAAGTATGGAAGCATGTTTAAGAATTTTTCTGATTTTAGCATGCAATGAGATGAAATTCTTGAGTTGTAATGATTATTGGGAATCTAAGCATGCCTTAGGTATTAAGTTGCTAACCAATAATTATTAAGTGTCTAGAGCTCTACATGCATGCATGTACCATGGTTGATTCTCATGCCCTGAGCTATGATAGCAATATTGTAATAATTGCAGGTGGAGGAAAAGGAATGAGGGATGGGGAGAAATAAGGAGGAAGTAGGTGGTCAAGGTTTGGGTTTTGGTAGTTGTGAGTTCTTCCTGTGAGGAAAAAAGGAAAAAGAGAAGTGTATGTGTGTTTTGTTGTTCTCGTGTTTCGAATGTCTTTTTTTCCTCTCTGTCCATTTAGTAAATTAATGACATACAACATATAATAAGCATTATTCTAAAGTAAAATATAAATATTTCTGATAAGAAAATATACATCAAATATAATGCCAAAGGTGAAAATTTAAGTTTAATAAGAGAATTTAGAATAAATAGCAATAATATTTCAAAAAAATCAATATATTAAATTATTTAGAGCCCAAAATGTTATTAGAATAATACTTGATATGAATTGAAAATTTCAGCATGGAATCTTACGAATGGAAATAAGAATAAATGAGGTGAACACATTTAAATACTACATGGAAAGTTAATTATTGAAAATACTTTATATTAACATAAAAACGAAGATATAATATAAAATAGTATTTGTATGATAAATATAATAATTGAAGAAAATTATATAAAACTTATATTAACCAAAATGGGATTGAATATCTTTAGGAACTAAAACTGTATAAAGGGTTTAGAAACCCTCGAAATAACTTTGAAAACTACATAATTAATATAAATATCAATGTCCTTGATATATATAAATTTTAAATGCTTAAAATAATTTAGAAATAAAATTTCAAGATTTAAATTACATAAAATAATAGGTTCCTATTAATTAAATCTAAATTAAGGTTTTAAAAAAAGGAAATATTACATTCACAGCCTTTTATACTAGTCATGGTTTTACTGAACCAAGAGTACACCATACTTTTGAAGTGTTGGTGTGACGCTGCTTGTATTGTTGTTTAAAGCTTAAAGCATTTAGCCTTATGCGTGAGGTAGAATTGGTGAGGTATATATCAAAACGAAAATTTGTTGCGATAAGACCCCTTATTTTTTCTTTTTATTTTTTTATGCTTCCACACCATGTTGTTTAAAAAGCCAAAAAAAAATTCAAGTTAAGTTTTGGGGTGTTATAACTGAGTCCCATGCAGGTAATGGAGTGAGCGACTCCAAAGGAGATGCGGCTGATTCACCTTATGGATCCTCCGATGTTGGTTGCTAACGGCAATAGGCGTACCCTTCCAAGAAAGGGTTCTAAAGCAGGAGGCTCTAACGGAGAATGCAGAGGATGGGGACTCATCCTTCATTATCTCTGCATACTGCTGGTGTGTCGAATGATTGCCGTAGTGTCTCCCCTCTCTTGGTCCTCCAAAAGCTAGAAGACGACGGCGGAGAGGAATTAGGGATGGATTTTATCACTCCAAAAGAGAATTTGCAGACAATGAGAGTAAGTCAAACCCCATGCGATTGCACCAGAGTATCAGCGCTTTAAAGCCGCCTTCATGTCATGAGACAACTAGTGAGAGGACTATAAAATTGACCGTCGACTTCCATGACTTCAAAGAAGGTGGAAAGTGGACGTAGGCTGAATAATAAGGATACTACGTCACCCGAGATGCTAGCCGTATGCACAAATATAGTGATCGGCCATAGATTAAGTCTGTTTTTTCGAGAGATTTAGTGTTGTATTCAGCAGCCTAGAAGTTTGTTTGGGTCCACACTGTGTTTCTAGAAAGCATTAGTTTGTTCTTCTTCCTTTAGATACATGACAATAAAATGATTTTTTGCATATTAAGGGTGCGGCTGTAATGCATCCTTTTATAGTAGTCTTACAGGTGTGCAAGTTTTGGTTGTATAATCGAGTTACGGTGGCTCTAGTGGAAATTAGCTAGAATCAGTGGTAGGTGGGCTAACGAATTCGGTTACCATGGTGATGTTTATCTTCAAGTGATTAAAGTTTTCTAGTAGGGTTTAGTTACTGTGGAAGGAAGACCGAGTCTGAGTTTTTCCATTATTTGTGCTGCGGGACAATTAACTCACGTTAGCAAGCATATTGATCACTGTGAGCCCCTCCTGTATATTGGGGTTTACGCGTCCCCCCTATACGGGCGGAGTTTTGGGAGGGTATGCTTTGTTTCACTTTCTCAGTTGAACTATTCACTCAAAACTCCCAATAACCTTCACTCTTGTCAGCTTAGTGATCTCGGATTCGTGGGTCCTAAATTTATTTGGCATGGCGAAGCTGGTGGTAGAGCTATTAGCTAATAGATGGATAGAGAAGTTGCTTCTAATGACTGGTGTATGCGCTTCCGCACTGTTTTGGTGACACACTCATGTAAGTATGCATGATGATCATCATTTGTTACTTTTACAATTAATCCTTCACATCCTCGTCCCTGCCGCAAGAGCTTTTGCATGGAAGCTGCTTGGCTAACGAATCACAAAATTTTACTCACGAGTCTCATCTCTCTGCAATGATTATGTTTGATTCCTAAAATTCACCGCCCAAAACAAGTGAAGAGGGAGTTCCGTACGACTGGCTTTGTCAAGTATATTATAAGATCATCAGAAAGGTCGTTCTGCGGAGACTCAAGCAAATAATGAAGCGCGTTATTCGACCCAGCTAAAGCAGCTTTCTCCTTGATAGACAAGCCCGGGAAATTTTCATTATTGCACTGGAGGTGATGCATGCACACTATGAGAAAAAAGAGGGCACGAACAGTTATGGATCTCAAAATTGACTTGTAAAAAGCCGAGGACTTTATCAATGTTGCGTTTTTTTTTTTGGGTTTGTAATGTGAATTTGTTATTACTTCCAATTAGACATTTGAAGTACATCTCAAAGAGTCAATAATCAAGAGAACAATGTAAACATTTGGAGTACATCTCAAAGAGTCACTAATTAAGGGAACATTGACAAGCTTACATAAATGTAAAAGCTGCTACACTAGATCATCAATACAATTCATAAGTTTAGCATATATAAGGCTCGCAACTATGAAACTTTGACATCCTTCTAGCCGAATAAGAGTTGATCTGCCTCTGTAGGCATATTCCTTCTTTTTTTTCCTGAGCAAAGATCCTCTTGTTTCTCTCGAAACATAAGTGTTAGATAGTTGCACCAACTAAGGCACGAGTTACTTGCTTTTTGAGTTTAGGTCCTCACCCTCCCATTGTTGCCCAATGGAGCACTTCAATTCATTGGCTAATTAAGATTGTGTATGCATCCTTACTTATGTAGAAAAGGTAGCCATACACTCCTAGAGTATAAGCAATCAAAGAATAAGTGGTTGTGAGTTTCATCCTTGTCATTACAGAGAACACATGTTGGAGTAACATAGCATATTAGCCTATCATTAGTTTGTAATCTCTTGAGGACTGCAAACTAACAAAAGAAAGAGTGTCTCTTGAAGGAGAATTTAGACCATATACCATAGGACACCAAAGAAACTTAGCATTGTGTGGCCTAATTATATTAAAGCATGATTAGTAGAGAAGTGTCCCTCATGCATGAACAATCATGTTCAGATAATATGGTTGTAAGGAAATATTGAAGATATCTCGATCACCCAACAACTTATTGATGCTCCACGATGCTAGAGGTATATTAAGATCATCAGACAGGTCGTTAAGCGGAGACTCAAGCTAATATTGAAGCGTGTTATTCGACCCAGCTAAAGTAGCTTTCTCCTTGATAGACAAGCGCGGGAAAATTTTCATTATTGCACTGGAGGTGATGCATGCACACTATGAGAAAAAAGAGGGCACGAAAAGTTATGGATCTCAAAATTGACTTGTAAAAAGCCGAGGACTATATCAATGTTGCATTTTTCTTTTTTTTTTGGGTTTGTACTGTGAATTTGTTATTACTTCCAATTAGACATTTGAAGTACATCTCAAAGAGTCAATAATCAAGAGAACAATGTAAACATTTGTAGTACGTCTCAAAGAGTCAATAATTAAGGGAACATTGACAAGCTTACATAAATGTAAAAGCTCCTACACTAGATCATCAATACAATTCATAAGTTTAGCATATATAAGATTTGCAACTATGAAACTTTGACATCCTTCTAGCCGAATAAGAGTTGATCTGCCTCTGTAGGCATATTCCTCCTTTGTTTTCTTTAGCAAAGATCCTCTTGTTTCTTTCTAAACCTAAGTGTTAGATAGTTGCACCAACTAAGGCACGAGTTACTTGCTTTTTGAGTTTAGGTCCTCACCCTCCCATTGTTGCCCAATGGAGCACTTCAATTCATTGGCTAATTAAGATTGTGTATGCATCCTTACTTATGTAGAAAAGGTAGCTATACACTCCTAGAGTATATGCAATCAAAGAATAAGTGGTTGTGAGTTTCATCCTTGTCATTACAGAGAATGCATGTTGGAGTAACATAGCATATTAGCCTATCATTAGTTTGTAATCTCTTGAGGAATGCAAACTAACAAAAGAAAGAGTGTCTCTTGATGGAGAATTTAGACCATATACCATAGGATACCAAAGAAACTTAGCATTGTGTTGCCTAATTACATTAAAGCATGATTAATAGAGAAGTGTCCCTCATGCATGAACAATCATGTTCAGATAATATGGTTGTAAGGAAATATTGAAGATATCTCGATCACCCAACAACTTATTGATGATCCTCGATGCTAGAGGTATAGTAAGATCATCAGAAAGGTCGTTAAGCGGAGACTGAAGCTAATATTGAAGCGCGTTATTCGACCGAGCTAAAGCAGCTTTCTCCTTGATAGACAAGCGCGGGAAAATTTTCATTATTGCACTGGAGGTGATGCATGCACACTATGAGAAAAAAGAGGGCACGAACAGTTATGGATCTCAAAATTGACTTGTAAAAAGCCGAGGACTTTATCAATGTTGCATTTTTTTTTTGGGTTTGTACTGTGAATTTGTTATTACTTCCAATTAGACATTTGAAGTACATCTCAAAGAGTTAATAATCAAGAGAACAATGTAAACATTTGTAGTACGTCTCAAAGAGTCAATGATTAAGGGAACATTGAGAAGCTTACATAAATGTAAAAGCTCCTACACTAGATCATCAATAAAATTCATAATTTTAGCATATATAAGGTTTGCAACTATGAAATTTTGACATCCTTCTAGCCGAATAAGAGTTGATCTGCCTCTGTAGGCATATTCCTCCTTTGTTTTCTTTAGCAAAGATCCTCTTGTTTCTTTCTAAACATAAGTGTTAGATAGTTGCACCAACTAAGGCACGAGTTACTTGCTTTTTGAGTTTAGGTCCTCACCCTCCCATTGTTGCCCAATGGAGCACTTGAATTGATTGGCTAATTAAGACTGTGTATGCATCCTTACTTATGTAGAAAAGGTAGCCATAAACTCCTAGAGTATAAGCAATCAAAGAATAAGTGGTTGTGAGTTTCATCCTTGTCATTATAGAGAACGCACGTTGGAGTAACATAGCATATTAGCCTATCATTAGTTTGTAATCTCATGAGGAATGCAAACTAGAAAAGAAAGAGTGTCTCTTGATGGAGAATTTAGACTATATACCATAGGACACCAAAGAAACTTAGCATTGTGTGGCCTAATTACATTAAAGCATGATTAGTAGAGAAGTGTCCCTCATGCATGAACAATCATGTCAGATAATATGGTTGTAAGGAAATATTGAAGATATCTCGATCACCCAACAACTTATTGATGATCCGTGATGCTAAAGGTATAATAAGATCATCAGAAAGGTCGTTGTGCGGAGACTCAAGCTAATATTGAAGCGCGTTTTTCGACCCAGCTAAAGGATCTTTCTCCTTGATAGACAAGCCCGGGAAAATTTTCATTATTGCACTGGAGGTGATGCATGCACACTATGAGAAAAATGAGGGCACGAACAGTTATTGACCTCAAAATTGACTTGTAAAAAGCCAACGACTATATCAATGTTGCGTTTTTCTTTTTTTTTGGGTTTGTAATGTCAATTTGTTATTACTTCCAATTAGACATTTGAAGTACATCTCAAAGAGTCAATAATCAAGAGAACAATGTAAACATTTGGAATACGTCTCAAAGAGTCAATAATAGGGGAACATTGACAAGCTTACATAAATGTAAAAGCTCCTGCACTAGATCATCAATACAATTCATAAGTTTAGCATATATAAGGTTTGCAACAATGAAACTTTGACATCCTTCTAGCCGAATAAGAGTTGATCTGCCTCTGTAGGCATATTCCTTCTTTTTTTTCTTTAGCAAAGATCCTCTTGTTTCTTTCTAAACATAAGTGTTAGATTGTTGCACCAACTAAGGAACTTGTTACTTGCTTTTTGAGTTTAGATCCTCACCCTCCCATTGTTGCCCAATGGAGCACTTGAATTCATTGGCTAATTAAGATTGTGTATGCATCCTTACTTATGTGGAAAAGGTAGCTGTACACTCCTAGAGTATAAGCAATCAAAGAATAAGTGGTTGTGAGTTTCATCCTTGTCATTACAAAGAATGCATGTTGGAGTAACATAGCATATTAGCCTATCTTTAGTTTGTAATCTCTTGAGGACTGCAAACTAACAAAAGAAAGAGTGTCTCTTGATGGAGAATTTAGACCATATATCATAGGACACCAAAGAAACTTAGCATTGTGTGGCCTAATTATATCATAAGCATGATTTGTAGAGAAGTGTCCCTCATGCATGAACAATCATGTTCAGATAATGAGGTTGCAAGGAAATATTGAAGATATCTCGATCACCCAACAACTTATTGATGATCCATGATGCTAAAGGTATAATAAGATCATCAGAAAGGTCATTGTGCGGAGACTCAAGCTAATATTGAAGTGCGTTATTCGACCAAGCTAAAGCAGGTTTCTCCTTGATGAACAAGCGCGGGAAAATTTTCATTATTGCACTGGAGGTGATGCATGCACACTATGAGAAAAATGAGGGCACGAACAGTTATGGATCTCAAAATTGACTTGTAAAAAGCCGACGACTTTATCAATGTTGCGTTTTTCTTTTTTTTTTGGGTTTGTAATGTCAATTTGTTATTACTTCCAATTTGACATTTGAAGCACATCTCAAAGAGTCAATAATCAAGAGAAAAATGTAAACATTTGGAGTACGTCTCAAAGAGTCAATAATTAAGGGAACATTGACAAGCTTACATAAATCTAAAAGCTCCTACACTAGATCATCAATACAATTCATAAGTTTAGCATATATAAGGTTTGCAACTATGAAATTTTGACATCCTTCTAGCCGAATAAGAGTTGATCTGCCTCTGTAGGCATATTCCTTCTTTGTTTTCCTTTGTAAAGATCCTCTTGTTTCTTTTTAACCATAAGTGTTAGATAGTTGCACCAACTATGGAACGAGTTAATTGCTTTTTGAGTTTAGGTCCTCACCCTCCCATTATTGCCCAATGGAGCACTTCAATTCATTGGCTAATTAAGATTGTGTATGCATCCTTACTTATGTAGAAAACGTAGCCGTACACTCCTAGAGTATAAGCAATCAAAGAATAAGTGGTTGTGAGTTTCATCCTTGTCATTACAGAGAACGCATGTTGGAGTAACATAGCATATTAGCCTATCTTTTGTTTGTAATCTCTCGAGGACTGCAAACTAACAAAAGAAAGAGTGTCTCTAGATGGAGAATTTAGACCATATACCATATGACACCAAAGAAACTTAGCATTGTGTGGCCTAATTATATCATAAGCATGATTAGTAGAGAAGTTTCCCTCATGCATGAACAATCATGTTCAGTTAATATGGTTGTAAGGAAATATTGAAGATATCTCAATCACCCAACAACTTAATTATGATCCATGATGCTAAAGGTATAATACCTCGTATTTTTGTAAGATTTATAAAATAAAACATCATTATGTTTAATAAAATTTGATAATTTTTTATCTTGATTTGGAACTATAGTTTAGGTTTGAGGTAATAATGAATTTGAGAAAAGGTTGTAACATTAAATAAAAAAAGTTTTTTGGCATACGGATTGATTGGTTTGTCATTTCAACTAAGTTTTTGTTCGATTGAACTGATAGACGAGTTGAAGGAAACCAATTGACTGGTCTAGCCCAACCAATCAACTGATTTGTTAGGTTAATTATTTTTTCAAAGATCAATCTTCAAGGAAATTTCTTACTTCAAAATACAACTCTGATAATCCATATTATTCCCGAGTAATCCTTAACACTTTTGATCATTTATTTAGCTTTATTTGCTGCCTTAAATAGATTTGAGACATCGATTTTAATTGATAAGGGAGAGGATGACCTCATACTTAATTTCTAGACTATCATTGCATGGCTGGGATATTTTCTGCCTAGGACAATCTTCCATTTCCCTTATTGTGTTTGATATTTTTGGGATGAGCTCGATGTTCACTTTCTAGAAATTCACCATTTGAGCGCTAATATAGAATTCAATCTATTCTAGATAAATTTGTTTATTCAACTCATATTTAAATGGTAAAATTAGGGTTTTTGATCTATTGTATAACTTCACTTGTTCCTTAACTATTTGTTGGCTATAAATAACCCTAATCACTCCTTTTTTTCCCCTTTCTTTCATACCCCGCACTTGAGTTAATTTCTCTCCACTTTGATCTTTTATTCAAATTCAATTCATTCTTCTCATTCTTTTTCTTTCTCCCTTTTTTTTTATCCTTAAGAAAGAAAGAGATATATTTAGAATAATTTGAGTTTACTTTCAACTTAGTCTTTGTTTATTTTTATCTTAAAAGAGGTAAGCCCTTTTTTTTCTTCATAATTTGAGTTCTTGATTTGTGAAAGTAATTTAAATATGTTGTCTCTTTTAAAGGTTTTGGAAGTTGAAACCTTCTTGCTTGGGCTTTTTTCTCTTTAGTCAGAAACTTTGTTAAACTTGAAATGAGTCATTATTACCTTTAAAATGTGGCATGGATAAGTATATGAGTTAGTGTATTCTATAAAATGTTAATTTTATATGACTGTATGAGATTTGAGCTTCTTAAACTATGCATGTTGAATTAATTAAGGTTTTGGAGAAAAGTCCTTAATTTATAAGAAATAGGGTTGATTGCTTGAAAATGGAGCATGATCTAGTTTATGAACATGTTAAGTCTTGGTATTATTCTATGGAATTTTATGGTTTGGATGTGGTAAGATCTTAGAGTATGAATCACATATAGAATGTTTGTAATGTGTTGCCTAAGAGAAAAACTATGGATTGGTTAAGTTAAATCGATTGACTGATCCTTAGAATAATGACTGGTTAAGCCCAAACAAATCAACTAGATGATTTGTGGTGACTTTGATTTCTATTTTCTTAAAACCATTGATAAATGTTTTGAACCGATCAACTGGTCATAGAACAGTAAACTTGTCTGATGAAACTGATTAACTTGTTTAAGGGAGCTCTAGGGTTTGGTTGAGTATACTATTTTTAATCTTTTCAACTTGATATGTTTTGAGAATATGCCCAATATTATTATATGATTATTTAATGATAATAGCACACATCTTGATAAGAATTAGATTACCTATTGGATGGATTAAATGGTTTATAATTCATGGTATTCTTAATAAGTGCTTGGGAAGGCTTTAATGGAAATAGTATTTTATGTCTCCAAAAGGATGATATAATCTATATTTTTTTCCCTAAAAGGATTATCGTGTTGGGTTTATTTAATATTGGTTAAGCATTAATGAAAATCACACCACATAGTTTGAGGGTAATAATGGACAAGATGGAATAGGTATGTGGATATATTACTTAGATGTTACATGGGCCTTGTATGATAACATAACTTTGGAAAATAACAAACTAATCACTTAATTAGAATATGATCAAGATGTGAATAGGTTTGGGTTACCTGATCCTTGATTAGCTACAATGATTTAGTTTTCCATCAAACACTTATTGGTGTCTTTGGGCTTTGCCATAAAATGGGATAGTAGTAGATCCCGATACCTTACCTACTCTAGTTACTTATGATGTACTAGGGGTTATCGATATTAAAGGGTTTAGTTACTTGGCTTTGGAATGAATTTATATCCTCTAGTTTGGATAGACTTCCATGCATGGTTTGTGAGACCATAGGGTGGTAAATACTCCATCGGTTGGTAAGAAAAAGAATAATGATGTGGATAAAGAAAAAGGAAAAGAAAGGGAGAGAGGAATAATAGCTTTCAAGTAGGTAATCTAATAGATCATGTAAACTTGGAAATTGACCTAAGTGAATAATTTGTTATTAAATCATACATTCTTATCCATGTTATTTATGTTGCATTCCTATGGATGATGAGTCAGGAATTGTCTAAGTTCTTACATGGCATGAAATTCTGATGCATTAACTTTGTTATTTTAGGTACACTTAAGTGTAGTGTGTAAGCATGCTAGTGTGTTTAGTATGAACTTTATTGATTCATTTGGCCTTGTAAGCTAGTGATTTTTTATAGGATGTAAATTGGTTTACTTGGTACATAGCTTACTGATATGCTCATCTTTTTTAATCAACTGCTTAATTCCATAAGCAATAAACCATGTGTAGGTTTGTAAGGATGACCAAAATTGGACCAAACTTATTTTGAGCTTAGGGAATTATGAGCGTGGACATATGGAGATTGTTGTTCAATCCTTAATGGACTATGGTTTAATGCTATACCCTACCTTTGTTTTTTTTTCATTTTAGTTCTGCACTTTAGTTTAATCTTCTCTCATATATTTGAATATTTTAGGGACTATTGAAGTCTTTTTTTATAAATGTTTTCATTAGTATCTAATGTTTCTTGTAAAGTCTATTCTTATTTTGATTGGCTTATTTTCTTAGCCTTGTATTTAATATAGGATGAGTGGTTGATACCTATCCTAAATTAGGTGTGGCAGTAGCACCCTATTTTCCTAGGTTTGTTTGATATTCTTTATCTTCTGTAATGTTTAAAATAAATCTTTTAGTAGTGAAAAATGGAAGTGTTATAGGTTTGTATCAGATCTTTATCTTAAGGCTTTTTTTTAAGTACATTTTAACTATATCAGAGGTTGGTATCAGAGCTTTATTTTAAAAGTGATTCATTTTAAAATACCTTTTAACTAATAGTGTATGTGGGTGTTAGGAAATTATTTTATATTTCTAGACCCTCAAAATATTTTGAGCTGATATCACCATTCTTTTAATGATTTCCCTATTACCTTGAGTGTTTGACTAAGAGTTTAAGTGTTTTCAAAAAGAAAAATTGTTCGTGAGTGAGTGTGGTTTGGGAACATGCTATAGATAGTTTCGTATTACTAATGCTGTGCGGGCCTTAAAACTCAATAAGTAATTTGTCACTAATTAATCCTAGACCTTAGGAGTCACTAGTCACCAACCACCATTGTGAGCACATTAAGGCATTTATGGAGACCATGAATACCTAACTAGATGTCCAAATTTGACCATCGAAGCCACTACTTGTGCCAATACCCTCCTTAATTTAGGAGGATTGGCTCAAAAGGGTCGTACATCTAATCTTTGAGGGTTAATAAGACCCTAACATCAATGAAATATGAGTTAGGGACATGGATAAGACCTTTACTGCTTGTGGGTGTCCGCTGGATAGGAGAGTCAATGTGGTAGTGTACTATTTGAGGGGAAAAATGGTTGCATAGTGAAGGAATTTCCAATGTAGAGGTAAAGAGCTTACATTTTTGGACCCTTCCTTGAGGTGCTAATAGTTTGATTCTAGCTCATTTACCTCCATATGAAGAATATGATGAGTATATGGCCCTTTAGCAGGGAGGAATGTTGATAAAGAAGTACTAAACTAATTTCATGGACTTTGTCCAATTTTATTTGGAGGTAGAGGCCAATGAGGTGACATAAGTTCTCACCCCTTCAAGATTGGCTTAGGGATAATGTATTAGGGGTTGTTGGTGTGATTTACCCCTCAAGATATGGTTGGGATGTAGAATCTTTCCTTTGAGGCTTCTTGAGTCATCCAAGCTAAAAGTGCCTAGTTAGGAGGTAAGAGGTACTTCAAAGGTCACTAGTGTCTTGATGATGGAAAGAATGCCTACTCTAGGGGTAGCTTGCCTCCTAGGGATGGCCAAAGTAAGGGGCTAGTAGCTTGATTAGGAGGTCAAGGTAGAGGATGATTCAAGGAGAGGCACTACCATTACAAGCATTGCAAAGTAGATCATTTGAGATTATACTGTGAAGGCAAAAAGGTGACTTGCCATGGTTGTGGTATAAGGGGACACAAGGCATGATGCAGGAGCATCTCCATCTCATGTTCTTATGTTGAAGGGCAATAGTTAGCATATTTTGAGGTAGTACCAATTGTTATTAAAAATCTTGATCACCTTCATAATATCCCTAATAATGTTTCATTAAGTGATTTTTATAGGCATTACATATGTTTGCAAAAAGAGGACTTCACCAATGATATATAAGGTACATAACAATGACATTTCAAGGGTTACAAATTTTTATGGAAGACAAAGCTACAATACATGAAGTTTTATTATTTGATTATTACATGTATTATCATGATTAGTTTTTATGTATCTTTGATATTTTGTGTAAACATTGTAATATCTTATCATTGTAATTGTAACTTATTATATATACCATATGGACATGTGTTGGTTTAACTAATATGCAATTAGGCCAGCTGATTTGAGATTAATTGGTGAGAGTTAGGCTTAGATTCATATGTCATATGGGTGTGTGTGTGCATATATATATGCATATGCCATTAACATTTGATGATTGTGAATAACCATATACAACCAAGAACTTAATGAATAAAGACGAAACTAGAGTCCAAACTCTTAGCAAATATTTCTTCCCATTTTCTCTTGAAGTGATGATAAATAGTGAATGAATTTTAGGATCCATTCTATAGAGAAATTATAGGTTTCTCTTTACAAATTCTTTTAATCTTGGAGTAGATCAAAATTTCCAATTCAAGACTATATTTGAAACGTCTAAAACCATCAAGCTTCACCATTTTTGGTCAAATTTATTGTTCATTAAACAAAAATCAAAGATCATGTATTTGTGAAATATAGTCATCTATTATATTACACATCAAATTTTGGTATCAAAGCAACAATTTGGTTCAACACAAGAGGAAAAGAAGACAACTTAGAGAAGAATCAAGTAACACATTCCTTTGACATAATAAAAGAGGTTCTTGATGATTCCTGTTTTGATTTTTTAAACCTTGTTTTCTTTTCTTGAATGATTTAATGCATGAGATTAATCTTTAATGGTCAAATTTATTATTATAATAAGAGTTATAATGATAATTAAATGAATCTTAGAAGTTGACATTTAAAGAATCAAATCAAATGTGGTGATGTGTGCCAAATAGTTTAAAGGAGAAAAACATGTGTATGTACTACTTTTATGGAATTAATTTGCTTCTACATGTTATGAATGTGTTTAGTATATCTTTTCATATAGAATAAAATCATTAGATGATTTTTTAAATGTATAGAAACCAAATATATGCCTAAACCCCAGTCAATATTTATAGGTTTACAAGTATGTCAAATGTTTGTTAGTGTGCATGCTAATATGAGTGGGGTGTAGTTAATCACTTGGACCAAATTATTGTGAAATAAATATATCTCATACATCTATTATAGTGCTTCAAATTATCATTAAACATATAATATGTTAGAATATAAAATAAAGGCATAAACATAGTTATAAGATGTCGAATGCTTGGTGTTGAACTTTGTTGAATTATATACCATGAATTTAGGAAGAAATGGGTAAGGTGTTTTAATTTGTTTGTATATGTGATAATATCGATTTTTTGTTGTGTTTTTGACTCATTGGAATCAAAATTTTCTACAAGAACTAACTTGAAAACCAAAGGAAAACTTTGAGTGGTTTGGGTTGCAATTGAACCCTAAGGATTACTAATCTTTTGTTAAGTGTGTTAGAAAGTTTATTAATATGGGGGGAGAACCGAATGTTCTAGACATTTTTGAGATAGTAAAAAAATATCTCAATTAATTTTTCACCACCAATGCATAAATTTACAAACTTCCTGCAATGCAAGCTCAATTGTAACGGATGGAGACTCACTTTGCTGAGAAAGATTTGGTGGAAAATTTTCATGATCAAAATGAGTTCTTTAAAGAACTAATAGGGAGTGATGTAAAGTCCATTTATCCCAAAAGAGTAAGATATTTGAATTGATGAGTAGAATATGAAGAAGAGTCATAAGGTATTAGAAGTAATAGAAGGAGCAATGATTATCAATCAAGGCATCATCATAAAGAAGATAAAGGTATTAAACATGATCTTCCTAATTTTGATGGTAAACTTGATGTTGAATTATTTTTTTAATGGTTACATGAGAAAGAGGATATTTTTGAATTCAATAAATTAGCTACTCTTATGTTAAAGAATTTTGCTAGAATATGATATGATAAATTAAAAATAAATAGAGAAAGAAAAGTTAAATCTAAAATTATATCTTAGGATAAGATTAAGAAATATTTGAGAAGAAAATTTATACCTAAAGAGTATAAGAAAGATAATTATTTTAGATTGACTACTTTTAGGCATTGAGTTTGAAGTGTTGAAGAATATGTTAGGGAATTCAAGAGATTAGTGCTTATATGTGATATCCAAGAGAGGAAGGAACAAATAAGTGATAGATTTCTAGGTGGTCTTAACATGATAATTTGAGATAAAGTAAAAACTTGTTTGTATGATTTTCCTAATGATATGATTAAGCTATCTTTGATATTTGAAAAATAAATCAAATCTACTAAGCCATATACCAAGCAAAGTACTAATTCTACCAAGTATTACTCAAGTACTCAAGCTACTAAGTATGTGATAGGTGCCTCAAACTCTACAAATGTTAAGTAGAAATAAGGGAGAAATTGAGAGGATAGGGAAATTCTAAGGTTAATGAAGTTTATACAAAACAATAATTTGAGTGCCAAGAATTTGGACACTGCTCTAGAGAAGTTTCCTACCAAAGGGTATTATCTTTACATGAGACTGAAGCTATAGAGAATTGTGATGAAGATATTGAGTTTGAGTCAAAGGATGAAATTTTAAGTGAGTTAGAGGACGAAAGAAATGCTTGCTATGTGCTATAAAGAGTACTTCAAGTGAAAGATAATGATCAACCTAATCAACGAGAGAAGATATTCAAGACTAAAGGACAAGTAGCATATATAGTTTGTCGGGTTATCATTGATAGTATACCTTAGACAAATGTGGATAATGAGAGGATGGTTAGATAACACTGTATCTAAAGTCTTATTCTCTTCAATATCTTAATGTGGATAAATGATTCAAGGTAACATGACAAACTCTAATCTCATTTTAAATTTGTAATTATCATGATGATGTGCTATGTTATATTTTATCTATGGATGCATGTGGAATCTTATTCGATAGACCATGGAAATATGATCAATGTGCTATTCATAATGGTATGTTGAAAAGGATAAGAAAAAGCATAAACTTAAACTTTCTAAGTGTAACACTGATAACATAGTCAAAAATAAAAATAGTTTATTTCTACATAAAAAGGTTAAGAATAAAAGTATTAAGGAGAAAAATAGTTTCTACGTTGTGATTTTTGAGGAATCCCTATAAGGGGAGAAAAATGAAAATAATCTTCAATTATATGAGGTTATTGATGAATATAAATATTAGTTTCCTAATAACTTACTACAAGGAATATTTCCTAGAGGAGGGATAGAACATGCTATAGACCTAATGCTTGGTATGGCTATACATAAACGACCTGCTTATAGATGTAATCTATAAGAAGCTAAGGAATTATACAGACAAATAAAAGAGCTCATAGGAAAAGGATATGTGAGAGAAGGCATGAGTCCATGTGATGTACTTGCATTACTTGTTCCTAAAAAATATGGTACATGGCACATGTGTATTGATTCTAGAGCTATGAACAATATAACTATCTAATATAGATTTTCTATGCTTAGATTAGATGACATGTTAGATGTGTTATGTGAAGCAAAAATATTAATCAAGTGAGAAATAAGAGAATGGGATGAATGGAAGGCAGGTATTAAAATGAAATATGGTCTTTTCAAATAGACAATTATGCCATTTGGATTGTGTAATACACCTAGTTCATTTATGAGATTAATGAATGAAGTTCTTTGACTTTTTTTTGAAAAATTCGTTGTGGTAGACATAGATGATATACTTGTGTATTGTAAAAATGAGTATGATCATATTAGTTATTTGAGGATATTATTTGATAAGTTAAGGGAAGCTAAACTTTATGGAAAAATGGAAAAATATGATTTTATGCTTTGGATTATTGTTTTCCTTAGTTATATTATATGTAGCGAAAGTATACAAGTGGATCCTACAAAGATTCAAGCTATTCAGGATTGGTTAATACCTAAATATATTTATGTGCCAAGGATTTTTCACAGATTAGAGAGTTTTTATAGAAGATTCAATAAATATTTCTTAACTATTGCCACACCAATTACACATCTTATGAATAAAGGTGAATTTAAGTTAGAAGAAAATGATACTAAAACCTCTAGATTTTAATGGAAAATCTATGAAATGAAGTGGTATTATCCTTTCTTAACTTTGATAAAATTTTTTTAAGTTATATATGATGCTTGTAGGGGGAAGGGATAGGAGGTGTACTCTCGTAAGGAAAAGTAGCCATTGCTTTTGTTAGTGAAAAATTAAATGTTTTTAAAATGAATTATTCAACATATTATAAGGAATTCTATGCTATCATAAGAAGATTGTAAACATGGAGTCATTATTTGAGATCTAAGCCATTTTTTTTACATTCACATCTTGAGAGTATAAAATATTTGGATGGGCAAAAGAAAATTAGTCATAAGCATGCAAATAAAGTTAGTTTCTTACAATCCTTCGTGTTTTTTGTGAAACATTTTGATATTAGAGAAAATGTTGTAGTAGAAGCATTGTCTATAAAATCTATGATAATTGTTATATAGGATACTAAAATGTTAGGTTTTGTTATGTTCAAAGAATTATATGCAAAAGATGAATATTTCTTTGAAATTTATAATGATTGTAAGAACAATTACAGTTATGGTAATTATGTACTTCATGATGACTTTCTTTTTAAACTTAGCAAGTTAGGTATGCCTCATTCTATTGTACGTGATATACTTGTTAAGGAGTTACGTGAAGGATGTATAGTTGGTCATTATGTTCTTTTATAAAGCCATGAAAATATTAGAAGAAAATTTCTATTGGTGACAAATGATAAAATTAGTACAAGATACAATTAGGAGATGGGTGATTTGTCAAAAGAATAAGAATTTTTTTATAAAGGTTTGTATACACTTTTGCCAATTCCTATTCAACTATAGGAGAGTGTTAGTATGGACTATATTTTAGGTTTACCAAGGACATAAGGGGAAATGATTTTATTATGGTGGTGGTATATAGGTTTTATAAAATGACATATTTTATTTCTTACAATAAAATGGATGATCTAACTCATATGGCATATTTATATTTTAAGGAAATAGTAAGGTTAAATGTATTTTCAAAAGTACAGTATTGGATAGGCATGATAAGTTTGTAAGTCACTTTGGCATATGTTCGACACTAAATTATTGTTTATTACATCACATCATCCACAAATAAATGGTCAAACCAAAGTCACTAAGAGAACCGTGGGAACTTTATTATAAGAAGAGTATAAAAGATTGAGATATAAAACTTGCATATAGTGAATTTGTATATAAGGATTTCTTTAAGTACAATTCAATCAAGTCCATTTAAAGTTGTCTATAGAGTTAATACTTATTTACCTATTAATATGTTGTCATTAATGAAATGTGATATTAACAATTATGATGCTAAAGAAATAGTTAAATTCTTTAAAAAATTTCATAAGCAAACAAAGAGTAATATTGAAAAATCTAATGCTAAATACCAAAACCAAGCAAAAAAAAGTATACCTATACAAATATTATCACCAAGAGACTTGGTATAGTTACACTTAAGAAAAGAAGGAATTTGAAACTTCAAAAAAAAGTAAAATAATGCCAAGGGTAGATGGACCATTTAAAATCTTATGAAAATTTAGAAATAATGCTCATGAATTAAAATTACTTAAATCCTATGGGGAGTTTCTAGGATTTTCAACATCACTGATTTATCTTTTTATTATAGTGATGCTAATTTGAGGATAAATTCTACTTTACAAAGGGATAAAGATGTAGGAGTATATCCATCTCATTCTTCTCATGTTGAAGGGAAAGAGTTAGTATATTTGGAGGCAATACTAATTGTTTCTGAAAATCTTGAACACCTTCAAAATAACCCTAATAATATTTTATTATGTGATTCTTGTAGGTATTAAATATGTCTGCAAGAAGAGGAATTCACCAATGGTATTTAAGGTACAAGATAATAATAATGAAAGGGTTACAAAGTTGCATGAAATAAAAATCTACAAGACATGAAGCTTAATTATTTGATTATTCCATGTATTATCATAATTAGGTATTATGTAGCTTTGATATTTTAAGTAATCATTATAATATCTTATCATGGTAATTGTAACTCATTACATATACCACAAAGATATGTGTTGCTTTAACTTTTATTGAATTAGGACAGTTGATTTAGGCTTAATTAATCAAAGTTAGGCTTAGCCTCATATATCATATGTATATATCTATATATGCCTTGTACTTTTGGTGGTGGTGAATAACCATATACAAGCGAGCACTTAATGAATAAGGAGAGAACTAG
Organism: Tamarix austromongolica; assembly: GCA_039764185.1. Classification (NCBI taxonomy): domain Eukaryota; kingdom Viridiplantae; phylum Streptophyta; class Magnoliopsida; order Caryophyllales; family Tamaricaceae; genus Tamarix; species Tamarix austromongolica. The sequence continues at coordinate 23,979,492 of CM077818.1, read as the reverse complement.
AGTCAAAACTCTTAGTAAATCTTTCTTTTTATTTTCTCTTCAAGTGAGGATAAATTTGATGTGAATTTTAGGAGCCATTATTTAGATAAATTATAGGTTTTTATTTATAAATTATTTTCATCTTTGAGTAGATCAAAACTTCCAATTAAAGACTACGTTTGAATCATCCAAACCATCAAGCTTCATCCTTCTTTGGTCAACTTTGTTGTTCATCAAACCAAACTTAAAGGTATTGCATTTGTGAAAGATATTCATCTATTATGTTACACATAATGGTGTATGAGTGTCATGATGGAAGGGGCCTCATTCAAAGGGTTTATAATCAAGCTTAGAGTACCAAATCTATACAGCAACCACTTCCACAAGATTAGAGGGTTCCTCCATCACTAGCTAGTTTTTCCAGCCATACTGGTCATGTAACACCCCCAAAAATCATAGTTGAAAATTTATGTTTAATTAAAACATACACAAGCACAGGTCCCCTAGCTAGTCTCGCACCAACCACACGGCTATAAAATAATTTCACCAATCATTAAACTAATTAAGACATGGAACTATAGAAATCTGAAAGATTCATAATAAAGAGAAAGTCAGAGTGCATAAATTAAATTGTCAATACATCATTTAAAATAGTTATGGTGTTAAGCCTCCTAGGGGAAAGAATAATACAACAGTGATGTAAAATAAAACTATAAAAATGAGAGTCCGGTCAACACTCAGTATCGACCCCTAGAAAAGTCCAATGGGTCATCACACAGCCCCGCTCGACGTCTCGAGTGCATCATAGGCATCGAATATGGAATCTCCTACCTACACCAACTCAGAAGGGACCTCTACTTGTGGAAATGAGCATCACCCATGAAATGGGTGATCAGTACACTACGTAATGAGTAAGGTAACTATATGGGTATGGCCATGCAAGAACAATAGACAATTAAGGCATACAATGCATAATTGAGGTTCATATCATCAATTCCAACATAGACTATTATTTCTTTCTTACAAATTTCTAATATTAATTTTGTATGAGTACGAGGACCCCACTATTATAGCCAGTGGACCTAATATCACCGTACAGGGTAGAACACACCTAACCATTATCATAGCTGGTGGACTGATAATTATCCTCACTGGCCCCAAATCATGTGGTGTTCCACTATAAGTAATTAGTATAATCCCATGATTTATTACTGTCTAAAGTTTAGTTTATTGAGCTCATAATCATCCACTATTATAGCCAGTGGTTCAAAAATACTTCATAGGGAAAAACACACCTAACCACTATTATAGCTGGCAGACTGGATATCACTTCATAGGGCAGCATGCACTTGACCACTATTATTGCTAGTGGATCGAAAAAATTATCCTCACTAGGCTTTGCTCAATAATCTTTCACCTTAAGTGTTTAGTATTGTACTTGTATATTATTCCATACACAACCCAGATTAAACATGCATGACCCACTAGACTTCTTATGCTCACCCTTTGATTCTCAATTCCCCTAAAAATCCCTGTCTCATATCTTGGGACCTTTATAAAACCGATGACTCTGAGACCTCTTCTCTATCTTTTTACACTCACCACGAGAAACCCAAACTCTTCTGCACATGGTTCAAGGCTCACTCCCCATAACTCTATTTTGACTCCTCTTTGCCCTCTAGGGTTTCCCTTTGAAACCCTAATCTGGCCTATGTGGCCTCATTTACCCTCATCCTACATAACCTATACTCTTCATTGCTACCAAAACCACCACACCCCTCAACCCACACCCAACATCATAACCTCGCTACCCATATTCCACACATGATCATGAAAACCCTAGTTTTCTCCCCAAACCCTAGTACTTCTCCTTTGTTTTATATCACCCCTCAACACCTAAACACCTTTTCCTACTTGTCTTACTTCTCCTCTATGTGAAACCCCTTTCATTCTTATTCGACATTCTAATCATTTCCATTAGTTTTCCCTTCTTTGCACACTTCTCTCACTTAGGGTTTCCTTCTAAACCCTAGCCAAGTCCCCCATGCATCCTTATACCAACTTACGTACTATTTTTTACAAATGGATTCCAATCACCCCAACAAATCTTCCCTTACCTTACTTAACCCTCAATTCAACTTTTCCCACATAAGGGTCACCCACATGTAAAGGCTAACAATCCCATGCAACCTTACACTCCCCATGCATATTTTAATCCACCCTCTTAATTTACTCACATTATTCCTTCCGTTGTCCACTAATAAGTCATAAGATTTTAGGCCATTCTTACTACCATCTAATTAACTCACATCCCTTACTTCCCTTTTCCTTTCACAACCACATCCCAATACATAAAGCCTCCTATCATGCATGTCATGAAGGACGCTATTTCATAAGCATATTCCAAGTATGAGTGAAAATACCATATTACACATGTCATAAAAAACATATATAGCTTACCTTAGCCCCATGCTTAGTAGGCTGCACTACCAGAGCATAATCCATAATATATAAGGTACACACATATAACCATAACACTTATTACACATATTTAAGCCTTAAGCATATCCTTACCTAATATTACACTAGGTTTGGAGCACACTCCTACACTTCCTTAGGGGTTGGACTTGACTTACCTATAAGAGAGGAAACACTAGGGTTAACTTCCCTCTTATTGACATTTTCATTATTTCCTAATTAATTCTATTATAAACTAGTGTTAGTGATAATAATAATAATAATAATAGCTTTAGTAGTAAAAATAAGGGTATTATTATTAAAATGGTTAACCATGCCATTATTAGCAAAAATAGGGTTAGGTAGTTATATTAGTCAATGATAGAATATTAGTAAAAATATTAGTAATAATAATGATAATAACATCAATAATAATCGTAGATGGAGTAGTAGTAGTAGTAATAATTGTTAAGTTAGAATAATAATTATACTAACTAAATTATACATAAGGGCTAGGAAGGGTTAGGGCACTACCTAGTGAGGGTGGTAGTTAGGCGGTAGCAATGACGGCGGTGACGGCGGTGGAAGTGATGGTTTTGGGGAAGGTGGGTTTTTTAGGGCTGGAAGAGAGAGAGTGAGATGGTGGTTGTTGGGTGGTGAACTCTCTTAGCTGAGAGGGTTGCAGTGCTAGTGGTAGTGTAGCATGGTCGCAGCGTAGGTGGTGGTGGTTGTGGTGGCCAAGGGTGGTGGAGAATGAGGGAGGAAGGAAAGGGAGAAACGGGAAAGGAATTGAAATGCCCCAAACATTTCTAATTTTATACATTATATTTAAATGTTATTTTATTAGAAAAATTATTTAAATAAATTAATTTTATCAAAATAAAAAGGAATTCATTAGGAAAAATTAAGAAGAATTTTGTAAGTATTTTTATTAGAGAAATTTTGGTATTTTGGATAATTAAGTATGTTATTTTTGAAATTAATACAATAAATTATTTTATTTAAAATTTGAAGGAGAAAATAGTTTTAATTTAATAATAATTTTATAAATAATTTAATTGGAGGAATTTAGGGTGTTTTGCTAATTAAAATGGAATTTATGGAAAATATTTTAAAAATCCTAATTTAGCCTAAAAAGGAAATTTAATATTTTTATTAAATAAATATTTTATTTTAAATACCCAAAATATTCTAATTAATTTATTTAAACCCAAAACCTTAAATTTTTCCTTTTTCCTTTCTCCTTTTCTTTTTCTTTTCTTCTTTTTCTTTTTCTTTCTTTCTTTTTCTTATTTCTTAAGCGGTTGGGCCTGGACGCGGGCCAACCCACCATCTTCTTTCCCTTCCTGTATCCTAGCGCCGCTGGCATCTCCTATGTACGCCAAAATGCTGCGTTTTCTCTTCTTTAATGATGAAATGATGCACGACGTTTAATGAAGGTAGAAACCGACGCCAACCGGTCTGGTTCTCCCTTTTCTTTTCTTTTTCCTAGCCGAACGGTCCACCTCCTTTCCTTCTTCCTTCTTCCTCTGTCATCCTCCGTGGCTATGCTGCAGCTCCTGACCCCATCCATGGCGTCTCCGGCTACAGTGATTAATACCGACCGTTTCTTGACTCATTGTCTTCCTCTTAACTCGAGGAATAAATTGGCATAATTATTGGACGTTAAATCTTGCCCGTTTCCTCTCCCTAGCCTCGCGAAACTTTGAATCCACCCAAACGGTGCCCGACCGTTTTCCGACGCCGGCTGCCCAAATTCTTGCATCCCATAACCTCCTGCCGACCCCCCAAAACCCTATTATACCATCTACAATCTATATATAGCCTATTTGTAGGAGTTTTGGAGTTTTTCTTCCCCGAAAAACCCTAAGCAAGAGCTAATCGCCACCCTGACTTCAGACGCATTTTTCGCCGCCATTAGCCAACCTCAACGCCACCGCCACATTCCAAATTCTTCCCTGCAATGCCCTCTAGTTAACCAAACTATTTTCAACCTTTGATTCTTCTTGTACGAGCCTCAATAACTATACAAAGTTGGTTGCTCGTTTCGCCATAAGTTTTTACCCCGAAACCTTAAACCACCGTGAGCTGCCGTGCGCCGCCACCTTTGGCTGCACCACCACCATCACTTTGTCCCTCTCCTCCTAGGAAAAAATAAACACCTCTTATCTCACCTCAATTCTCCCTATCTTTTTCCCAACATCCATCTTTCCCTCTTTTCTTCTCTTTTTTTCGGTCACCGCCGCCACCGCCGTGAACCACCGCCGGTGCCGCCTATCCCCACCAGCCTAAGGTTGAACCCTAGACCCTCTCAACCATCTTCCATATTATTATAAGCCTTGATTTAATTTATTTCAATTATTTACATGTAAAAACCATTATTATTATTCTTAATATTTATATTCTTAATATGTTTTATGATTATTATTAGTAGTATTATTGTTTTATTATTATTTGTATTGAGGGCTGAAGCCTTATTGTATTTTAATTTGATTTTATTATTATTCCCCTTATTATTTCTTTTATTACTATTATTAATATTAACATGTTGTAAGTATAATTATTATTATTATTATTTTATATTTCGAACTTATATTATTCCTACTCCATTATTATTAATGCAAATATTTTACCATTAGTATTGTTAATAATGTTATTATTGTTATTACTATTGTTATTATTATTATTATTATTATTATTATTATTATTATTATTATTATTATTATTATTATTATTGTTGTTGTTGTTGTTGTTGTTATTATTATTTATATTCTCATTGAAAGTAGTTTTATTATTTTGATATTATTATATTAGTATCATTATTATTATTAGGGTAAAGTCTTGAATCCTATATTATCAAGGTTTATAATATCTCTATTATTTTTATGTCTTTAGCAAAGTTAGAATTTTGTTAAGGTTATTTTATTAATATGTTATTTTTTGGTCAAAGCCCTAAGGAGACGTAGGAGCATGCTCTAAGACCGGTGACATTTTAGGTAAGGGGTGCTAAGGCCTTTTGTGTGCTAATGTGCATTGTGTTCCTTATATGTTATGCATCCTATGTTATTATTATAGTTATTGCATATTTGGTATGGCATGGAGTCCAAGCATGCTTTTGTGTTGCTATATGGCATGTGTACTATGTATATGGAATAATATGTGTTTGCATGTGACCCTAAAAGACATGCATGTGAGGATGTTGGTATGGTTTGTACAGGGGAAAGGATGAAAAATGAGGATGGAGAAAGAAGTTGACCAAGAGATATGAGTAGACCTAAGTATTTTAATGTTTTATGGGAGGAAGAATAAAATGGGAAATGTAGGGTTTCGTGGGAGAGAATATATTTTATGATGTTATTTGGGAGAATGTAATTTATGATATAATATGGGAGAACCTAAGTTATGATTTTATTGGGAGAATCCAATTTATGATTTGTTTGGGGAAATCCAACTAATCCAAATTATGATTTTGCTTGGGAGAGTCTAATTTATGATTTTATGTGGGAGAATCTAACTTATAGTCTTGTATGGTGGAATCTAAATTGTGGTTATGAAAGGGGAGAATCTAATCAATTGTATTATGTGGACAAATCTTAGGTTTTGCTATGGATTGAATTTAGGGTTTTATATGGAAGAATCGTGGGTTAGATGGTGGTACTAATGGTTATATGGTGGTATTAGGGTTTGTATGATGTTACTAAGGTTTGTATGGTGGTATTTATAGTTGTATGGTGGTATTAGTGTTTACATGGTGGCATTGATGGTTGAATGACGGTATTAGGGTTTGCATGGTTGAATTTAGGGTTTCACGTGGAATATTTAGGGTTTGCATGAAAAAGGTTTGAAGGTTTGCATGGGGAGATTAATGTCTGCATGGGTATGAAATTTATGTTTGGGAAGTTAATTTGGGATGTAAGGAAGTTAATGTAAGTGTTGTTTGGGTGTTTGAGCACTTGGGATGAAAAAAAGTACGTGGAGTATTATATGGGTACGTAGCAAACCAAGCTAGGGTTTGTGTAGATAATTAGGGTTTGTTGTGGGTGCTTAGAGTTTTTGGTAGCATCATGTGTATTTGGTGATTAAAGTGTAATTATGATAGTGGAATTTATGATTTGTGATGTGTGAAGTGTAAGGGAGTGACTTATGCATGTCCATGGTGAAAGCCTTTGAATAAGATACTTAAGACAGTAATCATTTAAAGTGGAAGATTATTGAGCTGGGTCCAGACCGATCCACCGGTCAGAAATAGTGGTTAGGACATGATGTCCTATGTGTAACCGATCCACCGGTAATAATAGTGGTCAGGCTTTGTACCTATGCATTTTTGGCCCACCGGCAATAATAGTGGGGTGACTCGAGCTCAATAAATACAAACCAGAGTCTGCTAAGACATTTAAAAGATACTAATTACTTAAAGTGGAACACCATGTAAGTAGGAACCAAACCGATCCACCAGTCAGGAATAGTGGTGTGGACTTTGTCCCGCAAGTGACTGGTCCACTGGCGAATAATAGTGGGTTGTTCCTGTACTTACATGGATTGATAAAAGGCATGGTGTGAATCGGATTTTATTAAGAGATTAATTAAACAATTAATCTCGATTATATGGGCCTTTGTACTTTTACCTGAATTGTTCATATACCTTTATATTGTTATGTTGGATTATGCCCTGTTATTAATCTGCATGGATTGTGTGCTTACGTGTCGACCTTAGTGCTCAGTTACCTTACTCAGTACGTAGCATACTAATCACCCTTTTCATGGCTGCTACTCATTCTCACGAGTAGTATGCTCTTCTGAATTTGTGCAGGTGGGTGAGATATTAGTTGGGGCTAAGTGTTGAGCATGTTTGGCTCAAAGTTTGAGAGTGATGTGGCCGTATTCATTCTTTAGGCGATTTCATTCCTTTTTTTATTTCTTTGGTATAGTATTTACCATTTTCTGATTCAGTATTCAATTGAGTATTTTAATGAACATTTTATCTATTGTAAGTTTAATTCTCTTTTGGAAATAAATTACATTTCTTGATGCGTACTCTGATTTTATTTTACAACCATTTAATGATTATTTGGAGTTTAGTTTGTATTAATTTTATAATTGATTGTTAATCTCTTCTTTAGCCTTAGCACTTGGTACTGGAACGGTCGGAGAAAACTGGTCTAGTACTAAGTGTGGCGGTAACATTTTCAGAATTCACGGGTTTAAAGTATTTCTATTTTAATTTCTTCCACTTTAAAAAAAAGAAAGTAGTGAATTTTTGGGTGTTACAGGAATGCTAGGGGAAGGTAGAGGAGGTTCTGCTAGGTCAATTAGGTGGGAGGGAAGTTGGTGATTATGGTAGAGGAGGCGGCACACGACGACATGAGGGGCGGCAATGGGGTGCAAAGGGCAGCTCGAGCTACCAACTTTGCACAATCAAGGTTGTTCAAGTACTATGATTCAGAGGTAGTGAATGGCTTGGCTTGGTGGAGGGTGATGCAAGGAAGGGATTGGATGGTGCTTTAGGTGGTAGTGTTACACTACAGCTAGGGCAGTGTCTGAAGTGGTGGTGGTAAAATGTGATGGAATTTTTAGGTAGAGCAAATGAGGGAAAATGGGGTGTTGGTATGGGGTATTTATGACCGATAGGAGGGAGAAGAAGAGAAAGGGAGAAGTGGACAAGGGGAAAGACATGGCAGAAACTTGCAGGCTGATGGTAGCAGGCCCATACGAGCTTGCGAATGGTGGGTGCGGGCGGTGGGGGAGAAAAAGGAAAGGAAGGGAGCTCGTGAGGGAGGAAGATGAGTAATGTTTGGCTTGAAATGGGAAGGAAAAAAGACAGGGAATAGAGGAGGGAGTAGGTCGGCATGTGCTTGCTGGAGGAAGGACGGTGGCTCGTTGTAGGTGCGACTTGCAGTATGATGATAGGAAGAAGGGAGGGGGAGAAGAAGGGGGTTGGGTAGGCTAGTCAGGGGAAAAGAAAGAAAGGAAAAGAGAGGGGGAGAACCAAGTAGGTAAGGGAGGAAAAAGGATGATGTGGACTTGGCCGCGCTGGGGAAAGAAGAGAGGAAGGGGAGTTAACCTGCATGGGGGAGGCCCAACCAGGGGAAGAAGAGGAGAAAAAGAAAGAAGAAAAAAAGAAAAAGTGAGGAAAAAAGGAAAACAATGAAAAAGAAAAATAGGATGGTTGGGGTGTTTAGGATATTTTGATATTTTTAAATATTTTAAAAATAATAAAAATTTGTAAAATAATAATTAAATTCCTTTTTATATTAATTTCTAATATTTTGGGTAAATCTTCCTAAATTTGGTTTTAATTAGCAACTTACCCTAATCTTCCTTAATTAAATTCTTCATTATTTTCATCTTTTTTGTCTTAATAACTCACATTATTTCATTAAAATATTATACTTAATTAATCTCACAAATACGTCCCTATTTTGTTATAATTTCCTAAATTAGGGTTTTGGGGTATTATAAGTTAATCCAGGGGTCAGAAGCCCATCCTATTTTAGTAGGTTTAGGGCTCAGGTACTCATGTATGGTTTCCCTTAATAGGATTTGTAAACATGATTAGATGAGCTAAGTTAGAGTGCCAGGTTGGTGTGATTACTAGAATTCTTGTCGTTTCCACCTTTTTAGCATGTGTATTGTTTGACTCTGTGCATCATAGTGTTTTGTGTATTTTACATTCGTAGCTATAGATGTTTTTATCTCCTAATTATATTATTTTTACTTATATATCCTTGAATTTGGAGGATAGGATAACATGTTGTACACTTTATAAACAACAGGCCTTGATAGTTAAGGAAGTAGGGTTTCCCTTAGAACTCACAAAACTAGAGTTACACAATTTTAACGTGATTAGGGCATGTACATGCTAGGGAGGTATCAATTATTGATAGATTACGCACATGAGATTATTTTTCTTTGAGGAACAAAGGGTGTTAAGGTCTCTTATAGGAAGTGTGAACCTAACCCTTTAATGAAAATCATATTGGAAATCATGTTAAGTACTCTTATTCATAAGGGATATCCACTCTTCTTATGTAGTGTTTGAGATACCAAGGTCTAAGAAGTGTCACTAGAGAAAATTTGGGTGATCTATGATTATCCTAATGTGTTTCCTAACGATATCCTAGGCTTGTTATCAATTTAAGATGTTGAGTTTACCATGGATTTGTTGCTAAGGATGGACCCAATATCCATAGCACCCTACCACATGGCACCAAAAGAGATGATGGAGCTTAAGGCTCATCTCGAAGAACTGTGGGAGAAGGGATATATCTAATCAAGTGTATTATCCTAGGGAAAGCCAATATTATTTGTTAAAAAGAAGGATGGGATCCCGAGATGGTGTATTGACTACTAAGGATTGATTCAAGTTACAATGAAGAACTATTATTCCTTACCATAGACTAATGATCTATTTCACCAAATGAAAGAAGCCATAATGTTCTCCAAGATTATTCTTTAGTTAGATTACCATCACTTGAGAATAGTGGAGCAGGATATTCTGAAGACCATATTTTGGATGAGATATGGCCTTTACGAGTTCACAAAAATTCCTTTCAAACTTACTAATATGCCAGCAGCATTCATGTCTCTCATGAACCAGATCTTTTGTCAATTTCTAGATCATTTCATCATGGTGTTCATGAACAACATCCTAATCTACCCTAGTGATTGAGAGAAATATTAACAACATCTGAGGCAGACCTTAATGTTGCTAAGATCACACTAGTTATATGTCAAGCTTTTGAAGTGCAAGTTTTGGCTATATGAAGTGGCTTTCCTTGGACATGTGATTTCAGAGGATTGTGTGTTAGTGGACCCATCCAAGGTTCTAGTAGTTTTTGAGTAATAATTCTATTTTTCAAAACCAATCCATAAAAGAAATAAGTAAATATATATGTAGAAGCTTAATAGGATGAGGATATTGCCACCACAACAAGTGTAAGTACACACCATTTTTCTACTTACAATAGCTACTAAGGCTCGTTAAAATAACAAAATACATCAAACTTTAGTATGAACTCAAGTTAATAGACAATGTTAATTTCTAATAAACTTGATGGAGATTAGAAAAAAATGAAAGGAAAAAATAAAAATGGAAATACAATTGAAAATCATGAAACTAGCTAGCTAAAATCAATCGCAAAAAATAAATCTCTAAAAATAGCTACCACTCTCACTCTTCCCAACCATGCATGTCATCTACATTTTATGCGGGTTTATGCTCTCTCTACACTAGGTCATATACTCACCACATACATTATGAATCATCGTAGTCCTACTTAAAACATCTAACAAACTAGATAGGGGAGCAGATAATAAACATATTAGTACAAAGGAGTATACTATTCATTTACATATGCATATATATAAATGTCATACGAGGATAATATGCAAACTAATCATATTAAATAATACTTTAAGAAGTAATAGTGACCATTTTATTATTTCTCTAACTTATGTAGCTACACAACATAGAATATGACTTTTAATATTTTTAGTATGAGAAACTAACTTACCAAGAGGGTCACCGGATAACTAGTAAGGGCTTGAAGGATCACAACTACGCCAAGTGTCGAAGCCAAATAACCAATCAAACTAAATGAAACCAAAATAATACGAAGAGATAAAGGTCACACGTGGGTATTTCCCATTAGACCAAGCTAATGGGGATTACTAATGGTCCCAATCTATATCCCTTACTAAGATAGCAACCACTACAACAAACTGGTGCATTAACGACCAATTTAGCGACCGATTTTTTTTTTTGGTCGCTATTGATATATTATTAACGACCACCATTAAAAGTCGTTGTTATTGTTATATCTATTACGACTAATATAATTTTTGGTCGTTAATCATTAGTTTATTGGTCGTTAAAAATGTTTAAGTCTCACACACACACACACACACACACACACACACATATATATATATATATAAATGTTTTATAATAATTTTTTTCAAATCTCTAAAATCCAAAAAAAAAACACTTAAACCCCCTTAAATCCTGAAAATTTCAAAACAAAAGAACAAAAAAAAACCAAAAATCCCGCCCAGCGCCAAGCGCCCAGCGCCCCATCCCTTATCTTCATTTCTGTCTGCCTTTCGACCAAACACCTGCTTCTACCTGCCTTACCCCCGACCCCTTGCCCATGCCTCTTCCTGCTCTGCATCTTTTACCCAGGCCGCACCACCTCACCAGCCACCGCTACTCGAGCAAACCACCAGCCCTCCTCTCGTCGCCGTCATCCTCCAGCGTAGCAGCAGCAGTCGTCGGCAACGTACGAAGACAGCAGCGGCGCGCCACTGCCCTTCAGCCTCCAGCGCCGCTCGGCACTATCGTAATAAGCAGTAGCTTGTTTTATTGTTGGACAGGCTTCTTGGAGCTTCAAAGCTGCAGTCTGGATGCATACTTGGCATTCACTTTCGAAGGGGAACCTACAGCAGTAAAGGCCGAAGACGCTGTCGGGGTTAGTGCCTAATGAGGTGTTGTAAAAAGTGGAAGCTGAGGCCTGGGCGGCCATGTCGGTAAGGACCATGGCGAGGTTAGTTTGGTAGGCGCTGCCGGCGGTGAAGTTACCAACAGTTTCGCTGTAGAATGTGCCGATTAACACAGGTTGTGCAGTGATGTTGGGGAGAAATGAGAATAGGAAGACGAGCAACGTTGATTTTGAGATGGTAAGGGAGAAAATTGTTCCTAGCCTCATTTTTTTTATGATATCTGGATGGCAAAATTGTTTCCTGATACGAAAGCTGGACGAGAGTTAGTTATATAGGTATTTGGCACTGATTGACATTAGCAGATAACTTCTGTTTTGATTAATTTTAATGAATTAACTTATGATAAGATAAATTAGTTGTTTAATTATATATAGATGTGCTGTATGAGTGATTTGAAATGGTTAATTGTATTAATTATAGTTGATTTGTAAAAATTGGATTTGTGACCCGCTTATATCCGGATATATCGGTTTTATCCGATTAAGCTATTTAGATAAATTGAATTTACAATATACTTTAAAATGTATTTAATTTTATGTTAGAACTATCAATTTGAAATTTTTGTGCAAAATTAATGGAAATTGGATTCTTAGGTTAAAATTCTTGCGGATTTAAATTAGATTGTATAATCGAGTTATTTTATTCAATTGTTTATATAATTTGCATTAGATTATGTTTAATTTCATTGTCGATCCGTCAATTTAAATATTTAGCAAGATTTGAGCGGATTTGTAGTCCGAGCTAAAAAACCCTAATTATGTTAAATTGGATCTTTTCTTTATTGTTTTAATCAATTGAGTATACAATATATGTTATCTTGATTGCCATGGCATAAGAATATGAGTTGTGGGTGTGTACAACGTAATGTGGTAGTATTGTTTTGGTTGGTCATATAATATATTTTGCATTAACTTAAAACACTATAGTGACATGGATGTAATGTTTGGTATAGATAATATGTGACTAAGTTTGGTGTAAGATTAAAAAATTGTCATTATATGGATAATATATTTTGTGTCAGTAGAAACAAAGTTATAATTTGATTAGTGTAAGCTAGAACCTACTTTTGATAATGACTTTAATGTCATCTTAACATAGTGTTGGTAACAATTATTTAAGGTCTAAGTATTTGGGTATACATATGATGAGGATGATATATGGAGGAGTCAGTATAAATTAACTAAATTCTTAGGGGTGTATTAGGGATTTTACTACTTTAAAGGGAATTCATAAATCTTTTATTGTGATCTATGGATATTTTATGCTTATGTGTCTTATAGTACGTATATATGAGAGCATGATAAATATAATTATTAAGGTCATGAGATAGATACGTCTTCTTCAAATATGAAATGTTTTTAAGTGTATATAGAGGTTATATCTTACTAAGTACCTTACTATACAGATGCGTTTGTGGAGTTGTACTGACTTTGGCTTATTTGGAGGAGTAGTTAGTGATGTTTTCAAGTTGTAAAATTTTTGTCGAAGCTCTTGATTGGGATAGTGATGATAGCCTAGGCTTGTTGAATTTTAATTTCCTTGACTACTTTCTCATTTATCTATGTTCTTTCTCTCCATTGTATTGGGGATCCTGCTTTGTATCTCATTTGGTACTACTTTCTTCCTGGCATGCCTTGTGCTTCTGTCTATTAGCTATCACCTTCTGCCTGTCCCTTATTAAGGATTATTCCGTCTCTTTTTCAACTTGCTATGAGCAAAGAAAGCTAGTGAGAAAATTGTTGCTCAAAGTTTCATATATTTTTACCCAAGATTGAAGTTCAACTATCCGTTACCCTTTCTTTTTGGTGAGTCTTTTTTGGGTTTGTATTTCTTACTGATGCTTGTTATGTGCTACAGGAAAATCAGAAAGGGTTCCTCTTTTGCTCATGATGTAGTGGAGCTTTCTGCAAGTAATGAGTTCCCAACTATGGGATTGTGCATCATCTTCCTAGAGACACTTTCTCCATTTGTCTATATATGCAGAGATGAGGTTCTACTGCTTAATACTCATATGAATATTCTGATAATTTTTTGTTTCCCAGCCTCCAAGTATAATTACTATATTTCAATGAGATATTAGGTTGTGTGAGCTCATCTGATCATTTGATTCATTTACAAATTCATTGCAATTTAGGTTACCCGTATATGCTTATAAAATATCTGTTTCTAGTGTTGCCTATCTTTTCCGACTTAAAAATATTTCTGCATATTCTTCTTACTTGTCTTTTGCATCAAATGAGCTGATGCACTTTGAGATTCCGCATTCTCCTAAATGTGGGGCTATCAATGTGGTTGCTGCTGCGACCGGCTGTTTTGTTGTTGGGAGAGATGATGGATCAGTCACTTGCTTTTGCCTTGGTTCCCTTGATCAAAATGCTCCTGGTAAGGATTCTTTGCTTACTAGTTTCTAACCTTTCAGCATGACCTTTTTAACATTTCCTAGAACTTCACTTGTACTGTGTGTTCATGGTCAATTTTTAAAATCCAGGCTTTATGCATTGAGTTTAGAGAACATGCAATGTTCAGTCGACTGTTAGGCTTCATGTCAAGGTACTGTTCTTTGCTTTTTGATTGTACAATGAAGGATATGGTTTTAACTCATGACATGATAAGTTCTACATCTCTATAAAATACAATGCTGGAAACAAGTTGAGGAATTATTTCCTTTTCTTTCTTTCTCCTTTTATTTTTAACTTTGTAAGGGCTTAAATTTCATTGATAAATGAAACGAACATAATAGAGGACAAATACATATGTCAGATTGGAAGAGTGTAGATTGTGGTTACCGCAATGTATAATACGCCACACTTTAGTACAAATACTGTGATCATGAGGTTGTGGATATCATCCTTCCTTCGTGCTAAATAAAATTGTTTTGTAGTGTTTCCTTTTCCTCTTTAATATGTTCAACCGACTACTTCTGAGGCAAGCTTGATCTATGCATTCTTCATGATGCACACATGCTTGTGTGGTGCACTTCAGTTTCCTTCTTTTTCCATTGCTTACTTTCTTTCTTTCTTAGTTTTGTTGCTTGTGCCCCAACCAATTCACAGAACAGAATGGGTTGTTGGTATTTATGGGTCTTAGTTACATGATTGATATTTAATGGCATATCAAACTTATTTATGCCTTGGGCTGTGTTTGATCATTTTGTTCATTTTTTTCCTGTGTTTTAACAAGGGGTTGTCTAGTTTTAGATAATTATTCACTAGCTGGTTTTCTAGCTTGAAACTTAATCTAACATTAATGAACCAGTGAAGTTCCTTTTTGACCTTGACATATCATGTGGAAATTTTAAAAGGGAAAATCTCTCCGAGTAACATTAATAAACCAGTTTAGCTGTTTTTTGACCTTGACATATCAAGTGAAAATAATAGACTGAAAAATTTCTCTTCCAGATCACTCCATTCTTTTTGTGACTTTTCCCAGATGAGAACATAGATTAATTAAACGATTAGAGAACTTAAAGCTATCATATGTGCTAATTAAATTTCACCAACTTTAGGCAGTGACAATTGACATTACAGCTCCATTTGGTTATTGAGAAGTACAAAGAAAGAGAAAATGAGAAGTAAAGGAAAAATGAATAAAGGTAATGATGATGCATGATCTAGGTTGTCGTAGTAGAGCACATTTAATAAGTTCGGATGTTATTGAATCATATTTATTTCCATTTTCATTATTTTCCTTGTATTTGGAGATTTTATTTTATATATCTGATTTCATGAATTAATGTCATTGTTTATTATTCGGCGTAATGTTTTTCTTTTATTTTGATATCATATGTCATTGTTTATTTGATACTTATATTAATTATGATTTTTATATTTCTATAGTTGCAGATCCAGTTTATTTTGATAAACTTACCAAGTCTATTGTATCCGATGGATAGAATGATTAATTCTTAAGCGGCTACTAATCGTGATATTTTTGTAATGTAACGACATATTGTAGCTCTTTTGTAATATATTTATATTTGATCATAGCCGAAAATTGTATCGGACATTTGATACA
This sequence comes from Tamarix austromongolica, assembly GCA_039764185.1. Taxonomy (NCBI): domain Eukaryota; kingdom Viridiplantae; phylum Streptophyta; class Magnoliopsida; order Caryophyllales; family Tamaricaceae; genus Tamarix; species Tamarix austromongolica. The sequence goes on along the minus strand of CM077818.1, from coordinate 23,963,544 downwards.
AATTATTTGTATGAATATTTAGTTGAATATTTAATTATAAACAGATATTTAGAAAATTATATCTATATGTTAGAATGAATATATATGTATGCAGGTACAGGATTTGAGAAGATCAAAATGGATATATATACATGTATACATGTACAGGTCTTGAGAAGATTGAAATGGATATATGTACGCATACATGTACAGGTCTTCAAAAGATTGAAATGGATATATGTATATCCATATAGGTGTAGGGTTATAGATAAATATTGAAATGTTGATTATATATATTATTGAATATATAATTATGCCATTTGCGACTAATAAATTATATCGCAAATAATGAATGAATTTTAGTATTGACGAAAAAATTAGTCGTTATTGGTGTGATACTTTTTTAATTACGATAAAAAAAATTGGTCCTTAATATTATTTACGACAGTGTATTTTATTCGTCGTTATTATTTTTAACGACCAACATTATACGTTGTCGCTATTACTTTTAGCGACCAACGTCATACGTTGTCGTTATTACTTTTAGCGACCAACACTTTGTTTCGTTGTTATTACTTTTAGCGACCAAAATTATACGCCGTTGCTATTGCATTAGCGACCAACATAATATGTAGTCGTTATTGCTTTAGCGACCAAAACATTTTAGTTGGTCGTTAAAGCCTTTAACGAGGGAGCAATAACGACCACTGACGAACAACAATTTTTTTGGTCGTTATTAGCTTTAGCAACCAAAATTTGGCCATTAACGACGAAATTTGTTGGTCGTTAAAACCCTCATTTCTAGTAGTGAACCTTAGATAGAGTAGATTTGAAATAAAACAAAGAGTAATTTATAAAACCATAGCCGACCCGATATAGGTAGGAAAAACAATAAAATTAAATGTGGAATATATATACAATTGCAAATGACTCAATATAGATAGCCAATACAACAAAACTTCAGGAGGCCACCCTGAAGGACCCTAAAACCAACTCAAGTATTTCACTTTAAGTTTTATTGTACTGTTCAAGGTGATCATATAACATAATTGATTTATAAAGCTATATATGTGCATTCTTATCTATTCCTTAAATATCCACCTATCCAATACTACGTACCTTCCATATTTGGCACCTTTCAAAAATAATAACTCACCATAATAGCTCTCACATAACTAATAATTTCAAAATAAAATATCCTTCCATAAAATGTATATTTAAACAAGATATATTCCTCTACAATACAATATTTCCAAGAAAAATGGTTAGCCACATGGGTCACCCTTGAACAAACATCACATATCCAAACCAAATAAGCCATTGGAGCTCATGAATTTGTATTAATTTGAAAAATAACATAAGCCACAATTTTATATGACACCACTAGCACATAAATTCTAATAAGACCACATTTTTCATATAATTAATAAATAACACATAAAACACATCATTACCATATGCTTCAAATAAGTTTATAGAAGAAATTTATCAAACTCCTATATAAATACCTATATTCATAAAACTAATAATTTTACATATATCAAAACACATATATAATTATTTATATATAGACAAAGTTTGAAAGACATTTTACCAAGAAAATAATTATATCTACAATATGTTATTAGACAAAGATCCTCTTTTATGTTTAACATAAGTATAGAGAACAATGTGAGATTACTTTTGGGGAAGACAATCCGAGTTTCCTGTATGTTCTTGAGTTTCCATTCCTATAAATTGAGTAGCTGAATAATATGATTGTAAGAAACCCTTAGGGTTAGGAAAATACTTATCCTTTTAGTAGTTTATTAAATTATTATTAGAAATCAAGTAAAGTAATTACCATATCAAACAAATGATTAGTTACTAAAAGTTACTAGAGGTATAATATTAGTGAAAATGATAATTATAATAATTAATAAAAATAATTTTTACATTTTAAAATTAAACTTGATTATTCAATAGCTATTGTTATTTCTTATAAATTTATAACTGACACATTACTATAGTATTAATTATAATATAAACCATTATTAAATAATCCATTAATTACTAAAACTATGGAGTATTAATTTTTATAAAATTAATATAAAAGTTGTGGTCACCAAAAGAATAACCATGGGTATAAAATTATGGGGTATTATAACTTGTTTGTTAACTAATCTGTTGAAGAAGGCTACACATTTCAAATGGGATGACTAGTGTAGTGAAGTCTTCAAAAAGTTAAAGAGGTCTTGGACTTTATCCCAATGCTCACACTACCAAGTGGATTGGATGGTTTTGAAGTGTATATATATGCTTTAATTCATGGTTTAGGTTTCATGTTGATGCAGCATGGGAGAGTAGTGGTGTATGATTCTTAACTACAAAAGAAGCTTGAGTAGAACTATCACACACATGATTTAAAGCTTGCTATAGTGGTGTTTGCTTTGAAGATTTAGAGGCATTATCTTTATGGAAATATTCTACACCTATCACAAGAGCCTCACGTAGATCTTGACATAGTAGGAGTTGAATTTGAGATAGCATTGATTGTTGGAATTAGTCAAGGGTTATGACATAAAGTTGAATTACCATGAGGGTAAGGCTAATGTAGTGGTAGATGATATTAGATGAAAAACCTCTCATTCCTTAAGTATAATCATGTTTTTTGATCAATTGCATCAAATGAAGATAGAGTTAACCACCACTAGTAGTATAAAGGCAAGGATGAATGTACTCACCTTTACATTTTTGATCTGTGAGGAGATTTGAGCTAGTAAACTTGGTGATGTTAAGCTAGAGAGGATATAGTAGGCTATTAAAGAAGCTAAAGCCAATAGGTTTTAACTCCATGTTGATGGTGGTGTTAGATACTATGATAGGTGATATATACCATAGGGATATGTTAAGCTCAAGAGGAAAATACTTGAGGAAGGTCATTGTACTCATTATTCCATCCACCTTGGAGGGGTTAAATTGTTAATTTTTTGATGAAGGTGTATTGGTGGCCTCATATAAAGTGAGAGGTTTTAGAGATTTTATTTTATATTTGACCTATTAGATGGTTAAGATTGAGCATAAATGACTAGGAGCGTTAGCGCAACCACTAGAAGTTCTAGAGTGGAAGTAGCATAGCATCTCTAAGGACTTTATGGTGGGTCTTCTGAAGACTTGTAGTGGATTTGAATCATCTGGGTTATTGAGGATTTTTTGACTAATAAGTAGTGTTTGAATCAATGAAGATGACATGGAGTATAAATTAGTTAGCCCATACTTACAGAAATCATATTGTGCATGTTGAGTATGATTTATGTTGGTCAATTAGAGCTTTAATAAAAGTAGTTAATGTAATTATTTGGTGAATTTTGCATACATGAATCCAAATATTCTTTTTTACTACTATTTATCATATTTTATAGTTATTTAGCGATATTGGGATCAAAATAAGCTAAACACAATAATTGAAATAAGTGAAAAGCATTAATGAGTACTCAAAGTATGTAAGGGTGGAAAGATATACATATTCAACCCTAATTCAATCCAAATTTGGAAACATGATAATCATAAAAGTGGTATGTATTCTTTTTAGATTTCTAATGCACTAAAAATAAACCCAAAAATGTTCTAACAAAGACGTTATAGCTGAAATACAAAATAATGACGAAGTTGTAAACAACCATCGAGTTCAAAAATGACTAGGATTATGTTGAACTATGATTGGGCCTATTCCATGGTTATTTAAGTGAAATTTTGATAGAGACTCTAGTTTAGTATGAGATAGAAGGGATTTTTCATTTTTGTTGTGTTAATGCTTTACTTGGTATAATAGAAAAATCGATCACTTTTCTATTATTATTTTGAGAAATAGGGTATGATTTGAGAGATGAGTTACAGTGGGATTCATTAACATGACTAGAGAGAAAATAAAAGTTGAGAGACATTGGTTATCCTCTATAGCTAAGAAAAGGGGATATGAAACATTATAATGAGTTGCCTATTTTTGCATTCATACTAGAGATAGACGAGTCTTAAAAGATAATAGTGTGTAGTGGCTAGAGAGAGCATTACTCTACATACTTTTGTTGGAATTTATGACTATGTGTTTTGACTCAATATTTGGGGCCAATATTCAATTAGATTGGGGTTAAGGGGATTGACTATAACCTTAGCCTTTTCTCTTATTAGATTTCACTTGTTCTTATACTATTGTTGGGTTTTTTTGGTATGTTTTCTTTTTATTTATAATTAGACATCATTTACCCCTTATCATTACTTTAGAAATAGGAGATCATGTCACCTCCCATTTCTCACTTCCTAGTCCTCATGATATTGACTTTGCATGTTATTTCAACACTATGCACTTGTAATTAGAATTTATCATGTTTTTAGTGTCATTGCTAAGGAATAGGCAACAAGTGACCTTAGGATCCAAGAGATTTTTTTTTTACTTTAGACATTTGATTTTAGTATTATTTTTATTTTATTTTATTTCTAATTCTTCTAAATTTGTTTTGAGTTGTTTTTTGACATTATGTTGGATCTATTGTGCATGGACCATTCTTGAGGGGTGAGCTATATAAATTCAATCAAGAGATTTAGAGGACTTTCCATAGGATGCATAGATTGGGAAGAGATGCTAAAGGCATAGAAAATTCCATGAATCAATAAGCTCTTAATCCATAAGACCTGCATCCTCCACAAGTAGTGAATCTAAATTTACAACACAAGCCATCTCTTCTATAGAAACTAGTTCAACTACAAGTACATGTTCCACTGGGTAGACCCCTTAGAGACTATGAAACCCTAAATCTAGATTTATACATGAGAAAACACTCAACATTTGGCTTTCATAATTATTGAACCAATTATTCTTCATTTAGATAGTATCTCCCACAAATTTGAAGGCCAACAAATAATTACATTCTTAGAAACATACTAAGCAAGTAGCTGAGTGCCTACATGCATGTCATTGGCATGCATGGAAATGATTACATCATGCATGGGGAGTTTATTGGTAGCATAATTGAGCATTAATATTAAAATTATATAATTAATTAATTTAGTATTAGGATTCGATAAAAGGAAAAGCATAAAGTAGCATAAAGTTAGCATAAAGGTAGTATAATATCTTTTAGCTTGGAATCTTTTGAATTATACTTTTAACTGATGTTAGAATGGCTATAAGCAGCCATAGAAGGCACGATTATGACATTAAAGATTGAAGATAAATATTGAAGTTGAATACAAGTGAATTCTATGTGAGTTCAATTCAAGTTAGTTGAATCCATGTGAATGATTTACCTTGAAAGTTTTAATCTCTTTGTGTGAATTAGAGATTAATTCATATCATTTTATACTCTCAACAAACCATATTTTTCCATCCATAATTTTCATAAAAAATCACTCTATTTCAAGAATACTTGAAGCCCTAATTTATTTTACCCATTAAAACCCTAAAACACCATTTGAAGCCCTAAAACCCTTCACCTAAACCAAACAACACTTATCTTTTCTTTTCGGATTAAACCCTATCTATTATGTGTGGGAGGATGGGATTATCAAAATGATGAGAATATGGTTTGGTTGTATCGATAATAATTAAAAGAATCTTGGATAATAAGGTATGGATTAAAAGAACATTCAAATATGGTGAGTTATGATTGAATATGTGTCGAACCAAAGTGGTGATGATTTAGTGTTGGTGGATGAAGGATGTTGAAGATTCGAATGGTGTGAACCTATATGATATGTATTTGAAAACAATTTTGAAATGATGATGAGCTTCAAATGTTAGGGTTTAGATAGAGGATGAGGTCATGGTTTAGGGTTATCGTTAGGGTGTTTACATAGATTCGATTTGCTTGAGTTTGAACTCATAAAATTCAATGAGTATTCAACTTCACTATCAATCTTCAATGTCAATTCAATTCTTAATGCCTATACTCAACATTCATAGAAATTTTTAACCTTTCTACCACTAGATAAAAGCATAATTCAAAAGATTTAAGGCTAAAAGATATTATGCTACCTTTATACTAACTTTATGCGAACTTTATTATCCAACTTTACTACTTAATTAATAAATTAGCTAAAGTACTAATAATTCTCAACAATTCTACAAATAGACTCCCATGTATGTGGTCACTCCTTCCATGCATGCCATGCACATGTATGTAGATAATTAGTTGCTTGTTTGTTACATTTCTAGTAACATAACCATCTATTGGTCCTCAAATTTGTGGGAGAAACTTTCCAAATAAAGTATAATTAGCTCCTGCATCACTAACCCTAACCCTAACTCTATTCCTAACCTAAAAAATCGTATTCCATTAAACCCTAACATTTGAATCATCATCTTTAACAATACATCATTGTCGAATCAACATCATAATTAAATCATCATGTTAAAATGATCTTTATCACTCATCCACCATCACCGAATCATCACTATCATTTTTTATACCATACTCGAACCATCCTTATCCTTATTCCATCATAATTGAATGTTTTATATTTTAATTCACCATCAATGAAACTTTATCCTAATAATTATCTTTATAACCAAAGCATATTCTCATCAAATTGAAAAACCCATCCTCCCACACACATCAATTTTTGTACCAAAGCCATAGGTTTGTGGTATTGCAATCAAGATTCAATATTTCTTTCAAGATTCTTCAGAATCCTTCAAGAGACTGTCTTATCTTCAAGAATCTCTAAGAATTCATCAAGAAAATACAAAAGGGATAATAACTTAAAGGCGTGTTTGGGATAGTTATATTTGGTTTGTAAAGAGGAATGAGGGAGAACCAAGGAGAGGACTTGATGGATATTCTCAAGACCTTGATGGATGAAATCAATGAGGTAAAATTGCATATGGGGAGAATGGAAGCTTCCCAAACTCACGAGTCTCATGTGTAACCACAAAATGAAGGAAAAAAGTAGAGGAAGGGCACGTAAAAAAGGCAGAAAACTAGGTGGAAGAAGAAGAAGAGAGCATGGGAAATTACATAAGGCCACGTGGCACTTCGAGGAAAACATATGATGTGGAAAAGAAAACCCGCTTTGATCCTTCTGACTTTAAAGGTAATCTCGACCTAGAATGTTTTTTTGAATGGTTGCAAATCACTAAATCTATTTTTGAGTATTAGGAAATTTATGACAAAAATGGTGCCAAATAGCAATATTAAATTTTAAAAAAAATTTCTAGAGTGTGGTGCAATAATTTTAAAAGGATATGGGAGAGAGAAAAAAAATCAAAGATTAGATCATTGGAATAATTAACGAAACATTTGAAAAAGAAATGTGTGCCTTGGGAATATAAACAAGAAAAATTTATTAAAATGACTACTTTGAGGCTAGGGTTTCTTTGAGTTGAAGAATACATTTGCGAATTCAAAAGGTTAGCTCTTATGTGTGATGTCCAAGGATAAGAAGAACAATCAGGTGCACGATTCTTTAGGGGGTATAAATATGAATCTTCAAGAGAAGGTAGAGGTGTATCCTTATGAAGTGTTCGAAGACCTAGCCAAGTTAGCCACCAAGTTCTAGAAATAGTTGAAGAGGACAAAGCCACCAAGTAAGCCAACCAATGCTCCATATGGTTTATATTTCAAGGTTGTGTTAAAGTCACCAATTTCTCAAGGTGCAAACCAAGACAATGTTAGGAACTTGATTGGTGAAGAAAAGGGTAAAGATCAAGTTATTGATAAGATGAACAATTAATGCTTCAAATGTAGAGGTTATGGCCACTTTGCTCGGGATTGTTGTAACACCCCCAAAATTCACTACCGAAAAATTTTGTTAATTAAAAGAAATTAGCAGAAGCAAATTAAGTAAAACATGAACTTTGGGAGTATTACCGCCACACTTAGTACGAGACCGGTTCACTCATACCGTTCCAGTACCAAGTGCTAAGGCTACGAAAAATGAAATACAATTTGAAAGACATTCTACAAGCATAAATTAGAGTAAATTGCAAGAAATTCAACATACTTAAATCAGAGTAGCGCATCAAATCATTTATAGGAATAAAATCCACCAGTGGTGGTTAAAGTAACAACATAACATCAAAAACTAGGAAATTAAAAAAGAAGGAGGAAAACCCTAACGATATCAGATAACTCCTTACTCTCTTTCCTGTAGCCCAGTTGAGTAGCACCTAAAAAAAACCTACAAGGGCACTGCCCATTGAATAGGTAGGGGCCCCATAAAGGGAATCCCTTCACTACTACGGTACTGAGTAACCCTTTAATACCACACTTAAAGACAAGCCCGCATACGGCACATAATGCAAGCTACACATATAAATATTGAGAGGTACATACATAACAATAACATGCATAATAACTTATAGGTCACGATCGATACTTTGGGCCTTAAGCCATGTCATATTGTAAGATCAATACATTCGAGCCTTAAGCCATTATTCCGTCATCATTCAATTAGTATCATATTTTATATCCATGTGAGTGCGAGAACCCCACTATTATAGCCGGTGGACCGGAAGGTAAACACACAGGGCAGAACGCACCTGACCACTATTATTTGCCAGTAGACCGGTCTGGCCCCGACTCACATGGTGTTCCCCTTTCAATAATAGTATCTTTCCTTTCTTTAATCAGCACATCAACCATATTTATTTGCCTCGAATGGAAGATCAATAATCTGGGACACAAAGGTACATTGGTCGTACCAGTGCATATCAGCTACTCAATACCCTTCAACCACGAACCCAAGGACACAAAGGTACCCTGGTCGTACTAGTGCATAAAGCTAACTTAGTACCCTACCAACAAGGACACCTAATACATAAGTATGCATACCCCCTAACTAGGTCCATAGAGCTAGAAAGAGTAAGATATAGGGCCTGGCTGGGGCACAAAGGCACACCAGCAAATACTAGAATAATCGTGGACTAAACCACGTCCTAAGGGTAGCGACCCCTAAGGAGTCACCATTCCCGATCTCGAGGTCTTTCACTTTAAGTAATAGTGTCTTAATTAAGGTGATCACGAAAAGCACGATAATCCATTATTTATTCACTTTTAATCGTTATGATATCATTAATCATTTCTTATTCAGATGATTATCCAGAAATTCACAGAGAAATCATTAAGGCCATACTAATTATCAAATACTCTTACTTGGCTAATCATAATTATTTGATTCATATTATAATGTTCCACAATCTCAAAGACATGTTAGGTACAAATTACTCATTTGCCCTTTACTTATATAATTGTTAAGTATCCATTCCTTACTCGTCAAATTACCATACTACCCTTTAGGTTACATAATTACCAAATTACCCTTTATACGGTTTAGGTTACCAAATTATCCCCTACACTTTTTAAATCACCATTCACTCCTCATAATTGCTACACTTATCATATTTCCCATTTGGGTGGTTAGATTACAAAATCGCCCTTCTCCTTTGTTATAATTACTAAATTGTCCTTGAGTTGGATAAATTACTAAATTACCCTCCTTCATTATCATGATTACTATTTTGCCCCTTTAGTTGGTTAAATAATTATCACTTTACCCTTTAATCGGCTAAGTTACCAAATTGCTCTTTCAGTTGGATAAATTACCAAATTGCCCTTCTCCTTTATTATAATTACCATTTTACACCTCAATTATTATAATTGCCATTTACACTTTTCAATTATCATAAATTCCAAATTAACCTTCCTCATAATTAATTTACGCTTATTTATAATTATAATTACCAATTTTACCCTTCTCCATATTTAAAATTACCATAATGCCCTTTAATTGGTTAATTTACAAATTACCCTTCTATAGCATCATACTTATCCAATTGCCCTTCTACAATCATAATTTAATTGCTAAATTATCTTTTGTCGTTATCATAATTACCAAGTTACCCCTTACTCCCAAGTTTACCATAATATCCTTTTATTTACAAAATTTCCATTTTACCCCTTACATCTAATTTTACCATAATATCCTTTTATTTATGAAAATTACCACCATACATCTTTTACTTTACAAATTACTATTTTACCCTTTCATATCCAAGATTACCATCATTATCTTTCCTTACATTATTACCATTTTGCCCTTCTTTTCCAAATTACCATATTACCCCTTTACTTATAAATTACCAATTCACCATCAACTTTTAAAATTTACCATATTACCATTTACTTATGAAATTATGATTTTGCCCCTCTAAATCCAAAATTACCATAATGCCCTTTTACTTAAAAAATTACCAAAATGCTCTCCTTCATATAAAAATTACTATTTTACCCCTACTTCCAAAATTACCATTTTACCCTTCTTTCTCACAACTTAAAATTTTATCCTTTACTTATAAATTATCATTTAACCCCTTTATTTTTAAATTACCAAAATACCCTTTTACTTATAAAATTACCGAAATACTCTTTTCACTTATAAAATTTCCATTCAACCCCTTTATTCACCATTTTTATGAATTTACTAACACTACATAAGATAAATGATATTAATACTTCATTTTTATTCATGCATTGATACATCATAATATACATCTAATTCCACCAACTTGTCATTATTCAACATAATACTCATTAGCAACTACATACATTGATTCACATACCTTGTAAGCATAATTACTAAAATACCCTTAGACAATAACATTATTCATGCATTAGCAACATGATACATCATATACAAGCATTTAACATTTCCATCAATAATCAAACTCCTTCCTTAATTAACATATCTACATATGGCACAAAAGTTATCATGCTTTCTCTTTTTATCAAACAATATAAGAAACCATATACATATCCTGCTAAGCACACAAAACATGCATAAAATCTTACTAAACCCTTAATGTGCTAGCATACGTTTTTCCATATATTTAAGGGAGGATTAACGGTTACCTTAATCCCGTAAAATATCAAATCTTACCAAGAATAATTAGTAACTCAACACCTAAAAATAGCATCCATCATTAATATGTTAGAAATAAGATGTTAAAAGGATAAAACTTTATAAAAAAAATTTATTTAATAATAATACACTTTAATTAAATATGGATATACCTCAAAAAATTTCTAAATTAAATCCAAAACAAGGGGGAGCTCACGCTGCATGAGCAGCGTGAGTCTCATGCAAAGTCATGAGGAGAAAAGGGCTTAAAGAGGGTGAAGGGAGAAAAATAAGTCATTTTCAGGTTGGGGTCTTTGGGCTAGAAAAGAAGACGGTTAGGGGAGGTTCTAAGGCAAGGGAATGGTGCAGAAGTGAATAGGGGGTGTAGGTGGAGGCTAAGGGTGGTTTCAAGGTGGCATAGGGCGATGGAGATGGCGGTGGCAAGGAGACGAAGTTGGCTATTGAGAAGGGTCGAGGTGGAGGAGTTGTGAAGGAAGGAAAAAAAGAGGGAAAATGGAGGGGTTCAAGGGCTGGTTTTGGCTAACTGATACATGGCGGTTGTAGAGGGGGTTGCAGGGTGTCGAACGATGGGTTGGGTGGTGGCAGAGGTGGCCGGACGACGGTCGAAATGGCAGTTGCAGGTGGCTCGGTGGTAAGGGGGAAAACTGGGGAGAAAAAGAAAAGGGGTGGAGAAGGGAGGAAGTGTAGGGCTCGAGGGGCAGCATGGTGGTGCAGGGTGGTAGTAGGTGGTTGCGGGAGGCGGCGCTGGGGTTGGGATAGGTGGTTCGAGCGGCGGCGGGCGGCGGTGATAAAAAACCAGGGGAGAAATGGGGAAGGAGGAAGGAGAGAGGAGGGAGCTCGGGAAAGGGAGTAGGGCTAAAAAAAATGGGGAAATGGAGGCTTGGGAGATGAAGAAAAAGGAGAGGGAGAAGAGAGGGGGTAGCGGGTGGTCGGCGAGAGGGTGCAGGTGGCAGGTGGTGGTCAGGTGGCAGGGGACAAGAGGAAAGAAGAAGGAAAGGGAGAGGGGCATGAGGCATGTGGTCCAGGGCCAATTTGGCTCAAAAAATGAAAGAAAATGACGGGGGAGGAAAAAGAGGGAGAGGGAGGTAGGTGGTGGCTAGGTTGCAGGTGGTGACATGCTCGACCATGGCAGAAGAAATGGTCGGGCATGGGAGAAGAAGAGAGGAGAAGAAGAAAGGGATGGTGGGCTGCTGGACCGACGCAGGAAAGAAGAGAGTTGGCCGGTCCACGAAAAAAATAAAGGAGGGTAGCTAGGCTGGAGGGACGGGCGTGCGAGGAGGAGAAGGGGGACAACCCACATGAGGGTGGGAGGAAAGGAGGGGAGATGGGCTAGTGGCCCAGCGCGCAAGGAGGGGGGGAAGAGGAAGGCAGGCCCGGCGGCCCAAGGGGGGGAATGGGAAAAAGGAGAGGAGAAAAGGAAAAAGGATAAGGATAAAAAGGAAAATGGAAAAATAGGGAAAATAAGGTAAATTAATTTATAAAATCATAAATGTAATATTCTTGATAAATTATTCAATTTAATAATTTAATTCATTATAATCTAATATATTAATTTAAAAAGGATAAAGTTGGTAAAATATTAGTTTTGAAAATACAATAGTATGAAAATAGAAAAATATTTATTTTTAATTTATTCAATACTCTTATCCAAACTTATATACTCTAAAATCCATAAATAATTAAAATAAGTAATTTTAAAAGTAAATATTATTTCAAATAAAGGTTATTTATTAAGATATAGGTTTTCAAAATTTTTGGGTATTACAATTGTCCCAACCAAAGGGCATTAACTTTGAAGGAGACAACAAATATGGAGTTTTGTGAAGAGAATGAATACCTTGATGAAGACTTCAAAGAAAAAAGTGATGGCTCGAAGGATGGATTGGAAGAAGGCCAAGTGGATTGCTATGTGTTGCAAAGGGTACTCCAAGTATAACAACAACCTTTACTTACTCAATAGGAGAATATTTTTAAGGCCAAGTGTAGAGTGGGTGATAAAGTGTGTGAAGTCTTCCTTGATAATGGCTCATACACTAATGTTGCTCGTAAGAAGATGGTGAACAAGCTTGGTTCAGAGACCAAGGGTCATCTAAGACCATATTCACTCCAATGGCTCAACAAAGAAAAATACGTAAGGGTAACTAAACAAAATATTATTTCTTTTAAGATTGAAAATTATTTTGATGATGTTTTATGCAATATTTTGCCTATGGATGCTTGTCACATTTTGGTGGGGAGGTCGTGGCAATTTGATAGGAAGGTTGTGCATGACGGGGTCCTTAATGAGTATATGGTATGCAAGGGTCCAAAAACGTTTAGGCTAAAACCTAATCTAGAGTGGGAGGACTTGGTTTTGAGGAATGAAAGAGGGGAAGGTAGCGAGGGTGTGAAGCAACAAAAGAAGAAAGAAAGAAAGAAGATGTTGAGTGTAGGAAGGGAAGAAATAATAATAGCATGGAGTTATTGATCCTTAAGGTGTGTGAAATGAATGAAGCAATATGTTATTTATTAGTGCTAAAAGTGGTCTAATTGGGGAAGAATGCTAATATGGATTTGAAATTGCAATAAGTATTGAAAGAATATGCCTATGTGTTTCTGAAAGAGTTGCTAAGTGGGCTACCTCCTTTGAGAGGTACCGAGCATGCTATTGATCTTACACTAGGAGTTCCATTACTCAATATGCTAGATTATAGATAGAATTTGGAGAAGGCTAAGGAGCTACAAAAATAAATGTAAGATTTGTTAGATAGAGGTTATATTCGGAAGAGTATGAGTCCCTGTGGAGTCCCAGCTTTGCTGGTGCTTAAGAAGGATGGTACGGGTTGTATTATAAGTTGGTGATGCCATTTGAGCTATGTAATACACTGAGTTCCTTCATGAGGTTGATGATAGAGGTACTTAGACCATTCCTTGGATTCTTTGTTGTTGTTTACCTTGATGATATCTTAGTATATAGAAAGAGGGAGTTCAAGCACATACAACACTGAAAGAGGATATTTGATAAGCTTAGAGAGGTGAAGCTCTATGGTAAGATGGAGAAGTTTGATTTCATGATGGATAGGGTGATTTTTCTTGGTTATATTGTGAGTGGAGATGGTGTTCAAATTGTTCCGTCAAAGATGAAAGCTATACAATTGTGGCATATTCCTACTAAGGTCCATGAATTTCAAATATTTAATTGGTTAGCCTCATTAAATAGGAGCTTCGTCAAATATTTTTCTACCATACCAACACCTATCACACAATTGATGAAGAAAGGAGAGTTTCATTGGAATGATCAATTGATAAAGGATTTTAAAGACTTAAAGATAAAGCTCTCAAATACACTAGTATTATCTTTACCTTATTTCGATAAAATATTTGAAGTAACATATGATGCGAGTGGTGTAGGCATTGGGGGTGTACCTTCACAAGAAAGGAGGCCAATTGATTTCTTTAGTGAGAATTTGAATGGCATAAGACTCAACTACTTGACCTAAGGAAAATAATTTTATGCTATTGTGTGTTATTTGGAGACACGAAGTCGTTACTTGAGACCTAAGCTTTTTTTACTTCATTTGGATCATGAGATTTTGAAGTATTAGCATGGTCAAAAGAAGGTGTGTCCAAGACATGATAAGTAGATAAGCTTCTTACAAACATTTGTGTTCTCTAGAAGACATGTGGATGGCAAAGAAAATATTTTGGCAGATGCATTATCAAGGAGAACCATGGTACTTACCATGATGGATGCAAAGCTTTTGGGATTTGAGATGTTAAAGAATCAATATACCATGGATGATGATTTTGCTATGATATTTGAAGATTGCAAGAAACAAGGAAGCTATGGGGCTTATGTTATTCAAGATGGGTTCCTATTCAAGCATAAGAAATTGTGTGTTCCTAAGAATTCATTTCAAGATTTACAAATAAAATAGGTGCATGAAGGAGTAATTGCAGGACACTTTGGAGTTCACAAGACTTTGGACTTGCTATAAGAGCATTTTTTCTGGTCAAGAATGCAACAAGAAGTATAAGCCATGGTTGCTTGGTGTTCTACATGTCAAAGGAGTAAGAGTTTCTTCCACAAAGGGTTATATGTACCTTTACCTATACCTACTCAACCATAGGAATGTGTTAATATGTATATTATTTTGGACTTACCTAGGACACAACGATGCAAGGATTCTATTATGGTTGTCGTAGATCGGTTTTTCCAAGATGGCTCATTTTATTCCATGTCACAAGACTGATGATGCTACCCATGCTGGGGATTTATATTTCAAAGAGATTATGAGGTTGAATGAAATTCTGAGAAGTATTGTTTCAGATAGATATGTGAAGTTCCTAAGGTATTTTTGGAAGACATTATGGCATATGTTAGGAACAAAACTTCTATTTAGCACATCACATCATCCTCAAATTGATGAAAAAAATAATGTTACTAATTGAACTTTGGGTACTTTTCTAAGGGGATTGGTGATTAAGAGTGATAAGGATTGGGATGTCAAGTTAGTGCATCTAGAGTTTGCTTACAATCAAATTCCTACTACAACAAGCTCTAGTCTATTCAAGATAGTATATGGTATTAATCCATATATGATGATTGATATGATACGATTGAAAAAGGTGAAGTAAAGAGTTATAATGCACAAGAGAGAGTGGAGTTTTTTTCTAAAACATCATTAAAAAATCAAGCACAATATTGATAAGGAAAATGAAATGTACAAGACAAGAGAAAACAAGCATAGGATCCAACATGTTTTTTAGCCGGGAGATTTAGTATGGTCACACTTGTGGAAGGAGAGATTTTCTAATCTAAGGAAACACAAGTTTATGCCAAGGGAAAATGGTACTTTCAAAGTAATTCAAAATTTTTTAAAAAGTGTTTATGAGCTCAATTTGCTAGATTCATGTGGTGGGATATCAAGGACATTTAACATTGGAGACATTAGCCCTTATTATTGCGATGCAAATTTGAGGGAAAATTTAAATCGACAAGGGAAGAACGATGTAAAAGAAAACACTAAATAATTAGATTTTATAATTATGGAACCAATTATTCTTCATTTGAAAAGTATCTCCCTCAAATTTGAAGACAAAAGGATGGTTAAGTTGCTAGAAACGTACCAAACAAGCAACTAAGTATCTACGTGTATTTGCATGGCATTCATGGCATTCATAGAAATGATGAACACGTTTATGGGGAGTTTATTGGCAGATTATTCAAGCATTAATATTAATACTAGATAATTAATTAATTAATTAGTAGGATTAGATAATAGGAAACACATAAAGTAGCATATAGTTAGCATAAAGTAGTAGAAGTTAGCATAAAGTAGTAGAAAGTTAGCATAAAGGTAGCATAATATATTTTAGCTTATAATCTTTTGAATTATGCTTTTAGCTAATATTAGAATGTCTATAAGTGGCCATAGAAGGCACGAGTATGACATTGAAGATTGAAGATCAATATTGAAATTGAATACAAGTGAACGATTTGGCATAAAAGTTTTAATCTCCTTGTTTGTGTGAATTAGAGAATAACTCATATCCTTTTCTACTCTCCATAACCCATATTTTTCCAGTCATAATTTTTAGCAAAAAATCACTCTAGTTCAATCATAACTAAATTCCTAATTTGGTTTACCCTTTAAAAATCCTAAACCATCATTCAAAGCTCTAAAACCCTTCACCCGAACCAAACAACACTTATCTTTTCTATTCGAATTAAACCCTAACTGTAACCCTAACCGAAAAATCTTCAATTTATTAATTCACCAACAATTAGCCTTTACCCTAATAACTATCATCATAAATGAAGCATATTCTAATCAAATTGTGAAAACCATCCTCCTACACACATTATAAATGCTACAGATTCTAGCATTAGATAACTAACCATGCAAGAGAATAAGTTTAGAATTAAACTAGCCATTATTTAGATGATTTAAATAGTATTTTAAATTAGAGGATTGCCTAAAAATAACCAGTATGTCCATACACTACCCCAATAAGGGATTTTAATAACGGTTATTTTATGGTTTTAATAATGCTTTTGAAACGTTATTGAACCTTCGGTTATGAAATATTTAATACCGGTTCATAACCGTCATAAAAAAAACTACAAGTTTTTTTTAATGTTTTTGTAGTTTTGTTCCATTCCACATACACAGTTGTATGTTCAAATAATTACCAAATCTGAAATATAAAACATCATCAATTAATACCAAATTTGCAATCACACCATAATTTCAATCAATCTCTAATTGGTATGTCTCAATACACTGGGTGTACTCAAGAATCAAAATTAGTAGGCATACCACAACTTGGTAGCTCTACACCCCAAAGTAAGAAGTTTATAGATCATAACCTTGAAGACCAAAAGACATAGACGAAATATAAACCTGAACATGCATGTAGAATATAGATCCTTACCTAATACCGAATGAATGAGTGCATGTGCTTGGCCCATTGGTCTCTAACTTCATCAATTTCATCAACATTGTATTGCTGGCCTCATGCATAGTCATCGCTGAAAAACTACAACGCCTAAGTTTTGATTAATATATAGTTAGCACTTAGATCAAGTACCAAATATATATGTCACGATTAATTAATGGAAAATATGGAAAAGAAAACATACATGGCTTAGATCTATGTTGACCGATTTTTTTGGACTATCAGATCCATTGCTCTACATACATAGTATCCATAATCATTGCTATTTTGTTGTTGTGGACAGTGTCAAATGAATTCAGTTAGCTCTCTAACTATTAGATATTAATTTCAATTAAAAAAAAATATAAAATAGTTGTCTTCCTACTTAACATGACATGCTCATATTGAAGATTCTTTGGGTCTGGGACACCATTCCCACCTCTCATTTTTTATGCCGTCCATAGTGCCCTAATAAATAGAGTTGGATATACAATATTGTAAGTATATATACCTTAAATAATGAAAGTAGAATATATGTATAAATAAGCTAATGAAGTAAGAAGTGAAAAGTATACTAATATGTCGATAAATTCCTTCCCAACATGATGAGCGACTTCCAAAAGGCACATCATAGGTTCAAAGGGAATCAAATACATAGACTTTATTAAGATTAGGTCAGAAGGCATACAAAACCCAATGTTCAGTTGTGAGGTGAGGAATGAGATAGAGCTTGTTGTGTCCCTCAATCAAAATGCGATCCGCTAAATAGTTTATGTGCCTACCCTATTTTATTGTACTACCGTCAGCTATATAGTATGGGCACACAAACACAATAGAGGACAACATTCCCTCCATCGCAACATGGCTAGCTACTAACCTATGGATGACAATAACAATGCATATTTGTTAATAACTAATAACTCATATAAGAGATCATAAAAATTCTAATTATGCGAGAGTACTATAATCTCAAATATGAAATAATACTTACGTGACATAGACGATGAAACTCGTGGTTGACATCCATTCCTGATTATAAATGTCTCATATATTAGCCATCAATGACATGTAAGTAGCATCATCCCTCCCAACATACTCAAGACGACAATTAATGAAAATATAATTGTCCCTAAGGTAGTTTTGGGCATAGAAATACAATAACGCTATTGCTAGCGGAGGTTAGCTCTAATCCAAAGAAGGAATATTTTATAGGGCAACTGATTTTTTAGATTTAGCTCTCTTTCCTTTAGCAGCGCCCTCTTTTGTGTTGCTCGTTCTACTAGTACCTCTCTTGGCTTTACTAATTGAAGTAGTCTTCTTTTTTTATTCCTTTTTTGATTCCATAATTTATAATAATAATAAAAATATGTATTAAGCATATATATATGAAAAAGATATAAACAATGTAACTACTCGAAAAGGTTTAATGAAGATGTTGAATGTCATTACCTCTTAAGTAGTGAGATGTATCTGATCCGTAGGCCAAGGCATGAAGCTTCCATTAGCTTCTAGCATTGTGGCTGCCTTATTGCCCTCTTTATAACAAGGCAAGGGTGCATTGCCAATGATTGGAGTGTCAATACTCACCGGCCTTATATTTAGGGCTAAGTTACACCCATGGACTGTTTGTGTTTGGGTACTATGACTTATGCGTACCCTTCCTTTTGCCAAAATAGTTGAAAGGTCATTCGCTAACAAGTTACATTTATGCAAACCCTAAACAAAAATGTTAATTATTAATTATTTATTACACTAAATACATTTAATAACAATTCATAGTTTGTAATGCTTACCTTGGGAAGAGAAGAAATATGTGCATCAGCTTCACAACTGTCTTTGACACTATTTACATTGGGAATGTGAATCTGATCATGGTCAACTGAATCTGATGGCTTATACCCTCGAGATTTAATAAATGACAACTCTTGCTCCATTATTGTCATCCATTCAAATGCCATATTCAATTTTGGGGTGAGTATAGTGGTGTAACCGTAGCCGGCACGCAATTTAAACCCTCATGCTATCAATTGTAGCACTGGTAAATCAGGGTATCGTTCTAGCCAGGGATTGAGAGGGCTCACCTCTATCTAACTAGCTTAAACTAAAACTAAAAATAAAAATCCTAAATAACATAAAATAAATAAATATGAAAAATACTAATGGGGGTTTATCAAAATAATAAAATAATAAAAGGAATAAATAAATAAAATAAACTAATAATAGAAATAATGAAAATAATGAGAAACCGCAAATATGAGAAATATGTTAGGGAAATAAAAATCCACCACTAGATTAGGTTGAAATATAATATTTATTTCTAAGTCATCTTTTAATCGTGAGAAGGAGATCGACCAAGTTGCACACCAAACGCAGGTCCATACACCTTATATTACTTCCCTTAATTAATTAATACGACCACGTGCCTATATTAACCCTATTAAATAATAGCAGTATAGCAACAACAAGCGGCTCCTATATTTAACTAGATTTAATGCATTAAGTGTAAGTGGAAGATTGTCAATCTAAGTACCCAGACTAGTACAAAACGCATGTCTAGCTGTATTTCCTATCCTTGACCCACACGTATCGAAACGTTTTACCACTTCGGTAAGAATCACAAAACGATTAGGTGAATTGTTATCTAACTTAGCTGCAATTTATACATATAAATTCTAGTATATTTAGATGGCCATCTCGCAGGGAAATAATCCTACATACTATCACTTATGAGGAACCAGAACAAGGAATGCACCGAATAAACTATACTTGACAGAATCATACAAATAAACGATAGCAATTAACATAGAGTCAAGAAACAATCTCACGAAACAAAGAAAATAAAATTATAATTCAAATTCTAATCTAGGGTTTCAATTTATTCCCTAACAATAAATATTCAGCCAGCCATAAACAAAGAATTAATTACATAGAAATATATATCTAAAATATAAATTAAAAATAAGAGAAAGAAATAACCGGAATTAATTTTGGATAAAAGATCAAGAATTTAATCATATAAAATTTAATTTTATCTAAGATAAATTTTACCGGTATAAATTTCCTCTTATTTTTCTTCTCTCTCGCCTTTATTTCCGTGCAAATATTTCTTTTTAATTTTCTTTTCCTTCGGCTGATGGCGCTGACGGCTGACGTGCGTTACTTCTTGTTTGCCCTCGGTTTCTGTTCCTCTCACTTTCCGTGCGTCTGTCTCCCGTCCTCTCTATGACGTGCCCTGCCAAGCCTGTTGACGCTCTCGACCTCTGTCTCTGACCTACGACTCTACCGCCTAACAGTAGAGGCTACTTTTCTCTACCTTTCTCTCCCATCCTATATTTATAACCTGCGCCCTCCTTTTTTACTTTCGTGCTGCACCCCACCTTTCCACGTTAGCCCTGCTGACTTTTCTTCATCTATTTTCGTCGACTGACTCAGCCCTTGCTGAGATCGCCCGCCTTCATTTCTTTTTATTTCGTGCGCTATTTCCTTCATTTTCCACGTCAGCCCTGACAGCTCAATTTTCTTCTCATTTCGTGCATTCAAGGCCTGTTTGGCTTTTGTCGATCGTCGTTTCTTTGTTCCGGGTCGTTGGGCTTTTGGCTTTTGGGTCGTTGGTCCAAAGGTCAAGTTTCTTTTTTTTTTCAAATTCTTTTTAAAATAAAACCTGCAAAATAAAATTAACTAAATATTAATAAATAATATTATACACTAAATTTACTTAATTTATATCATTTTAGCTGAAATAATAAAATTTATGCAATTTTTACCACTTAAGCATAAAACCATAATTATTCCCCTATATTACCTAAATAAACTACCAAAAATTAAGATTATAAGGGTATAAAATGTGTCAAAATATGAACTCATCACACCCCCACACTTAGCTTCTTGTTTGTCCTCAAACAAGTTATTACTCTGAATAAATAAAATTAAAATAACTAGCCACTTTCGTAGGTCTCACGATTACACTTAGCATGTGCAACAAGCCCTTTAAACCCCTAGGTCACCCATCGAGGACGAGTAAGGTCTCGTGAGGGTTTCGAAGATGATAAACCCACAAAATCACACACAAATAAATTGAAATAAAAAAATAATCAAACTACACCTAATACCCTTTACTATTTTTTTCAGAATCTTTTACTTTCAAACGTCAAGATTAAAAATCAATAAAGATTCAACATTGGGAGATTTAAAGGATCAATTTCAACATATGGATCACACATAAACATGATATGTATGAAAAGATCAATATTATGGATGAAAATCTACAACGCCTTAGTCACATCAAGATCCATCCTCACTCTGGATACCCTCTATTTTTTCTCTATTAGATTCATGACTATAGATGTATAGAAACACTCAGGTATGTGAGCTAAGATGATAAAAATAACAAACAACTCACATATATAAATAAATAAGGCTCATGTTCTTGTGGATAAAACCTCACGAAAGATATCAAATACTTGCCAAATGGACTGAACCATATGCTTAACTCTTATGACTAATCTCCATCAGATCAAAGGTTGCTCATCTCAAGAATCAAATATGACTTACTTATTGGTTGTAATGGGGTTTAAGGTAAAGAAGGGTATGGATTATTTTAGGAGTGTGGTGCTAAAAAGATCAAGATCTAGTGGAATCTAATAACTAGATGAAATATAAGCTTAACTCCACATCAATGATTAATGATACACCTTTGCACCTTCACAACAAAATAGAACATGAATAGAACTTTCTCAACATAATCTCCATAACTCCCTCTCTTCATTATATCCTAACATTTTTTTCTTTTCTTTTTTCTTCAAATTTTTTTCATATATTATTTGTTTTTCTTGTTTTTTCAATTTTTTTCTCCACCAAACCTAACCAATCCCCTTTCTTAGCATAAATACATATATTTCTTTCACACACACACATACACAATAACTCTTTATATCCATAACGATTTGATTTCCTTCCACTAGCTTGAAGCAAAGGTAAGGACATTAAGGCCCGAAGGTTATTTAATATGGGTAATGAAAAAAAATGTATGTTCCATGTATAGGCTCAAAAGGGTTTCTATAGGGCGTACATTATGTATACAAAAATCAGGTTAAGCTATTTGGTCATGTGATGAAAAATCCTAAGTTGCCTTTATCATTTTCTCAATCAGAGCATGTTTTGAC
Organism: Tamarix austromongolica; assembly: GCA_039764185.1. Classification (NCBI taxonomy): domain Eukaryota; kingdom Viridiplantae; phylum Streptophyta; class Magnoliopsida; order Caryophyllales; family Tamaricaceae; genus Tamarix; species Tamarix austromongolica. Next base: position 23,941,090 of record CM077818.1, on the reverse strand, counting down.
TATATGCTTCGAATAGCACAAGAGTAAGTTCTAGTAGTCTCTATAGTCCATTACAAGATCTATGGCAAATAATTTTATCAAAGTAATTAAATATATATGAGGTTTACAAAGAAATTTTTGAAGCCAATAAATAGTAGATGATTTTGTGTAAATTCGCTCAGAAAAAGAAGGTACATATGGTTAAAACGCTCAGTGAGGAATGTGATGAATCTCAACATGCCATGTCGGTGGTTAGAAAATCATACATGTTCTTTCTCCATTCACATTTAGACACATAGATATGTGTTCCCTATATCAAAATTAACACAAAAAAATCCCCACTTGCTTTATCTCAATTTCATGATCCTCTTTTCGTTAGATTTCAAAGATATATTCCTCATTGACTAATTAAGGGTTCTACGACTCTAAAAACACTAAACACTCTATAAATCTAAACAATTTTTTTGACACGTACATAAAACAAATGCACCCGTACACTTAAATCACACATTGTCCTCAATGTGTAAAAAAACTAAAGAAACATTTAATTTAAAGTATGGAGATAAAAAATAAATAAATAAATAAATAACTAGAGGATAGAAAACTCCCTCATGACATTGGGTTGCCTCCCTAGTAGCGCTTGTTTTTATGTCTTCAGCCTGACATGATCTCAGTTTTTCTCGTTCAAGGTGGATATGTCCACTTTAGAGCTGCTTCACCAAATCCTTCCACGTGATGATCATCTTTATCCTGTAAGGAAGAAAAAAGATAAAATGTTAGATTTAATGACAGATTTGATCCAAAAAGAACGTAACTTACCTAGCATGGAATCTAAGCTCGAGTGTAAAGAGAGAATGTTTTGTCCAATTTCCATGTACGGTAATATCTCTATCGAAGGAACATATTTTCCCATCTCAAAATCTTTAAACACATCCTTCCAACATAACCTCTCCTTTGGAGCATCATGATTCTTATTAAATGTATCCAAGGTGATTTGATTACTCTCTTCACTCTTGGATTTATTCAACCTACTAAAAAAAGGAAAACAAGGAGTGTGGTTAGCATAAATAAAATCAAAGTGGTCCAAAGGCTTACCTTGTGTTTTATGCTCATCTCCAAGTAGAAGTGGGGAATAAATGTTCAAATATGGTATATGGTAGGTGAAAGTGATAGTCTTGTCATCCATATACTTCTCTTTTTTCACTTGATCCTCATTTTGATGAGATTCTTCTTCTACTTTTGCAAACTCTTCTTCCACATGATCTTGATTTTCAATGTTCTCCATAGGAATCTCCTCAACTAGATCATCCTTACATTAAGATATGGCATCATCACCCTCGTAACTCTCACTTGAATTTGAAATTGAAGTACTAGAGAGCTCTTCTTGTGCTTGTAATTGATTCATCAAGTTGACCATATACCCCATTTTCTCCTCTAGCACTGATACGCTTTCATTTTGTCTAATCTAATTTTGCATCAGTTGATTTAGGCTTTCTGCCAACTGGTTTTGATCATTTATCAGTTCTTCAAGAAGCTTGTCCATTTTTTTTGAACTTGAGGGTTCTGAAACTAGAGAAGATTCTTGTTGAGGATATTGATTATATTTTGAAGCTTCATATTTGCGCGTGTAAGGGTCTTGATATGGCACTTGATACTGATCATTCATTTCCCATCCAAAGTTGGGTCGATGCCTCATTCCCAAATAGTATGTGCTTGTATAGGGATCGTGTCCTTGAAAACCATTGAAAGATTGAGCACTAGATTGTGTCCATCCTCCTCCTCTCATAGCTTTTTCATGGTAAGCATATGGATTTCATTGCGTATGACACACTCCACTTGTATTAATAACTATAGTAGTTTTAGCAACCTGCAAAACAAGAGAAGTGAGTTTTTTAAGTTTACCTTTAAGACTACTCATACTTAACTCATTTACTCTTGCGTTAAGATTCGAGCAAAGTTGTCCATAACCAAAGGATCCCCTCATAACTACCTGAAAACACTAACACTACAAAGGAAAAGGTTAATATCAAAACACACCAAAAATCCTAAGAAAATCTAAAACAAAACTAAAAGAAAAAATACAAAAACACTAAAAATGAAAAAATACTAAAAATACTAGCAAAATAAAGGTGAAGTTACCAATCCCCAGGAACGGCGCCAAAAATTGGTGTAACCGTAGCCGACACGCAATTTAAACCCTCTTGTTGTCAATTGTAGCACTGGTAAATCAGGGTATCATTCAAGGCCTGTTTGGCTTTTGTCGATCGTCGTTTCTTTGTTCCGAGCCTTTGGGCCTTCGGCTTTTTGGTTGTTGGTCCAAAGGTCAAGTTTCTTTTTCTAATTTCTTTTTAAAATAAAACCTGAAAAATAATATTATCTAAATATTAATAAATAATATTGTACTCTATATTTACTTAATTTATATCATTTAGCTGAAATAATAAAATTTATGCAATTTTTACCACTTAAGCATAAAACCATAACTATTCCCCTATATTAGCTAAATAAACTACCAATAAATAAGATTACAAGGGTATAAAATGTGTCAAAATATGAACTAATCATATGGCCACTTGCTCATTAGTGCTACAAGAACCCCGATATCGACCACAAACAATCATTCTCGTAATACCTAATCCAAGACCCCTGTGTCTTCCAAGGTGTTCTAAAATTCCTGTATCTTGGGACACAATGTTATATTGGTCCACGCCCTCCTCACCATCTGACATTTGAAGTTCCTCCTGTAATATATACAATATATGTAAAATTAGCTTATAGGAATAAGCATAATATAATAGTTTTCTAATAGAAAACTAAGTAGGGTTCTAGATATCTACAAACTTGCAATTTTTTGGCTACAACATCTACATCTTCATTAATATATCCATCTCTTGTTGCTCTAGCCTTCTTCCATAATGTACCAATATTGATGGATGAGGTACATGGATCCATGTCTTAGGCTAGGAATATTATTATAAAATTCGACAACCGTTATTAAAACTTTTGTGTAAATTCTTACATTGGGCTTTTAATAACAATTTTGAACTATAATCATTATCAAAACTATCCCGTGTATTAATTTTCACATGTTTGACAACGGTTTCCGAACTATCTTTATTAATGTCCCGTTATAATTTTCTGTTTTCGTAGTAGTGTTATTACCAATTTCCTTTAAATTTGTGATACTTTTCTATAGAATGGGGTTTTTATGATACCATAAATCTTAAGCTTTTCTCCTTCACTCATAAGAATAAAGATAAGAGTTGGCTACATTCTTTGTTGATGGCATTAATTGCTATGTGGGATCATATGGCTCGACAATTTCTTGCTAAATGTTTTCCACCGTCAAAAACTAATAAGACAAAAAATTATCTTACTACTTTTGTGTAGTATGTTAATGAAACGTTATATTAAGTGTAGGAATGATTCAAATAATTGCTAAGAAAGCGTCTTCACCATGGTCTAACTATTTGGCTATATTTTTACAAATTTTATAATGGTTTGTTTTCTACTAATTGTATCATGCTTGATGCAGCTCCAGGTGGGATAATCATGAACAAGACCATATAATATACCTATGATTTTTACTAAGGAGTTAGGAGCTAATGGTCATTAGTGGCATACTGAGAGATTATGTGGTAGGAGTGAGGGCATCTATTATGTCAATGTGGTCACTACTCTTTCGGCAAAATTGGATGTTTTGACTAAAAATGTGGCTAACTTGAGTGCTTCTACTCTAGAGGTATTGATTTTGAGATATGACTTATTTGGTGGAGCTCACACTAGCACCGAGTGCTAGGTAGATAACCCTTTTTCATAATCATATGAGCAAGATAACTTTGTTTTGAATCTTGATAGGTCCAACAACAATCCTTACTCAAACACTTGCAATCCTAGTCAGAGGAATCACCCAAATTTTTCTTGGAGAAATCAAAACCTAACTTAGCTTCCAAGTAAATTAAGACCACCTCAAAGGATACCAAACCACATCCCCTAAACCAAAATAGATTTATCTCCAAAAAGACCAAGGAACCTTGCCTAGAATTACAGAAAGGAATCAATGAGAGGATGCAGAAACAATCACTTGGAGGAGTGGTAACGAGTTATCTAATATACCATCTCTGAGCTTAAAAGAAAAGGGTAAGAAAAAGGTAGTTGATGAGAAACCCATAGATATTTCTAATTCTCAAAATGAGGTAAAAGATGACCGCAAACCTAGTGGGAGTTCACATCATGAGGTAAAACCTTATCAACCTCACATCTCATTTTGTTAAAGATTGAAAAAAAAAATAGATACATAATTTTCTAAGTTTCTTGAAATTTTTAAGAAATTGCATATAAATACTCCATTTTTAATGCTTTAACCCAAATTGATATATGTCTCCAAAATTTGTACATAAATAATTCTATTAATTGTTATAAATTATGTTGCACATATATTTACTTTTCTTATTATGTGATTACTTAGGATATTAACTCAGGACATGGGAGTGGATCAAGATGATTGTTGTGTAGCTGTTGCTGGGTGCTGTTACAGAAAATGTGTTGTATTAATTTGTGATTATCCTATGTGATGCATTCGCCGGCATACTTGGCTAATGGGAATTAAGTTGGCTATGTAATCTGCCTCCCAACCCATATTTATTGAGTTAGATGGAATGTGGATTACTCAACCCTTAGTAACCATAATTAGCTAGCAGATTTTAGCTAATGGGAATTAATTGTAAATGCATTGATTTGGATTATTGTACATTATTATTATTTTGTTGGAGTTAGGCTGTTTCTTTGCCCCAACTCTTCGATCCCTGATGTTGTATTTGTTTTAGCTAATTTTTGGGCTGTGTTTTGGCTGATCTATTGTAAATTAGGCCTGAGCCCATCGTCTATATACGGTTGTATCATTTGTATTATATATGCCATATAAAAGGCGTATATGCGATTGTATGAGACACTTTTTGGTCAAATACATTCTGATTGAATTTCTAGAACTCTCTCTCGACTTCTCTCTTTCTCTCTCTCTCGCGACCTTCTCATTTGCATCTTCTTCTTCTTCCTCGATCTTCTTCTTGATCCGTTTCTTGATCTCTTATGTTCTACAACTTCGGCACCCTTAATTCAATTGCGCTATGAGTTTTTCTAATCTTCTTTTGGGATTAAAACCTTTAGGCTGATTGTCTTAGCGAATCGAACCCCGCGCTCAATTGTTTATTGATCCGGTGAAAACTTATGAAACCTAACCAGGTTTCATCATTTGGTATCAGAGCCTCGAATCTTTGAGTGCTTGTGGTTTAATTCATTTGTTGCTAAAAATTATTTTTCTGTTCTTAATTCTTGATTTCACTAACCCGTGGTTCTGAAGTATTGATTCTAGGGTTTGCGACTGACAAGAATCGAACGATTCTTGTCGTGATTAATCCGATGACAAAGAAAGTTGTTCTCACTGAGGCGGAAATATTTGGGAAACCCTAAATAACTGTTGGCATGAATTCTCAGTTAGGGTTTGGTCAAGATTCTTGAATCTTGACCATATTCGAGAAATACTTCTCGATCGGTAAACTCGATCCTTTCTTTTACTAATTACTGCAATTACTGGACACCAGCTTAACATTCTTATTACGGGTTGATACTCTACTTACACTTGAAAGAGTGAGAAGGTAGTAGTTAAGTTCCGGCGAACCTTTGGTTCTAGAAAGGGGTTAGGACCCCAAGAAGAGGGATCCTATATCATTAATTGGCTTAATTCCACAATTTTGCTATCGTGGTAATCTTGTTCCTTTCTCAAAATTTTTCTACTTTGTTTGGTTCAACGACTGCTTAAGATTACTGTGTTGTTCTGTATTGTTCTAATAAATTCTTTAACCTTGTGATTGTTCTACGATCCCTTTAATATAATTGTGATCAAATTGTTGTTTTGATTGGATTGATAGTAAGGTGTGAGATCAACTGTAGATTGATTGTTATCTGTGTTCTTTTCTTGTGCTTGATAAAGTAAACCTGAAAAGGATTTACAATGTCTAATAACGGACAATCTGTGAATCAATCTATATCTATATCTAACAATGATTTATTAGAGACCCTTAGAACTTTTCAAGAACAAATGACTGCTCAACTAGCTGTTTTATCTGCTAACCTAGAACAAAGGATAGGAGAGCAAGAAATGAGAATCAATGATTTGCAGAATAACAGAATAGATAACCAACATGCTCGGGTATTAGGAAGGGCTCCCATAGACCCTGGAACTAGGATTCCACCCTTAAATAACTTAGAAGAACTAGAAGATCAAATATCCAATAATAGTGATAGGAGACCCAGACAAATTAATAGGCAGGAAAGACAGTTAGATCTAGTTGATAGGAACCTAGGTAAACTTAAATTTAATATACCTGGATTCAATGGGAGGAATAACCCTCATTATTACTTTGAGTGGGAAAGAACGATAGAATTAGTGTTTTAATTCCATAACTATTCTGATGAAAAGAAAATTAAAGTAGCAGTAGTAGAATTCACAGACTATGCATCTTCTTGGTATCATAATCTTGTCTTTACTAGGCGTAGGAGTGGATAGGCACCTATAAAACATGGGATGAATTTAAGATTTTGATGAGAAAAAGGTTTGTTACAAGTTACTATTATAGGGAATTACATAAAAAGTTGCAGACATTAAGTCAGGGGAATAGGTGTGTAGATGAATACTTTAAGGAACTAGAGGTATTAGTGATCAAAACAAGAATTGTTGAGGATGAGGATGCCATAATCGCTAGATTCTTAAGTGGGTTAAACTCTAAGATCGTTGATAAGGTAGAGTTATATCCTTGTGGAACCTTGAGTGAAATGGTTAATATAGCTACTAAGATAAAGAGTCAAATAAGGAGAACTCGGCAGTATAAACCCCCTGGAATTGGAAATAGGAGTACCCAAAAAAGAAATTTTGGAGGACCTAATTCTGGAAACTGGAAGAATAATGAAAGGTTTGAATCTAGAGGTAAGGGTAATGAGGTTAAGGTAGGAAATAGGACTGATAAAGGGAAGACTATAACAGCTAATCCTACTAGTGGTCCCAATAGAACTAGAGATATAAAATGTTTTAAGTGTGGGGGATTAGGTCACATAGCTTCTAAGTGTCCTAATAAGAGGAACATATTGATTGGAGATTCTGGAGATATAGAGTATGAATCTGAGGAGGAAGAATTGGAGGTTAACTTGATTAGGGATGATATTAGTGAATCAGAAGAAGAGATAGAACTTCTAATAAGTAGAGATCTTTTTGTGGTGCGTAGGGCATTAAACAGTAATAAAGTACCTGACCTAAATGCAATTTAGAGAGAAAACATATTTCATACTTGGTGTTTGATTGATGATAAGTGTTTTAATATGGTAATAGATAGTGATAGTTGTATCAATGCTGCTAGTACTTTATTAGTATCTAAATTAGGCTTACCAACTACTAGACATCCCAAACCTTATAGACTACAGTGGTTAAATGAGTTAGGGGATGTTAAGGTTAGTCAACAGGTCCTAATAAATTTAAAGTTAGGTAAGTATGAAGATTCTATTTTGTGTGATATTGTTCCAATGCATGCTGCTCATTTATTATTAGGAAGACCTTGGCAATATGATAGGAGAGTAAGACATGATGGGTATAAAAATAGATATATTGTACAAAAGGACGATAAGAATATTATTTTAGCACTTATGACTCCAAAAGAAATCTTTGATGACCAAATTAAAATAAAGTCTGATTATAAGGAATTAACCAAACAGAGTGTAGAAGCTGGAACTAGTTTAAAGGAAGTTAAGAAGTCATTTGGGTTTTATGCTAAGAAAGGAGATGCTAAAAAGGCTATTAGGCAACAAGCAAGTGTATATTTGATGGTTTATAAAGAATGTTATGAGTGTCAATTGGAGTTAAGTGAGGAAGTACCTACTGATGTTAGGAAATTGTTAGAGGAATATAGTGAATTGTTTCCTAAGGAGATTCCCCATGGATTACCTCCATTAAGGGGGATAGAACATCAAATAAACTTTGTACCAGGTGCTATTATTCAAAATAGGCCTTCTTATAGAGCTAACCTTGAAGAAGTTAAGGAGTTAAAGATGCAGGTTTCTGAGTTATTGAGTAAGGGCTATATTAAGAAATCAATGAGTCCTTGTGCAGTCCCAGTACTTTTAGTACCTAAGAAAGATGGAAGTTGGAGGATGTGCATAGATAGCAGGGTAGTAAACAAAATAACCATTAAGTATAGATATCCTGTACCAAGATTAGATGAAATGCTAGATCTTCTCTATGGTGCTGTGATTTTTTTCAAAAATAGACTTAAAGAGTGGATATCATCAAATTAGGAAGAAACCAGGAGATGAGTGGAAGATAGCCTTCAAAACAAACTTTGGGTTATACGAATGGTTAGTTATTCCATTTGGATTATCCAATGCTCCAAGTACCTTTATGAGGCTTATGAATCATGTGCTTATAAATTTTATTGGGAAATTTGTAGTTGTTTATTTTGATGACATACTTATTTATGGAAAATCTTTAGAAGAGCATTTGAGACATTTAAGAATTATTCTGGATGTGTTTAAAACAGAACAGTTGTATGCTAATTTAGCTAAGTCTAGGTTTTGTTTAGAAAGTGTAGTATTCCTAAGATTTTTTGTGGGTAAGGATGGCATATCTGTTGATAAAGAAAAGATTAAAGCTATTCAGGAGTGGCCTGTACCTAAAATTGTTACTAAAGTTAGAAGTTTCCATGGTTTGTATTCTTTTTATCGTAGATTTGTTAGGAATTTTAGTACTATAGCTGCTCCCTTAACAGCAATAATAAAAAAGGAAAATGGTTTTAAATTGGGCTTAGAACAACAAAAATCTTTTGAAATTCTTAAAACTAAGTTAACCCAAGCACTTTTATTAAATCTTCTTAACTTTAAAAAGATGTTCGAATTAGACTATGATGCTTCAGGGTTGGGAATAGGGGCTATACTTTCTTAAGAGGGTAGACCTATAGCTTATTTTAGTGAAAAATTAAATGGTAGTACCTTAAATTACGCTACTTATGAAAAAGAATTATTTGCTCTAGTAAGAGCATTAGAAGTTTGGCAACATTATTTATGGCCTAGAGAGTTTATTATAAATACGAATCAAGAAGCTATCAAATATTTAAAAATTCAGTCAAAATAAAATATAAGGCAGGGTAGGTGGATTGAATTTATTGAAATTTTTCCATATATAATTAAGTATAAAAAAGGAGGTGATAATGTAGTAGCAGATGCCTTATCTAGAAGACATGCCTTGTTGAATGTTGTAGATACTACTTTGCTAGGATTTTCTTGTATCAAACTTTTATATGTGGAGGATCATGATTTTAAAGAAATATATAAAAATTTTTAAAATGCTATACAATGCAAATATTATATCTCTGAGGGTTACTTATTTAGAGAAAATAGACTTTGTATTCCTGATTATTCATATAGAGGATTATTAATACAAGAAGCCCATAATGGTGGACTAATGGCACATTTAGGATTTCAAAAGACTTTAGACATACTATTTTAGCATTTTTATTGGCCTCATATGAAGAAAGATGTGTTAAAATATTGTGTTAATTATATAGCTTGTAGACAGGCTAAGTCCATATCAAAACCTTTTAGATTGTATTGTAATCCCCCAAAAATTTCGAAAACCTATATTTTAATAAATAACTTTATTTGAAATAAACTTTTCTTGTAAAATTATTTATTTTAATTATTTTATGGATTTTAGAGTATATAAATTTGGATAAAATTATTTAATAAAGTAAATATAAATATTTTTCTAATTATCATATTACTTTTATTTAAATAAATTCCCAAACTAATATTTTACCAACTTTATCCTTTTTAAACTAAAATATTAGATTAAAATAAATTACATTATTAAATTAAATAATTTACCAAGAATATTATATTTTATGATTTTATAAATTAAATTAAATTATTTTCCTATTTTCAATTCTCCTTTTTTTACCCTTTTCCTTTTTTTCCTTCCTCATCTTCTTTTACCCTTTTCTCCCCCCTTGGGCCGCCCGACCAGCCCTTCCCCTCCCCTGCGCACTGGGCCACTGACCCATCTCCCCTCTTTCACGCGGGCTTCCTCCCTTCTCTCCCTCGCACACGCCGCCAAGCACACCAGCCCAAACGCTTCCTTATTTTTCCCCGAGACCGGCCGAATCCCTTCTTTTCCTGCGCCAGTCTAGCCGCTCTCCCATCCCTCTTCTCCTCTCTTCCTCTACCTCTGCCCGACATACTCCCGTCGCCATGCCCGCCCAGCAACTATGGCCGCCTGCCACCACCACCTGCCCCCTCTCCCTCTCTCTCTTCCCCCGTCATTTTCCTTCCCTTTTCGAGCCAAACCTGCCCTGGACCACAGTCCCACATGCTCTCTCCCTTTCCTTCTCCTTCCCCCTCTTTCCCCTGCCACCTGACCACCACCTACCACCTGCAGCACCGATTGCCGGCATCCCTGCCCCTCTCTTCTCCCTCTTATTTTTCACCATCTCCCCAGCGCTCCATTCCCCTCATTTTCGAGCCCTTCTCCTTCCCCGAACTCCCTCTTCTCTCCTTCCTTCTCCCTCCATTCTCCTCCACATTTTTTTTTCACCGCCGCCCACCGCCGCCTCCACCACCTCGCCCAGCCCCTGCGTCGCCTTTTTCCACCACCAACTACCATCCTGCGCCACCACGAGGCCCCCTAAGCTGCCCCTCGAGCCCTACACTTCCCCCTTCTCCTCCTCTTCCTTTTGCTCCCCAGTTTTTTCCCTCACCACCAAGCCATCTGCAACCGCTGCTTCCGCCGCCTTCCGGCCACCTTTTCCGCCACCCAACCTACCGTTCGACACCCTGCAACCCCCTCTACAACCTTCATGCCTTAGTTGGCCGAAAATAACTCTTGCACCCCTCCATTTTTCCCTCTCCTTTTCCTTCCTTCACAACTCCTCCACCTCGACACTTCTCGGCAGCCAACTTCCCCGCCTTTCCGCCGTCGTCTTCGCTGCCCTATGCCGCCTTGAAACAACCCTTAGCCTCCACCTACACCCCCTCTTCACTTCTGCACCGTTCCCTGCCTTAGAATCTCCCCTAACCACCTTCTTTTCTAGCCTAAAGACCCCAACCCGAAAATGACTTATTTTTCTCCCTTCACCCTCTTTGAGCCCTTTTCTCCCCTTGATCATGCATGAAACTCACGCATCTCATGCAGCGTAAGCTCCCCCTTATTTTGAAACTCATTTGGTTAAGTTTTGAGGTATATCCATATTTAATTAAAGTGTATTATTATTAAATAAATTTGTTTTATAAAGTTTTATCCTTTTTAACTTCTTATTTCAAACTATAATGATGGATATTATTTTTAGGTGTTGAGTTGCTAATTATGCTTGGTAAGATTTGATTTTTAGCGGGATTAAGGTAACCGTTAATCCTCCCTTAAATATATGGAAAAACGTATGCTAGCACATTAAGGGTTTAGTATGATTTTGTTCATGTTTTGTATGCTTAGCATGATATGTATATGGTTTCTTATATTGTTTGATAAAAAGAAAAATCATGATAACTTTTGTGCCATATTGAGGTATGTTAATTAAGGAAGGAGTTTGATTATGGATGGAAATGTTAAATACTTGTTTATGATGTATCATGTTGCTAATGCAAGAATGATGTTATTGTTTAAGGGTATTTTAGTAATTATGCTTATGAGGTATGTGAATCAATGTATGTAGTTGCTAATGAGTATTATGTTGAAAAATGACAAGTTGGTGGACTTAGATGATAAAAATGAAGTATTAATATCATTATTTTATGTAGTGTTAGTAAATTCAAAAAAATAGTGAATAAAGGGGTTGAGTGGAAATTTCATTACTGAAATTGGGCATTTTGGTAATTTTGTAAACAAATCGAGTATTTTGGTAATTTAAAAATAAAGGGGTTAAATGATAATTTATAAGTAATGGATAAAATTGTAAGTTGTGAGAAAGAAGGGTAAAATGGTAATTTTGGAAGTAGGGGTAAAATATTAATTTTGGATGAAGGAGGGCATTATGGTAATTTTGGAGGTAGAGGGGAAAATCGTAATTTCATAAGTAAAGGGTAATATGGTAAATTTTATAAGTGAATGGTGAAGTGGTAATTTATAAGTGAAGGGGTAATATGGTAATTTGGAAAAGAAGGGCAAAATGGTAATTATGTATGGAAAGATAAAGATGGTAATCTTAGACGTGTAAGGGTAAAATAGTAATTTGCAAAGTAAAAGATGAATGGTGGTAATTTTCATGAATAAAAGGATATTATGGTAAAATTGGATGTAAGGGGTAAAATGGTAATTTTGTAAATAAAAGGATATTATGGTAAACTTGGGAGTAAAGAGTAACGTGGTAATTATGATAACGACAAAAGATAATTTAGCAATTAAATTATGATTGTGGAAGGGCAATTGGATAAGTATGATGCTATAGAAGGGTAATTTGGTAAATTAACCAATTAAAGGGCATTATGGTAATTTTAAATATGGAGAAGGGTAAAATTGGTAACTATAATTATGAAGAAGGGTAAATTAATTATGAGGAAGGTTAATTTGGAATTTATGATAATTGAAAAGGGTAAATGGAAATTAAAATAATTGAGAGAGGTAAAATGGTAATTATGATAAAGGAGAAGGGCAATTTAGAAATTTATCCAACTCAAGGGAAATTTAGTAATTATAACAAAGGGGAAAGACGATTTGGTGATCTAACCAACCATTGGGAAATATGATAAGTGTAGCAATTATGAGGGGTGAATGGTGATCTAAAAAGTGTAGGGGATAACTTGGTAACCTAAACCGTATAAAGGGTAATTTGGTAATTATGTAACCTAAAGGGTAAGATGGTAGTTTGGCGAGTAAGGAATGGATACTTAGTAATTGTATAAGGGAAAACGAGTATTTTGTACCTAACACATCCTTGAGATTCTAGAACATTATAATATGATTAAACAATGCTGATTAGCCAAGTAAGAGTATTTGATAATTAGTATGGCCTTAATGGTTTCTCTGTGATATCTTGGATAACCATCTGATTAAGAAATGACTAATTATATCGAAACGATTGAAAGTGAATAAGTATCTGATTATCGTGCTTTTCGTGATCACCTTAATTAAGACACTATTACTTAAAGTGAAAGATCTCGAGATCAGGAATGGTGACTCCTTAGGGGTCGCTACCTTAAAGACGTTGTTTAGTCCACGATTATTCTGGTATATGCTGGTGTGCCTTTGTGCCCCAGTAAGGCCCTATATCTTACTCTTCCTAGCTCTACAGACCTAGTTAGGGGGTATGCATACTTATGGATTAGGTGTCCTTGTCGGTAGGGTACTGAGTTAGCTTTATGCACCAGTATGACCAGGGTACGTTTGTGTCCTTAGGTTCGTGGTTGAAGGGTACTGAGTAGCTGGTATGCACCGGTACGACCGGTGTACCTTTGTGTCCCGGGTTATTGATCTCCCATTCGAGGCAAATAAATATGATTGATTTGCTTATTAAAGAAAAGGAAAGATACTATTATTGAAAGTGGAATATTAATGAGCCGGACCTAGATGATTATGATATTGAGTACCGGTCCACCGGTTATAATAGTGGTCCAGGAGCCTGTTGCCCTGGTATATGATATTGAGTACCGGTCCGCCAGTTTTAATAGTGGTCTAGGAGCGTCTTGCCTTGGTATGTGATATTGAGTACCTGTCAGCCAGATATAATAGTGGTCTAGGAGCGTGTTGGCCTGGTATGTGATTACGAGTACCAGTCCACCGGTTATAATAGTGGCCAGGAGCGTTGTGCCCTGGATGATGATTTTATATATATTCCGGTCCACCGGCTAAAATAGTGGGGGTCCCGAGCTCAATAAAATCAGTTATGTATGTGAATAAGGTTATGGAAAAATACTAATCACTTATAGTGGAACACCATGTGAGTCGGGGCCAGACCGGTCCACCGGCAAATAATAGTGGTCAGGTGTGTTCTGCCCTGTGTGTTTACCTTCCGATCCACCGGCAATAATAATGGTCAGAGGCGTTATGCCCTGTGTGTTGACTTTCGGTCCACCGGCTAGAATAGTGGGGTTCTTGCACTCACATGGATAAAAAAATATGATATTGATTGAATGATGATGGAATAATGGCATAAGGCCCGAATGAATTGATCTTACACTATGACATGGCTTAAGGCCCAAAGTATCGATCGTGATTTATGAATTATTATGCATGTTATTATTATGTGTGCACCTCTCATTATTTATGTGTGTAGTTTGCATTGTGTGCCGTATGCGGGCCTGTCTTTAAGTGTGGTATTAAAGGGTTACTCAGTACCGTAATACTGAAGGGATTCCCTTTATGGGGCCCCTTCCTATTCAATGGGCAGTGCCCTTGCACGTATTTTCTCTTTATTCGGTATCGTTAGGCTTTTTCTCTTTATCAGTTAAATTCTTGGTTTTAAATGTTAACGTTGTTAAAGTAACCACCATTTGTGGATTTTATACCTATAAACGATTTGATGCGCTACTCTGATTTATGTGTGTTGAATTTCTTTCAGAATGTATTTCATTTTATTAGCCTTAGCACTTGGTACTGGAATGGTATGAGTGAACCGGTCTGGTACTAAGTGTGGCGGTAATACTCCCAAAGTTCACGTTTTATTAATCTGCTTCTACAATTATCTTTTGATAAAACGAAATTTTTCAATAGTGAAATTTGGGGGTGTTACTAGTTGGTATCAGAGCTGGTTTTGACCACGCTCTTGGTTTTAATCTTTTAAGCTGATACTACAAGTTGATATCAGAGCTGGTTTCGACCACGCTCTTGGTTTTAATCTTTTAAGCTAATACCACAAGTTGGTATCAGAGAAATTGGTCCTTTGGCCACGCTCGTTTTCGAATATAAATTTGGTTTTTGAAATTTGTATTTGATTTTGAAGCATGTTTCGGCCACGTTCTTGGTTTTAATCCTTTCAAGCTGATACCACAAGTTGGTATCAGAACTGGTTTTGACCACGCTATCGGTTTTAATCTTTTAAGCTGATACCACAAGTTTGTATTAGGGCGTTGGTCCCAATAACCACGCTTTAGTTTGAAAATTTTTGAATTGACAAAGTTTTCCTCTTTTAAAAACATTTACATTCGGAATTGATTCCAAAATCCCTTCCAATTTCAAATATGAGTTGTTACGACAAGTTACACCTCGTTCGATTTTAAATGTTTTACACATATACCTCAATTGGTGTTAAGGTTAGTTTTCAACCACTTTTGTAATTTCAAGCATTTTAAGCTGGTACCGCAAGTTGGTATCAAATATTTTCATAAAACCTTTCCTGGTTTTAAACGTTTTGAATCGATACTATTAGTAAGTATCAAAGTTTTTCGCCAAATTATTGAAGGTTAAACGATTCTTCTAAAAATTTTCCTTAATTCTCTATCCTGTTTCAAAAACCGGATTAGTCCTGAGAGCTGGGTATGGGTAGATTGAGTGACCTAGGTTAGATCACCTAGCTTGAGATATAGCACCTTCCCTAATAGACTTTTGTCTTACAGCCAACTCGACATGGATCGAGAGGAACGGATCGACAATCTAGAGAGAGCATTTGAAGTACTCATAGGTATGGCTCAACGTTCCTCGTTGCCTCAACCCCAAGGAACTTTACCCTCGACGGGTATTGGAGAGGATTGGCTTGATAGGGTTTCACGTCATCGACCCCCGACCTACGATGGAAAGGAAGACCCCGTGGTATTAGAGAAGTGGCTATGCGATTTTGATAGGAAATTTGAGGCGCTCAATTTCCCTGAGGAGCGAAGGACGAACATCGCGGCATACTATCTTCGAGGGTCAGCCGACACTTGGTGGGAAGACCTTCAAACTCAAGGAGGAAGACCAACGACTTGGGAAGACTTCAAGACCGCTATCTGTACCCGTTTCTACATGGAAAGTCTCAAGAGGGCCAAACTCAAGGAGTTTAGGGAGCTGACACAAGGAAGATTGTCGGTTCGAGAGTACCACGCACGATTTACGGAGTTGCTGAGGTTTGCCCCCGGGATAGTAGCTAGCAATGCAACGACAATCTTTCAATTCGAGAAAGGAGTTCGATTCAACATCCGAAGCATGATGGGCGCTGACTTTTTCCACAACCTGAGTACGGTGTATGAGCGAGCATGTAATGCCGATGCCTTGATCAAAGAACAAGCCTCCATCCTAGGCAAGAGAAAGAACGAAGAGACCGAGACCGAAGAAAAGAGTCATCGCCCCAGTAGCAAAGTTTTGTGGGACCAGCCTCAACTTCAAACTAAAGCTCAACGTAAGAGGAATCAAAGTACTTCCAAGGCAACGTCTAGCAAGAGACTGGATCGACACTACCACTGCCGACATTGCAAAAGAGACCATCCAGGCAAGGATTGCATGGGAAAGCTGATTTAGTGCCATGACTGTGGACAACTTAGGCATAAAAGCTTCGAATGCTACAATGCACCCCGTGAAAGAATACAAAGGCTAGGGCAAACATTGGATCGACAGAATCAAGCGCTTGGAGTAATCTATCCAGCTTCGTTAACCGAAGAAGATGAGCAAGTGACCGACCATGATGTAACCTCTTCAAGCTGTCCATCAGGTCTCGTGTGATTACTTGTATTATTAACTCTATGCGTAGTTGTTTTCCTTAGTTAAGTAAGTTTTTCTTTAAGGGGGTAGTTACCCCAAGTAACTTAGGACCTCTTTTTGTAACCCTAGTGCTAAGATCCAAACTTCGGGGACAAAGTTTTTCTTTAAAGGGGTAGTGATGTAATCCCCCAAAAATTTCAAAAACCTCTATTTTAGTAAATAACTTTATTTGAAATAAAATTTGCTTGTAAAATTATTTATTTTAATTATTTTATGGATTTTAGAGTATATAAATTTGGATAAGATTATTTAATAAAGTAAATATAAATATTTTTCTAATTATCATATTATTTTTATTTAAATAAATTCTTAAACTAATATTTTACCAACTTTATCCTTTTTAAACTAAAATATTAGATTAAAATAAATTATATTATTAAATTAAATAATTTACCAAGAATATTATATTTTATGATTTTATAAATTAAATTAAATTATTTCCCTTTTTTCCATTCTCCTTTTTTTACCCTTTTCATTTTTTTCCTTCCTCCTCTTCTTTTACCCTTTTCTCCCCCCTTGGGCCGCCCGACAAGCCCTTCCCCTCCCCTGCTCACTGGGCCACTGGCCCATCTCCCCTCTCTCGCGCGGGCTTCCTCCCTTCTCTCCCTCGCATACGCTGCCGGGCACACCAGCCCAAACGCTTCCTTATTTTTCCCCCGGACCGGCCGGCTCCCTTCTTTTCCTGCGCCGGTCCAGCCGCTCACCCAACCCTCTTCTCCTCTCTTCCTCTACCTCTGCCCGACATGCGCCCGTCGCCATGCCAACCCTGCAACTGCGGCCGCTGCCACCACCACCTGCCCCCTCTCCCTCTCTCTCTTCCCCAGTCATTTTCCTTCCCTTTTCGAGCCAAACCGGCTCTAGACGACAACCCCGCATGCTCTCTCCCTTTCCTTCTTCTTCCCCCTCTTTGCCCCTGCCACCCGACCAGCACCTGCCACCTGCAGCATCGATCTCCGGCCATCCCTGCCCCTCTCTTCTCCCTATTATTTTTCTCCATCTCCCTATCCCTCCATTCTCCTCATTTTCGAGCCCTTCTCCTTCCCCGAACTCCCTCTTCTCTCCTTCCTTCTCCCTACATTCTCCTCCACGTTTTTTTTACCACTGTCGCCCGCCGCCGCCTGCACCACCTCGCCCAGCCCCTGCGCCACCTTCTGGCACCACCTACTACCATCCTGCGCCACCACGAGGCCTCCCAAGCCGCCCCTCAAGCCTTACACTTCCCCCTTCTCCTCCTCTTCCTTTTTCTCCCCAATTTTTCCCCTTGCCACAAGCCACCTGCAACCACCGCTTCCGCCGCCTTTCGGCCACCTTTACCGCCACCCAACCCACCGTTCGACACCCTGCAACACCCTCTACAACCTCCATGTCTTAGTTGGCCAAAAACAACTATTGCACCCCTCCATTTTTCCCTCTCCTTTTCCTTCCTTCACAACTCCTCCACCTCGACCCTTCTCAGCAGCCAACTTCGCCGCCTTTCCGCCGCCGTCTCCGCCGCCCTATGCCACCTTGAAACCACCGTTAGCCTCCACCTACACCCCCTCTTCACTTCTACACCGTTCTCCTGCCTTAGAATCTCCTCTAACCACATTCTTTTCTAGCCTAAATACCCCAACCCGAAAATGGCTTATTTTTCTCCCTTCACCCTCTTTGAGCCCTTTTCTCCCCATGATTATGCATGAAACTCACGCTGCTCATACAGCGTGAGCTCCCCCTTATTTTGAAACTCATTTGGTTAAGTTTTGAGGTATATCCATATTTAATTAAAGTGTATTATTATTAAATAAATTTGTTTTATAAAGTTTTATCCTTTTTAACTTCTTATTTCTAACAATAATGATGGATATTATTTATAGATGTTGAGTTGCTAATTATGCTTGGTAAGATTTGATATTTTGCGGGATTAAGGTAACCGTTAATGCTCCCCTAAATATATGGAAAAACATATGCTAGCACATTAAGGGTTTGGTATGATTTTATGCATGTTTTGTATGCTTAGCATGATATGTATATGGTTTCTTATATTGTTTGATAAAAAGAAAAATCATGATAACTTTTGTGCCATATTGAGGTATGTTAATTAAGGAAGGAGTTTGATTATGGATGGAAATGTTAAATACTTGTTTATGATGTATCATGTTGCTAATGCAAGAATGATGTTATTGTTTAAGGGTATTTTAGTAATTATGCTTATGAGGTATGTGAATCAATGTATGTAGTTGCTAATGAGTATTATGTTGAAAAATGACAAGTTGGTGGACTTAGATGATAAAAATGAAGTATTAATATCACTATTTTATGTAGTGTTAGTAAATTCATAAAAATAGTGAATAAGGGGTTGAGTGGAAATTTCATCAGTGAAATTGGGCATTTTGGTAATTTTGTAAACAAATCGAGTATTTTGGTAATTTAAAAATAAAGGGGTTAAATGATAATTTATAAGTAATGGATAAAATTGTAAGTTGTGAGAAAGAAGGGTAAAATGGTAATTTTGGAAGTAGGGGTAAAATATTAATTTTGGATGAAGGAGGGCATTATGGTAATTTTGGAGGTAGAGGGGCAAAATCGTAATTTCATAAGTAAAGGATAATATGGTAAATTTTATAAGTGAATGGTGAAGTGGTAAGTTATAAGTAAAGGGGTAATATGGTAATTTGGAAAAGAAGGGCAAAATGGTAATTATGTATGGAAAGATAAGGATGGTAATCTTGGACGTGAAAGGGTAAAATAGTAATTTGTAAAGTAAAAGATGAATGGTGGTAATTTTCATAAATAAAAGGATATTATGGTAAAATTGGATGTAAGGGGTAAAATGGTAATTTTGTAAATAAAATGATATTATGGTAAATTTGGGATTAAGGAGTAACGTGGTAATTATGATAACGACAAAAGATAATTTAGCAATTAAATTATGATTGTGGAAGGGCAATTGGATAAGTATGATGCTATAGAAGGGTAATTTGGTAAATTAACCAATTAAAGGGCATTATGGTAATTTTAAATATGGAGAAGGGTAAAATTGGTAACTATAATTATGAAGAAGGGTAAATTAATTATGAGGAAGGTTAATTTGGAATTTATGATAATTGAAAAGGGTAAATGGCAATTAAAATAATTGAGAGAGGTAAAATGGTAATCATGATAAAGGAGAAGGACACTTTGGTAATTTATCCAACTGAAGGGGCAATTTGGTAAATTAGCTGATTAAAGGGTAAAGTGATAATTATTTAACCAACTAAAGGGGCAAAATAGTAATCATGATAATGAAGGAGGGTAATTTAGTAAGTTATCCAACTCAAGGGCAATTTAGTAATTATAACAAAGGGGAAAGGCGATTTGGTGATCTAACCAACCATTGGGAAATATGATAAGTGTAGCAATTATGAGAGGTGAATGGTGATCTAAAAAGTGTAGGGGATAACTTGGTAACCTAAACTGTATAAAGGGTAATTTGGTAATTATGTAACCTAAAGGGTAAGATGGTAATTTGGCGAGTAAGGAATGGATACTTAATAATTGTATAAGTAAAGGGAAAATGAGTAATTTGTACTTAACATGTCTTTGAGATTGTGGAACATTATAATATGATTAAATAATGCTGATTAGCCAAGTAAGAGTATTTGATAATTAGTATGGCCTTAATGGTTTCTCTGTGATATCTTGGATAATCATCTGAATAAGAAATGACTAATGATATCGGAACGATTGAAAGTGAATAAGTATCTGATTATCGTGCTTTTCTTGATCACCTTAATTAAGACACTATTACTTAAAGTGAAAGACCTTGAGATCGGGAATGGTGACACCTTAGGGGTCGCTACCCTAAGGACGTGGTTTAGTCCACGATTATTCTGGTATTTGCTGGTGTGCCTTTGTGCTCCAACAAGGCACTATATCTTACTCTTCCTATCTCTACGGGCCAAGTTAGGGGTTATGCATACTTATGGATTAGGTGTCCTTGTCGGTAGGGTACTGAGTTAGCTTTATGCACCTTTACGACCATGGTACATTTGCGTCCTTGGGTTCGTGGTTGAAGGGTACTGAGTAGCTGGTATGCACCGGTACGACCGGTGTACCTTTGTGTCCCGGGTTATTGATCTCCCGTTCGAGGCAAATAAATATGATTGATTTGCTGATTAAAGAAAAGGAAAGATACTATTATTGAAAGTGGAATATTAATGAGCCGGACCTAGATGATTATGATATTGAGTACCGGTCCACCGGTTATAATAGTGGTCCAGGAGCGTGTTGCCCTGGTATATGATATTGAGTACCGGTCCGCCAGTTTTAATAGTGGTCTAGGAGCGTCTTGCCTTGGTATGTGATATTGAGTACCTTTCAGCCAGATATAATAGTGGTCTAGGAGCGTGTTGGCCTGGTATGTGATTACGAGTACCAGTCCATCGGTTATAATAGTGGCCAGGAGCGTTGTGCCCTGGATGATGATTTTATATATATTCCAGTCCACCGGCTAAAATAGTGGGGGTCCCGAGCTCAATAAAATTATTTATGTATGTGAATAAGGTTATGGAAAAATACTAATCACTTATAGTGGAACACCATGTGAGTCGGGACCTGACCGGTCCACCGGAAAATAATAGTGGTCAGGTGCATTCTACCCTGTGTGTTTACCTTCCGGTCCACTGGCAATAATAGTGGATAGAGGCGTTTTGCCCTGTGTGTTGACTTCTGGTCCACCGGCTATAATAGTGGGGTTCTCGCACTCACATGGATAAAAAATATGATATTGATTGAATGATGATGGAATAATTGCTTAAGGCCCGAATGTATTGATCTTACACTATAACATGGCTTAAGGCCTAAAGTATCGATCGTGATTTATGAATTATTATGTATGTTATTGTTATGTGTGCACCTCTCATTATTTATGTGTGTAGCTTGCATTGTGGGTCGTATGCGGGCCTGTCTTTAAGTGTGGTATTAAAGGGTTACTTAGTGCCGTAGTACTGAAGGGATTCCCTTTATGGGGCCCCTGCCTATTCAATGGGTAGTGCCCTTGCAGGTATTTTTAGGTGCTACTCAAGTGGGCTACGGGAAAGAGAGTAAGGAATTATCCGGTATCGTTAGGCTTTTTCTCTTTATCATTTAAATTATTGGTTTTAAATGTTAACGTTTTTAAAGTAACCACCATTGGTGGATTTTATTCCTATAAAAGATTTGATGTGCTACTCTGATTTATGTGTGTTGAATTTTTTTCAGAATGTATTTCATTTTCTTAGCCTTAGCACTTGGTACTGGAGCGGTATGAGTGAACCGGTCTGGTACGAAGTGTGGCGGTAATACTCCCAAAGTTCACGTTTTATTAATCTGCTTCCTCAACTATCTTTTGATAAAACGAAATTTTTCAGTAGTGAAATTTGGGGGTGTTACATGTATACTCCATTGCCTGTTCCTAATCAGCCCTAGACTGATGTTTCCTTGGATTTTTTTAGGATTGCCTAGAACTAGTAGAGCCAAAGATTCAATAATGGTTGTAGTAGATAGGTTTAGTAAGATGGCTCATTTTGTACCTTGCAATAAAACTAATGATGTTGTGACTCTAGCTAAATTATTCTTTTCTCATATAGTTAAATTGCATGGGATACCTAAAACAATAGTGTCTGATAGGGATATTAAATTTCTAAGTCATTTTTTGAAGGTTTTGTGGAGTAAATTGGGAACTAAACTGTTATTTTCAACCACATGTCACCCTCAAACAGATGGACAAACAGATGTAGTAAATAGAACATTAGGTAATATGTTGAGAGCTCTCCTTGGAAAAAATCTTAGACAATGGGAAACTGTATTACCACAGGAAGATTTTTCTTATAATAGAACATTACACTCTACAACTAAAAAGACACCTTTTGAGATTGTTCATGGCTTTAATCCTTTGAATCCCCTTGATTTGAGCCCTTTGCCTAATACCGAGTTGCATAATTTTGATGTTGAATCTCGTGCTGTAAACATGAAGAAATTACATGAATCTGTGAGTCAACAAATTGCTAAAAGGGTTCAACAAATGGCTAAAAGTGCTAATAAAAAGAGAAAGAAACTGGTTTTTCAACCAGGAGATTTAGTTTGGGTACACCTTGGGAAAGAACGTTTTCCAAATCTTAGAAAATCGAAGTTGGATCCTAGGGGAGATGGACCGTTTACTGTATTAGAAATAATTAATGATAATGCTTATAAAATTGATTTACCTGCTAAATTTGGTAATGCTAGTGATTCTTTTAATGTTTCTGATCTCAGTCCTTTTGTGGGTATTAATCAGGTTTCAGAGACGAAACATGACCAAGAAGAGGGGAATGATATATGTCTCCAAAATTTGTACTTAAATAATTCGATTAATTGTTATAAATTATGTTGCACATATGATTACTTTTCTTATTGTGTGAATACTTATTAAAATAACTCATGACATGGGAGTGGATCAAGATGATTGTTGTGTATCTACTGTTAGGTGCTGTTACAGAAAATGTGTATTAAATTGTGATTATTCCATGTGATGCATTCGCCGGCATACTTGGCTAATGGGAATTAAGCTAGCTGTGTAATCTGCCACCCGACCCATATTTATTGGGTTAGCTGGAATGTGGATTAATCAACCCTTGGTAACCATGATTAGCTAGAATATTTTAGTTGATGGGAATTAATTGTAAATCCATTAATTTGGATTATTGTACATTGTAATTATTTTGTTGGAGTTGGGCTATTTCTTTGCCCCAACTCTTCGGTCCCTGATGTTGTATTTTTTTCGGTTGATTTTTGGGTTGTGTTTGGGCTGATCTATTGTAAATTAGGCGTGAGCCCATCGTCCGTATATGGTTGTATCATTTGTATTATATACGCCATATAAAAGGCGTATATGCAGTTGTACGAGACACTTTTTGGTCCAATGCATTCTGATTGAATTTTTGGAACTCACTCTCGACTTCTCTCTCTCTCTTTCTCTCGCGACCTTCTCGTTCACATCTTCTTCTTCTTCTTCCTTGATCCGTTTTTTGATCTCTTCTGTTCTACAACTTCAGCAGCTGTTAATTCAATTGCACTCTAAGTTTTTTCTAATCTTCCTTTGGGATTAAAACCCTTAGGATGATTGTCTTGGCGAATCAAACCCCATGCTCGATTTTTTTCTATCCGGCAAAAAATTGTGAAACCTAACCAGGTTTCATCACAAACTCTTAGTTATTTTTTTAAGGTTGTTTTATCTAACAAAAGGAAAATAGAGAATGTTGAGATGGTTAGACTTATTGAGGAGTGTTCGTATATGCTCATAAACAAACTATCGCCTATGTTATAAGATCTAAGGAGTTTTACCATTCCTTGCAATATTAGTAATTTCATTTTCATAAGGTTCTTTGTGATCTTGATGAAAGCATTAACGTCATGCTTTTTTTCCATTTTTGGGAAGCTTAGAGTAGTTGAATCAAAGGGCATGATTATACCTCTCCAACTGGTGGATCGATCAATCAAATATGTGAGTCCCATTAATGAAGATGTGCTAGTAAAAGTTGATAATTTCATCTTTACCATGGAATTTGTCATTCGAGAAATGTAAGAGGGCCATGAGGTGCTTCTAATTCTAAGGAGACCATTTTTGGTGATAGGAAGAAATCTTATTGATGTTCATGATGGCAAACTATTTTTGAGGATTAATTATTAGCAAATTATTTTTAATTTATTTGATGGCATGGAACGCCCTCACAAAGATGATATTTTCTTACACATTGATTTTCTTTCACCCTTACAAAGGTGAATATATTACATGACTAATTAGACTCATGTCTCATAAATGGACTTAATGAGAATGAGTAAGATGAAAGCCTTATAGAAGCAATCTACTATTTGGAATTGTCTCCTTTGTATCCTAAATTTTTAAGGCCACCACTTAGAGACTTACAGCACGATGAGATAAAAAATTAAAATTGTCTATCAAAGAGCCTCCTTAGCTTGGGCTCAAGCCTCTCCCCTCTCATTTTAAATATGTGTTTTTGGATGGTTTTGCTTCTCTTCTAGTGATTATTTCCTCTTATTTGAGCTAGTTGATGGAAGAGAAGATAGTGAGGGTGTTGAAGGAGTATGAAAGAATTTTTGAGTGGAACATTGTAGACTAAAAAGGAATCAACCCATCTATATGCATGGATAAAATTCAGATGGAGGAGGGTTGTAAGATAGTGGTGTAAACTCAATGCTGACTTAATCCCATGGTGTAAGAAGTGGTGAAAAAAGAGGTGATAAAATTACTAGATGTAGGTGTAATTTATCCTATATCTAATAGTGTATGGTTTAGTCCGGTGGGTACCTAAAAATGGAGTCGTTACTATTGTGGCTAATGACAAAATTGAATTGATCCCTACATATAACATAAAAGGCTGGCATGTTTGCATGGATTATGGATGAGTGAATGATGCCACTAGAAAAGACATTACCCTCTTCCCTTCATTAATCGGTTGATAGAGAGACTAGTAGGCCACAAATTTTGAAGTTTCGTAGATGGGTATAGAGGATATAGAGGAACATTTTCTTTTCTTATAAAAGCTACCCTATTAAAATAGCCTAAACATAATGTTTCATCCTTTACTAACCCTTTTGAGCTTTTAGCCTATTTTTTTTATCAAACTACACATGTAACCTTTATTCATGTATCCTTACCTTAGTCTAGCAGTCGTGGGGTAATGAGTAATATGAGAACAAAGGTATGAATATGGTTTATCTTAAAAATGAGATAGGTGTGAAAAGGTTAATGGTTATGTAAGATGAAAAACAAAAGAATCAGAAATTTGTTTGTTTTCCTCATGTTAAATACGTTGGGACTATTCAAGAAATAAAATAGAAAAAAAAAGATTAAATAAAGAGAAATGGCCTTGTATAGCTATTATTGATCACACCTCATTTCTTCTAGAATTGTAGCATCACTTTTTAAACAAATTTATCCTAGCCTTCTTACCTTTGGCTTTGTAACAACCTTATCAAGACCTCATGATTATAGTGTGTTCTAAGTATTTATAGTGGAAAATAATTAAGCAGCATTGTAAGGATATAAATGATCATGAGAGAATTTTCATGCGTAAAGTGAAGTTGCTAGTTTGAAACTTGAGTCTTCAATGAGTTTAGGTCATGGTTGCCTACAACCCACGCAACATGCTACCCTTACATGTTCCCCTTTTCATGAATTTCACTTGATAATTAAATAACCCATTTCCACTTCTTTCTTATGTATACAACCGAAAAGTCTTGTTGAGAATATATTATGTTTTATATTTTGATTAGTTTTGGGGGCTTGATGAGTTGATTTGATTTGGTTCAATGTAAGTGTTTGAACAATATTTACTTATAAAGGGATCCTATTGTGTCCTGTAAATTCTTCTATGTGCTCTTAATCATATTGGTTTCTTAAGGATAGGCAATAACTTAATCATGGGGAAGTTGATGGGTATGATTTATGTTTGTTAATTAGAGCTTTAATGAAAGTATTTGATATAATTATTTAATGAATTTTTCATACATGAAACCAATTATTATTTTACTACTCTTGATTATGTTTTAAGGGTATGTGGAGAGATTAGGATCAAAAGGAGCTAAAAGATAATAATTGGAATAAGTGAAAAGAAAGAGTGAGGACTCAAAGATTGTAAGGGTGGAAAGATAGTCATATTTAACCCTTATTGAATCTAAATTTGGAAACATGATAAACATAAAAGTTGTATTTGTTCTTGTTATCTTTCTAAAACATTAAAAATCAGCCTAAAAAGAGTTCTAATAAAGAATATATGGTTAAAATATTGAAGAGTGACAAATTTTTAAAGAGCCACTAAAATCAAGAATGATTGGGCTTGTGTTGATCTACTCGTGGGCCTATTCCATGGACATTTTTGAGCACTTTTGTTAGAGAGTTAGGTTGAGAGGAGATGTAAGGGACCTTTCTTAGCCAACTTGAGAGAAGAGAACTAACATGATGGAAAGAAGGTTATTTTGGGAGCACTAGAGAGAGATTTAGAGTTATTTTCTTGGCATCACCCAATCTAATCCCACCCCCAGTTCATCCACAATCTCCCATCTCTTGATCTCTGTTGCTTATTTTTTTTGTATGTATTGACCAATAACTATATCATCTTGAATAAAGTGGATATTTTATTTTATTTTTCGGATTTTATTTCTTTCCATTTGATTCAATTTTCTTTGTTTAAAATGTTGAGGTGAAGGAAAATCCCTTAATCTGGATGTGTTGAAAATCTAAACCTACCTAGTCTAATAAATTTGTGTATGTGTTGTGTTAATGCTTTAATTTAGATAATAAAGAAGCTGATCACTTTTCTATTATTTTTTAGAGAAATCCAGTAAGATTTGAGAGATGAGTTGGAGTAGCTCCATTAAAATGATTAGAGATCAAACCCTAAAGTTTAAAGATGTTGGTTTTCCTTTGCAATTAAAAGAATGGAATATGATACTTAGTAATATGTTTCTTATTTTTTGCATTCATACTAGAAAAAGATTATTATTAACAGACAATGAGGGAGTAATGGCTCGAAAGATCATTACAATACACACTTTAGTTGGAATTCATGATAATGTATTTTGATTTTGGGATTTGGGGTTAATATTCCATCACATTAGGGTAAGGGGATTGGCCAAAACCTTAGCCGTTCCTTTTACTAGATTCCACATGTTCTTATATTATCATTCCATTTTGTTTGCATATTTGTTTTTATATAATTAGACATCATTTACCCCATATCATTACTCTAGACATAGGAAATAATTTCACCATACCTTTTCTCACTTTTTATTACCTGTTAGATTGACCTTGAATTCTACTTTAACATCATGCACTTTCATTTAAAAGTTATCATTGTGATTATATGGTTCCATAGAGACATCATGTTAGATCAAGACTCTATATTCTTCTCATGCTTTTGGAAAATATTCTAAGCTACTTTCAGGACTTAGTTGAAAATGAGTACTACTTTTCATCCAGCCACAAATGGTCAGACAAAGAGAACTGTGTTTACTTGACTGAGTTCTCCTTTAACAAAATTTATCATGCGAGTGTTAAGATGGAACCTTTTGAGGTCTTATATGGGGGGGAAGTGTCATTATCACTTGCAATTTAGTAATATTAGTGAGATGATTATATTGGGACAAGATATGATTGAGGAAACATCAAGGAAGATCTGGCTAATTTAGGTCTATATAAGAGTACCCTAGGATAGGTAGAGGAACTATATAGATTTGAGAATATGAACTAGTTATTTTGACGTGTGTGATAGAGTCCTTTTAAGGATCTCCTCCTCTAAGGAGGTAATGAGGTTTGGCGAAGAGGGTACCTCAACTTAAAGTACGTTTGATAGTTTGAGATTATAAATATAGTAGATGGGGTTACTTATCTTTTATACCTGCTAGTGGAATTATCATGTGTTCACATTATCTTCCACATTTGCCAATTGAAGAAGTATGTAGTAAATTTTTCGCATGTCATCCAACCAGAGTTGTTAAGGCTTCAAGAGTCTCTAACATACGAAGAAGGAATAGTAGGCATTCTGGACATGAAGATCCAAGTGATACACATAAATATTGTTCTACCGGTGAGGGTCCTTTGGTTAAGGTATGGTATCGAGGAGGCTACATGGGAGGCTGAAGGAGCGATCTGAGCAAAGTACCATAAATTGCTCTAATAATGTGTATATGTGGTGTAACCTTTATTTTAAGGGGAAAATAACCCCTTTTTCTTTGTTGAATGAGTATTTGAATTCTTGTGCATCATATAATGTGTCTAAATCTTAGTTAGTAGGCTTCAAGGACATAGTCTCTTTAAGGAGGTAATGTTTTAATACTCCATATTTTAGTATGAGTTATAAAATATAAAATTTTTAAGTTTAATAAAATTAGATAATGTTTGATCTTGATGTGGAACTATAGTTTGGGTTTTAGCTAATAATGAATTTGAGAAAGTTTGGAAAATTGAATACAATAAGTTTTCTAGCAAATCGAATGAGTGGTTCTATAAACTGATCAATTTGTAATTGTTTCAGGTAAGGACTTTGTTTTATCGAACATATTAACTTCTTTGGGGAAACCAATCAATTGGTTTATAGAACAATCCACTAGTCAGGCTAAATAAATCTATTAGTTTGTTAAACTGAGTGCCTTTCAAAGCTTGATTTTTGAGGGAAAATTCTTACGTAAAAATAAATCTTTTTTAACCTGACTCCAAGGTATTCTTGAGTGATCCTTATCCCTTAAAATAATTTATTCAGCTATTATCTCCGCCTAGAAAATATTTGAGGGTTAGATTTTGGCAAATGGGGGAGATTATCACCTCAATCTTGTCTTCTTCTTCTTTCTCCTGTACACACTTCTAGAAATATGCTTTGATTTCCTGACTGTCCAGAAAACTACCATTGGAGCTTATATTTTCCCTTTTTGTGTTCATATTTTTTGGATGAGCTCAATGACATAGAAAATACTATTTGAGCTCTGAGATGGGAATTAACCTATTCTTGATAAAACTTCCCTTTCTGCCAAGATTTGAATAGAAAAATTAGGGATTTTGATATTTTTCATAACCTAACTATTTTTAATCGATTCATTGGCTTTAAATAACCTCAATGACCCCTTTTCTCCCCATTTGTTAGACCCTAAAATCCTCGATTTCTTAAGCACTTATGTTTATTCCTCTCCACTTTGATTTTCCATTTAAATTCAGTTCACTCTTTTGATCCTTTCTCTAGCTTCATATTTTTTTTTAATCTTTAAGCAATAAAGGGTTATATTTAAGAAGTTGAGTTTATTTTTAGTTAAATCTTTCTCTCTTTTTTCCTATTAGAAGTAGTATATTTTCTACCCTAATTTAAGTTCATGATTAGTAAAAGCTATTAATGATTTATGATTTCCAACCTATTATTTTTTTAAAGGTTTTGGAGGCTGACATCTTCCATCTTGTGTGTTTTTCTCTTTGGTAGGAAACTTTACTAAACTTCAAGTATATCATTATTACCTTTGAAATGTGGCATAAATAAGCATGTGAGTTAGTGTACTCTCTAAAATGTTAATTTTATATGTACATATGAGAGTTTGGCTTCTTAAATGTTGCATGTTGAATTATTTAATATTTTAGAGAAAATGGCTTGATTTATGGGAAATAGGATCAATTACTAGAAAATAGAGCATGATTTAGTTTATGAGCATGTTATATCTTGATATTTTGCTATAGAATATTATGGTTTGGATGTGGTAAGATTTTAGAGCATGAATGGCTTGTAAAATGTTTTCTATGTGTTGTCTAGGACAAACCAATCAACTAATTAAGCCAAAACAATCTATTAGTCCTTAGAATAGTCAACCGGGTTGCTCAAACCAATGGACCAGATGGTCTGTGGTGACTTTTATTACTGTCTACCTAAACCCATTGACTAGTTTGTTAGAGCTGATTGACTCATAGTAGATCAATCAACTAGTTTTACTAAACCAATTGATTGGTTTAGGGCACTTAGGGGTTTGGCTTAGCCAAATCGATCAACTAGTTTACCCAAACCCATCCACTAGTTACACTAGAGCATGTTATTTTTGGCTTGATATATTTTGAGACTATGCACAATGCTATTATATGATTCCTTAAAGTTGAGATCACTAATCTTGCAAAGAATTAAATAACCTATTAGATGGATTAAAAGGTTTATAATTCATAGTAGTCTCAATTAACTAACCTATTGAATATGATGTTTGCATATGAAATTTTCTTATTTAGAAAAGGTAACACAAATCCAATTACAACAATCATTGAATTATTCCAACTATTCTCAATTATTTCTCAATTAATTGACCTATTAGATGGATTAAATGGTATATAAATCATGGTATTCTCAATATTTTGAGTGGCTTGTATCTTAGGTGAGGAGAACAAGTAGGATTAGACCAATGGTTTCTGAGGGACTAATTCAAGTACTCCTTTACCATAGAAAAAATGTATGTTGATAAAGGATCACCCTACTTTAGTCCTCTTTTATTATGGAGTAGAGGGTGTCAAGTACCTTTAATTTTAATGGAGAAACTCACAGTATTAATCCATGCCATTAAGATCTTTACATAGTGAGGGGAAATGTAGAGCATTTAAGATACTCAGTAAAATATCCTAGTTGATAGAGTCCTATGCCTTTTTTATATCAATTTTTATCTTCATTATATAGGAAATATGCCTGTGAATGTAGCCTTTAATTAGTTCAATATCAAGATAGATGTCATCAATGATGGATTTTCCCTTCACAAAAGCTTATTATGATACACAAATTAATGAGGGTATATTATGTTCAATTCTATGAGTTAGAATGGTGGCAATGATCTTATACAATGTGTTCAGTAAGATAAAGGCCTATTGTAATTCCTTGAATTTTTTTCTTAGCCTAATATTATATCATTAATACCTTAATTTGATTGTAATGTCTAGAAAATCATATTTTAGCCTTAACAAAACTTCTTACTCTTAAAAATTTAACCAAATATGAATCTTTGACTCAAATAAACCATGTTTTGTAACCCGATCTTTATTTTCCTAAAATTTATCACTAATCCTACAATTTTGGCTAATCCAAAATTTATCTAAAACTAATCCATGACCTTCTCTGTTTTTCATTCTCCTTTCTCCCCTCATCCTTGTCGTAAAGCTTGACTTTGGTATATTGTGACTTGCATCAACCATCACTCTCACCACTGCTATAATACCCGTAAAATTTACTACTAAAACATTTTATTTTAATAAAAAAAGGTTTAACAAAAGTGGAATAATATAACTTTAAGTTTTGGGGATATTACTACCACACTTAGTACCAGACATGTTCACTCCTACCATCCTAGTACTAAGTGCAAAGGATAAATAGAAATAACATCGAACGCAAGTCATTAATAAAACAATGAGGATCCATGACAGGACCCCCTCATAGTCATACAGAAATCAGAGTGCGATTTAAGAATTACAACCGAAAGAGTAGCTAAGTTTTTTTCAAAAACATAAAATACCGTACGTCATGGCATAACTAGAATAATAATGATACATAGTAATATCAAAGTAAAGATAGAGTCCGGCCAATCGTTCTCGATCCCCAGGCCAAGTCTAGGCTCAACTCTCAATCCCACCCAATGCCTTGTAAATGTCGTAGGCATCAAGTATGTCATCTTCTACCTGCACAAACTCATATGGGTCTTTTGCTCATTGGAATGAGCAGCACCCATGAAACGAGTGGTCAAGACGCTACGTACTGAGAAAGGTGACCGTGAAACTAAGGCAAAAAATATATAGCATATAACATAGGCATGATCATATATGCAACATTCAATAATACATGTAATAAGGCTGGGTTACTTTCCAAGTAACTTATTCTTTAATCCCCTTAACAATATGCTCATTCCACACATACTCTTTATTAATCCATGTGAGTACGGGAACCCCACTATTATAGCTGGTGGATCGGAATACATATAGGGCAGAATGATCCCGACCACTATTATTCACTAGTGGATCGGTCTCTAGGGCAGAACGCTCGTGGCCACTATTATTCACCGGTGGACCAGTCTGGCCCCAACTCATGTGGTGTTTCACTATAAGTACTCAGTGTATTTCCCATGGCTTAGCTTCATTATTTTTGGTTTTTTTAGCACAGAATCCCCCACTATTATAGCGAATGGACCAGAAATCATGCAAGGGAAAATGCTCCTAGCCACTATTATTCGCCAGTGGAATGGTTTTCAGGGCACCCTGGCTCCTGGCTACTATTATTCATCAGTTGACCGATCTGGGCTCGGCTCAACAATCCTCCTCTTTAAATAATTAGAGTCTTATCTGCATCTTATTTGAAAATTTTTCATACCTAACATGCATGTCACCAATCTTTTACTTTTTACTCTCCCAAGAGGGCGTGTCCCATATCTTGAGACTCCAGCACCTGCTAACTACCCCCAACATCCTTTCCTCATCCCACTACTCACACTAGAAACCTAATTCCTAGGTGTGCAGGTCAAGGCCCACAACCTACCACCACTTAGCCCATTCATAGTCTTCCTAGGGTTTTCTCCAGAAAACCCTAATTTGGGCCTATGTGGCCCATCATCCTCTACCTCATGCAACCCAACTATTTTGACACCCCCACATGTCACAACCCTTAGGTTCGACCCTTATCATTTCATGTCACTCCCCCAAATACACGTGTAACCATGAAACCCTAGGTGGCCACACCAAACCCTAGCTTGCCATGCCAACCCTAGTATACTCCTTTCCAAAGATTACCCTTCCATTTCTCACCTTCTACTCGTGCTTCCCGTGATACTTATGCTCGCCCTACTCATGACCATGCCCCATTCTCACCTCATACTCTACTTATCCTCATTTATTTTCCTTTTTCCACCTTCTCAAATTACGGTTTTCTCCCAAACCCTAGTTAGGTCTCCTATGCACCCTTATACTGTCTTACATACTATTTTTCACCCGAAGTCTTCAATCACCCAAAAAACTCTTCCATTACCTTCCTCACAACCTAAGGCCACTTTCCATACATAAAGTTGACCTCTATGCGGACTCCATCCACCCCATGCAAACCCTCAAAGTTTTTCATGCAAAACCCTAAAACTCTCATACAAAACCCTAGAGTCTCCCATGCAAACCTTAGATTCTCCCATTCAAGGTTCATCCCCTTTATTTTGCTTAAAGCACCCCTTTAGTTTTCCTCTCGTGAATCATAGGATGTTTACGTCCACCCCACATTATTTGGTTAATTTATTTCCCTTTTTCCAACTTACTTCCCCTTGGTCCACTCACATCCCCATTTTTCTTTTTCATCCTTCCACCCCATATTACTACATTAATTATCCTAGCATGCATGTCTTAAAAGGGCCATATCATATCATATGATATCATATAATCATTCATAGTACAAACATATCGTACACATGCCATAAACAAATATAAGACTGTACCTCAACTCCAAGCTGCGCTACCCATAAAATGCTTATAACAATAGCTCAAGATACACAACATATCTTTATACATGGCATCCAAGGCACATAAAAACACATAGCACACTTGAGGCCTTACCTACACCCTTACCTAAAACGACGTCGGGCTTAGAGCACGCTCCTATGCCTCCTTAGGGTTTTGGCTTGATTCACCTATAAGAGGGAAAAACTAAGTATTAGTTTCCCTCCTACCAAAAAATACTATTATTTCTTATTTTAGTCTAAGATTAGGGTTACTATCATCAAAAGGGGCTTTACAAGTGAAAACTAGGGTTTTTATCCTCAAGTTAGCCTACTAGATATTACTAGTCAAAATATGTTTATGTTAATATTTATACCTATATTTATATTATTAAACTTAATAGATTTATTTCCTCTAATAATAGTACTAATACTCGTTATAGCAAAATAGTGATAATAGTAATAATAGTAATACTAATGCTCCTAGCAATAGAAACCTTAGTATTTTTAAGGCTAAAGCTAATAATGGCTTTAGGGATAAGATAATAAAATAATATTGGTAATACTAACAAAGTACTAGTATTACTAAAGGTAATAGTGATAATAGTCATATTTGAAATAATGATAATATATTGGTTCGAATACTTTTACCATAATAATAGTAGCAAAAATAATAACAATAATAATAGTAATAACTAATAATAATACTAAAGTAAAATGTTGGTAATAAAGGCATTATGAATAATATTAGCAATATTCGACTATTAAGTAATAATAATATTATGGCTTAAGTATTCTTCTTCTATAATAACAAAATGATAATATGCCCACTTCGGTTTCAAAAACATTACTAATAATGATAATAATAACAACGATAAAAATAATAATAACAATAATGTTAAGAATAATATTAATAGTAATAATAATCAAAATGGTATAGTAATATAAGGCTCCAAATATTTACCCTACTAATAAAAGTAATAATAATAGGCCAAAGTTAGCATTAATAATAATAGTAGTAACAATAATGAAAATCATAATCATAATAACACTAAAGTTGTAGACCATTAATAATAATAATAATAATAGTGATGATGGTAGTAATAATAATAATAATAATAATAATAATAATAATGATAATATTATTATTATTACTATAGATAATACCATTAATATTACTAAAAATAGCTAATACTTGTATAGAATAGGTTTAGGGGTTGGGAAGGTCAGAGCACCACCTAGGGATAGTGGTGGCATCGGTAGCGGCAGTGGAAAATGTGGGGATTGGAGGTGGTGGAAGGAGGAGGAAGGAGGGATAAAGAGAGGGAGGCAGGGAGAAAGGGAGGTAGAGGAGGCTCCCGTGGTTACTTTAGAGGGTAGGGGTTGCGGTAGTGGTGGAGGAATTGGTAGCGAACGACAATGCAAAGGGCAGCAAGGGTTGAGGAGGGGTTGATTGGGAGGGAAACTTTACATGGCCAGGGTGTCTCGTGCAGGGAAAATCGAAGGAAAAAGGAGGGTTTAGTTAGGTAGAGGGTGGTGCAAGGGGCATTTCTGGGGGTGTTTTGGCTAGCGGTGATGGGCGGTTGTGAGAAGGGGTAATTTATGGGTTTCAAAATCAAAAACCAAATTAAGGCATCCTATGGGGTATTTATAGGTCAATTGGGTGGGCAATGACTAGGGGAAGAAGACAAGGGAGGCACAGATGCCAGGTATGCCGCCCGGTGGTGGCAGTCGATGTAGTTCTGCCATGGCTGGGCGTAAAGTCAAGGGAAGCGGAAAAGGGAAAGGGGCAGGGTGCTCGAGAGAGGGGAAGGAGTCAAATGGGGTTGAAAAAAAATGAAATAAAGTGATGAGAGAGGGAGGGAAGAATGGTAGGCAGCGGTGGTGGCCAGTGGAGGGCAGGGTTACAGCTCCTCGGTCACCGCCCATGCCTCAAGGAAGAAGAAGGGTTAAGACCGGCGGTCTAGGAAGGAAGAAAGAACAAAAGAAAAAAATTAACTGAATCAGTCAAGAAAGAAAGAAAAAAGGAAGAAGGGGTGCGGCACGGGCCTAGGCCGCGCAAGGAGGGAGGAAGCTGGGCCGCGCTGGCGGGCTAGCCCTGGTCGGGGGGAAGAAGGAAAAAAAAGGGAAAGAGAGGAAGAAAAAAGGCATAAAGAGGGAGAAAAAGAAAAGAAAAAAATAGGAAAAATATCTAGGTTGGGTATTTTGGTATTTTTGGGTTATTTAAAATAATAATATTTGGAAAATAATAATTCATTCCTTCTTAGATTAATTTTGGCTATTTTTGAATAATAGTTATTATTTTTAAATCCCATTTTAATTAGCGACACTCCCTAGTTTTTTTCCTAATTAAATTATTTATCAATTTCCTCTTAATTTTCCCTAACTAACTCCCCTATATTTTAACAAAATAATTTATTTAATTAATTTCCCTAATAAATCCTCATCTAGCCATAATTTTCTAGAATTAGAATTTTGGGGTATTTCAACTATAGCTACCATCATCATCATCAATCATTTTCACCTTCTCCATCTCATGCTACTACTGTTGCTAATTTTTCACACATCTCCCCTGCTATTTTTCTTCCTCACAGAACACAACCACACACAATTATAACCCTCAAGCATCTTCAACGTTGAAAATTTCTCCACCCCCTTATGCCTCTGCCATCCCTCGTGCCCCTATTATCCTATAGCTACACCATCTCCCCCTGCACCATCCATTTCATATGCCTCCACCTACATTCTTTTCTTTCACCAATTTCATGCCACCACCATATATATATACACACTACTACACACTAATTTCTTCCCTTTTTGTTTGTCCTCCATTCTATGCATTTTGTGTCAAGCAACACTACCTCAAGTTCCCTCTCTTTTCTTTCTTCTTCAACCTTCATCATTCTTCTTTTTATTCCTCATTCCTTGCTCTATTTCTTCACTCTCACCACCACCATCATGCACCTTGCACCACCCATCGACCGGTTGATCGACTACCAAGGTAACCTCATCCTTAATCTTCTTCAAAAACCATCATAGCTTTTACCTCTCTTTCTCACATCTATCACATTTTTTTAAAATTCATAATTTACACATTGCTTTAAACATGACTATGGAAAATTAAAATTTCTTATTGCACGCCTGTGTAACCTAACACAATTTGCCCATGCACCCTTATATGGCTTGTTCATAGCCTATCACATGTACGTGGCATATATTTGAATTAATATTGTTCTATCTAGTGATCAAGCACAACCGTTCCACTTCGCACAGCCTAGCTATGCATGATTCTAACTCTTGACTAGGGTCCGCACTGCTTGCAGCACGCCCATGTAGTTGCCCTTTTTAGCCATGCACCCTATTTTCACCCCCGAACCTTATCCAAATACCACCAAATTTTTATCATTGTTCCACCACACATCCATACAGCTCAATCTTCTATTTGACTCCATTTTTTTTCATTTTTACCCTCCTTTTCCTTAACTTTTCCCTTAGTTATACTCTTCCAACCTATACATGTATTGTATTATTTTTTGTAGGTGAAATTTCAGTGATATTGGAGTAGGAGGTATTAGGATTATATGCTTAGAGCTCAGTATCCTAGTTGGTAAGGATACTAATTAATATTTTAAGGTTTTAGTGTTATTTCCCTCGATGGTTATGTGAGTGTCTATGATATTATTACCATATGAAATATGTGTTTGAAATAAAGTAGGAATGGGTGAGGTATGGAATTGATTCTGTTATGATAATGACATATTTGTCATGAATATATGTTATGGTGTGAAATATAGGCTAAATAATCAACGACAAGTGGACATAAGCATATTTTATATGGTATGATGATAAATGGTTGTTGGAGATACAATAATTTATTAAATAAAGGCTATTGGTTATCCTTAAGGGTAGTTTGGTGATTATTGGATAATAAGATAATTTTGGTATTGTGATATGTTAGGTGGATTAAAATATTAAAATTATATCTTGAGAAATGTTTAAGAAGTATTATTATTTGTCTTAGGTTCCTCAAAAGGTGATAATAATCTAATTAGGGTATAGTAACCTAAACTGATATTATGAGTAATCCATATGTAAAACCTTAGAGGTTATTCAAAATTCTGGATATGTTGCTAATGTTGGCCTTATGATGATGTTTATTGAATTTGATAATCATATGAGTCTCATGGAAAGAATTATGACTACTTGTGAAATTAGAGTTTCAGTAATTTTGTGAGTAGTAAGGTTATCATTGTACATGTACAACATGAGAGTTAGACCATGAATTATGGGTATGATAATAATGATGATATTTGAGAAATGTATATTATAATTGGTGTTTAAATAATCAATATGAGAGAATGAAGCTAGGAGTGAGGAATTAGGGTTTGAGGTAATTAAGGATCTTGACATGTGTGATGTGTTTATATGCCTCAATGTGTCTAGGTATGTGAATCAATAATGAATAAGATACTAGTCATTTAAAGTGAAAGAGCACGTGAGTAGGGCCAAGGTGATGTTTCTAAATATCTATTCCACCGGAGATAATAGTGACTTGGGAGGGTTTTTCCCTGAGGAAATGATTTTCTTTTTTTTTTATATCCAATCCACTGGAGATAATAGTGACTCAGGAAGGTTTTTCCCCGAGGAAATGATTCTCTTTTTTTTATATCCATTTCACTTTAGTCTATTACACAAGAGTAAGAATAAGGGAGCCCCTACTCATCGTGACTGAAAATATAACTGTATAATCTATGGATAAGACAATAATAATTTAAATTAGAAGAGTACATGAGTCAAGACTAAGGTGATGCTTTTATATCCATTCCACCGGAGATAATAGTAACTTGGGAGCATTTTGCCCTAAGAATATGATGTTTTTAGATCCATTATATTGGATGATAATAGTGGCTTAGGTGTGTTGCCTCTGAGAAGGTGCTTTATAATATTCCACTTATTTGAGAATACTGAGGTTTCTAAACTTAATACATAAAAAAAGAATGAAAATGTTTATATCTAATAAAGAGGCCTAGATCATTATTTATCTTATGAGATGTTTCATTAATATGAATGTGTACTCATCATCAGTTGTGAATGCATGTGTTATTTGTATCTTTGATTCAATAGTATTGTTACCTTACTTAGTATGTAGCATACTAACTACCCTTTTATGGGTTGTACTCATTCACAAAAGTAGGAGACCCTAATTCTTGTGTGCATGTCTCAAATGATTCTCTAGATGGTTATGCTACGTATGATGTACTTTGTGGTGATGGGTGATTTAATATCTATATTAGGTGTTTGTTTGGAGAGTAATGTTATCTGATTCATCTACTTAGTTGGATACCTTTTGATATCTTTGATCCATGGTATCCATTACTTTGTATTTTTTTATTGTAGTTCGGAGTTCTCCAAAACTCATATTGTACAATAAATGTTTCTTCCGTTTCTAATTTCCTTGTTTTTACTATGAATGATTTTAGCCTTATCATTGATGTAAGGATGGTTGAGCAAACTAGACTTATGTCAATTATGGTAGTAACCCCCAATAATTTACTTGTATGCTTATGCTATAAAGCGAAATTTTTTAGTAGTAAAAAATTGGAATGTTACATCTCTAGTCTCTTGGTTTAGTATCATTAAGAAATTTAGGAATCAGGTTGAGGGTGGTGACATGTAACACCCCCAAAATTCACTACTGAAAAATTTCGTTTTATTAAAAGATTAGCAGAAGCAAAATAACAAACTATGAATTTTGGGGATATTACCGCCACACTTAGTACCAGACCGGTTCACTCATACCGTTCCAGTACCAAGTGCTAAGGCTAAAAAAAAAGAAATACAATTTCCAAGAAATTCAACATACTTAAATCAGAGTAGCGTATCAAATCATTTACAAGAATAAAATCCACTAGTGGTGGTTACAGTAATAACATTAACATTCAAACCAGGAATTTAAAAGAGAAGGAGAAAAACCCTAATGGTTCTGGATAATTCCTTACTCTCTTTCCCGTTGCCCGCGTGAGTAGCACCTGAAAAGACCTGCAAGGGACACTGCCCATTGAATAGGCACGGGCCCCACGAAGGGAACCCTTTAGTACTATGGTACTGAGTAACCCTTTAATACCACACTTAAAAACATACCCGCAATGCGGCACATGATGCAAGCTATAGACATATGTAATGAGAGTGCATACATAACAATTACATATATAACAAGGCTGCCACATATCAACAAGTTATAAGGTATGATCGATACTTTTGGGCCTTAAGCCATTAGTCCATCATTATTCAATCTTTTCTCTGGTTATATCCAAGTGAGTGCGGGAACCCCACTATTATATCCAGTGGACCAGAATACATATAGGGCAGAACGCTCCTAACCACTATTATTGCCGGTGGATCGATCTCCAAGGCAGAACGCTTCTGGCTACTATTATTTGCCGATGGACCGGTCTGGCCCAGACTCACAAGGTGTTCCACTATAAGTGATTAATATCTTCCCATAATTTATTCACATCAAATGCTTGTTTTATTGAGCTCGGGACCCCCACTATTTTAGCCGGTGGACCGAAATACATATAATCATCACCTAGGGCAAAACGCTCATGGGCCACTATTATATCCGGTGGATCGGTATTCATAATCACTTGCTTTAATGAGCAACACACCCCTAGGTCACTATTATAACCGGTGGATCGGTACTCAATATCATAAGTCAACTGGGCCCGGCTCATTAATCTTTCACTTTTGTAATTAGTGTTTTTCCTTTCTTTAATGAGCACAACAGTTATATTTATTTGCCTCAGACGGGAGATCAAAAACCCAGGACACAAAGGTACACCGGTCGTACTAGTGCATACAAGCTACTCAGCACCCTTCAACCATGAACCCAGGGACACAAAGGTACCTTGATCGTACCGGTGCATAAAGCTACTCGGTACCTTACCGAGAAGGACACCTAATCCATAAGTATGCATACCCCCAAATAGGTCCGTAGAGCTAGATACAGTAAGATATAGGGTCTGGATAGGGCACAAAGGCACACCAGAATATACCAAAGTAATCGTGGGATAAACCACGTTTAGGGTAGCGACCCCTAAAGAGCCACCATTCCCGATCTCGAGGTCTTTCACTTTAAGTATTAGTGTCTTAATTAAGGTGATCACAAAAAGACACGATAATCATATACTTATTCACTTTCAATTGTTCTGATATCATTAATCATTTCTTATTCAGACGGTTATCGAAGATATCACAGAGAAACTATTAAGGCCATCATAATCTCATCTAATTTCGAATTAAGATTCATCCTCGTGATACTTACTAATTATCAAATACTCTTACCTTGCTAATCAACATTATTTGAATCATATTATGAAATTCCACAATCAGAACAACATGTTAGGTACAAATTACTTATTTACCCCTTACTTATATAATTCCTAAGTCATCCCTTCCTTACTTGACAAATTGCCCTATTACCCTTCATGTTGCATGATTACCAAATTACCCCTTATCCGGTTTAGGTTACCAAGTTATCCCCTACGCTTTTTAGATCACCATTCACCCCTCATAATTGCTACACTTAACGTGTCTCCCATTTGGTTAGTTAGATTACCAATTTTCCCTTTTCTTTTATTACAATCAACAACTTGCCCTTTAGTTGGATAAATTACCAAATTACCCATCTTCGCTATCATGATTACCAATTTGCCCCTTTAGTAGGTTAAATAATTACTAACTCACCCTTTCGTCGATTAAATTACCAAATTGCCCTTCTCCATCATCATAATTACCGAATTGCCCCTTAGTTGGTTAAATTACCTAATTACCCTTTTTTATTGTCATAATTACCATTCTACCCTTCTCAATTATTTTATTTACCATTTTACCCTTCTCCATTATTATAAATACCAATTTACCCTTCTCCATAAATATAATTACCAATTTACCCTTCCCCATTTTTATAATTATTATGTTGCCCTTCTATAATCATAATTTAATGACCAAATTACCCTTCGTTGTATTATAATTACTAAGTTACCCCTTACTCCCAAGTTTCCCATAAACATCCTTTTATTTACAAAATTACCCTTCTACCCTTTACTTCCAAATTACCATAATATCCTTTTATTTATAAAAATTACCATTTTACCCCCTCTACGTCCAAAAGTTACCATATTACCCTTTTTCTTGCAAATTACCATAATACCCTTTACATCCAAATTTACTATTTTACCCCTTTATTACAAATTACCATTTTTCCCTTCTCTTCTAAAATTACCATTTTATCCCTTACCTCTAAAATTTTCATAATACCCCTTCACTTATAAAATTACCATTTTGCCATTTAATCATAAAATTACCATATTGCCCTTTTGCCTCAAAAATTAACATAATACCCCTTTTTCTTACAACTTACAATTTTATCCTTTTACTTATAAAATTATCATTTCACCCCTTTCTTTTGAAATTACCAAAATACCCTTTTGCTTACAAAATCCCACTTTTACCCTTTTCTTTCAAAATTACCAAAATAATCTTTTACTTACAAATTACCATTTTACCCTTTACTCCAAAATTTCCAAAATACCCTTTCACTTATAAAATTATCAATTTACCCCTTTATTACACCACTTTTATGAATTTACTACCACTACATAAAATACTAATATTAGTACTTCATTCTTATCACCTAACTCCACCAACTTGTCATTATTCAACATAATACTCATTAGCAATTACATATATTAGATCACATACTTACATAGGCATATTACAAAAATATGCTTAGACTCACAATAATATTATTCATGCATTAATGACATAATACATCATAGACAAGAATTTCACATTTCCATCAATAATCAAACTCCTTCCTTAAGTATCATCTCTACGCATGGCACAAAATCTAGCATGCGCTTGTTTTTATCAATCAATATAAGCAACCACATTTATCATACTAGGCAGCACATAATGTGCATAAAATCATACTAAAATCCCTAATGTGCTAGCAAACGTTTTTCCATGCGTTTAAGTGGGGTTTAACAATTACCTTAATCCCGCAAAAATTGAACCTTACCAGTATCCCGGTTAAAGATTCAAGGCTTAATTAGCAACTCAGCACCTAAAAATAATATCAATAACTATTATATTAGAAGAAGGAAATTAAAAAGGATAAAACTTTATAAATTTTTTTTAAAAAATAATACACTTTAATTAACTATTAATATACCTCAAAATTTAGAAAAATAAATTCTAAATCAATGTGGAGCTCACGCTGCATGAACAGCGTGAGCCACATGTAGACTAAG
This sequence comes from Tamarix austromongolica, assembly GCA_039764185.1. NCBI lineage: Eukaryota > Viridiplantae > Streptophyta > Magnoliopsida > Caryophyllales > Tamaricaceae > Tamarix > Tamarix austromongolica. The sequence continues at coordinate 23,898,142 of CM077818.1, read as the reverse complement.
GGGGAGAAAAGGTTCGAAGGTAATGAGGTAGAAGGGAGGGGGAGATGGATCAGTTTAGGGTCTTTAGGCTAGAAAAGGAGGCAGATGGGGGATGATTGGAGGCAAAGGAAGGGTGCAGGAGTGAAGAGGGGGTGTAGGTCGAGGCTGGGGAAAGGTTTTTGGCAGACAAGGGTGGCAGAGATGGCGGCGGCGAGGCGGAAAAAGGGGCCATCGGGGTGGACCAGGCTGAGAAGGAAGGAAAGGGGAAGGGAAAAATGGAGGGGTGAGGGGGATTATTCCAGCCAAACAAGGTATGGGGGTGGTAGAGGAGGTTGCAGGGTGTTGATTGGTGGTTTGGGTGGCGACCAGAGTGGCCAGACGGCGGCGAATGGGGCGGTTGCAGGTAGCGTGTCGATAGGGGAGAAAAGTGGGGAGGAAAAGAAGAGAAGGGGAGAATGAAGGAAGTGTAGGGGCTCAAGGGGGTGGTGTGATGGTGCAAGGTAGTAGACGGCGATAGAAGAAGAAGGCGTAGGAGGATGGTGCGGTGGTTGAAGCGGCGGGTGGCGACGGTGTGCAAAAACTAGGGAAAAATGGGAAAGAGGAGAAAATGAAAGAAAAGGATCAAGGAAGGGAAAGTAAGGCTAGAAAAAATGGGGCAGGAACTATTGGTGGGGAGAAGAAGGAGAAGAGGGAGATACAGGGGGAGTCGGTGGCTGGTCGGGGTTGTAGTACGGTGGTAGGGGCGTCGGTTGGCAAGGGGAAGGGAGAGAAAAAGAAGGAAAGGAAGAGGGCATGTGGGATAGGGATGTAGGGGTTAGTTTGGTTCGAAATAGGAAAGAAAATGATGGGGGATAGAGGGGGAGTAGTAGGGAGGTGGGTGGTGGTCGAGCATGGCCACTACAGGTGCGGTTGGCGTGCTCGATCATGGCAGAGAATGGTGGTCGGGCGTGGAAGAAGAAAGAAAGATAGGGGAGGGGTGCAAATGGGCGGACTGGCATAGGAAAGAAGGACAGGCCGGCTGGTCCGGTCTGGGAAAAGAAGAAAAGAGGGACGGTTAGGGCTGGGCTGCGTCGCACGAGCCACACGGGAGAGGGAGGAAAGAAGGGGGAGGGAGAGATGGGCCGAGGCCTAGTGCGCAGGGGAGAGGAGGAAGCGCTGGCCTGGCGGCCGGAAGGAAAAAAAAAAGGAAAAGAAAAGAAAGAAAAAGAAGGAGAAAAAGGAGAAAAAGGAGAAGGAAAAGAAAAAGGAAAAAGAAAAGGAAAAAGGCAAAATAGGGTAGAATAATTTAATTAATTTTAGAAAATAATAGCATGTAATACTTTTAATAAATAATTTAATTTAATATATTGGTTTGAAATTGATAATTTTAGTAAATATTAGTTTGAAAAAATATTTAATTAAAAAAATGTGAAAAATAACAAAATATTTATTTTTAATTTATTAAATAGTCCTATCAAAATTTGTACACTAAAAAATCTATAAAATAATTAAATTAAATAGTTTTAAAAGCTAATTTATTTCAAATAAAATTAATTTATTAAATTATAGGTTTTCTAAAATTTAAGAGGTTATAGTTTACAAGAAAAAAAATCAATTTCTATCTCTAACATCTTGTATTACCATCTCTTCACGTTTTCTCAACTGAATTTCTAGGTAAAAGTTATGTAACTTCCAAATATCTTATTCTTCAGTGGACATGAATGAGGATGTTGTCTTAACCTTAAGGTAAGTCAACATCAAGATCACATCTTGATTTAGATAAATTGTCACTTCAAGGTATCATTCTATTTTGTGGCATAACAAAATAAATTGATAAGTCCTATGCTTCCACTTTTCCATTTAATTATATTTCTTTGATTTCTTAAATTTGTTTTCAATATATTTCAATATCTCTAGTCATCTAGAGATTCTTAATGGATCATTCCTATAGGGTAATACCTCAAGAAGATACAAAACACACCTCCTCAAGTGTGATGTCATTTGTTTCACCAAATGAATGTAGAGGCCTTATCCTACAAGAAACCAAAAAGAAAACACAAGATTCTTTAGGAGAAATATTAGCAATTTCCCATGCTTCTTCATTAAACACGTGCTAGTTCTTATTCTTCCCTTTAGCACAAAATTTATAGTTTAGTGCATTTGATTCATCATGCTACCAAATAGGTAGTTTGTAGTAGTTATATTACCAACCTTCTTTTTATTGGTGGGAGTTGTGACCTCTTATTTGACAATCTTATTTCAACTTTGATCATGATGAATGTCTTTTGATAATGGCATATTTTTCACTTCCTACTATGGGTGTTAAATACATTTATTAACTAGTTCATTTATCTCATACTAATGTTAGTTTGTATGCATTTATATATTTTTATATTATAATTAGCACCTTTTTTTAGAGATATTGATTTGTTTTTATTTTCCTTATAGGTACATCATATTGGAGAAAAAAGATATAAAGTAGATTAAAATGATGTACAAACAAGTCTCAAGTAAAAATGGCTACAACTATGAGAAGAAAGAAGAAAATAAGTTTATGGATCTTCATGCCAATAAAGTGCACACATGATTTTTTCAGATAAAAAAGCAAAACACATTGCTATGTTGTGTTCAAAATTACACTAGTGCTTTTTTGTAATAGAGCCTGCACCCGTTATCTAAAAAGAAAATAAAAAGATAACTTAAATTATTTTTAGAGGAGATTGGTTCATTTTTGGAATAGGGTCTCTCTCTCTCTCTCTTCATCTCCATTCTCAAAGATCTATATTGAAAGAGAAAATACATACCCACCATTATAATTTATTTTTAAAGCTTTATAATCAATCAAATCTAGGGAACGACTCTTCATATCTTTAACAAATTTGATTTATCTTCTAATTTATTACCTTATTTATTTCATTCATATGTAATTTCTTTATTATTTTTATTTATTCAACTATATGTGAGTATTTCTAGATTTAGGATTGAATTAAGTCTAATTTTGAGGCAAATCAATGAACTAATTTAATTGTGTAAGTAAATAGCTCAATTTTGTTATTCAATTGCTAGAGCTTTAATTTTTATTGAACTAATTGAGCCCAAATTTATTTAGATGCAAGAAATAAATTCAATAACTAAAAGGTAAATATGGATACAAAAAATTAGTAATCTGACAAGCTGTATTAAATAATAAAAGTAGATTAGAGTTTCTTAGAAAGTCAGTTGAATTAGCTTGAACCTAATAGATTTTTTCAGGCTTAATGCTATGAAAATAGGCTACCATGTTGTATTAAATTAGACATTTAGACCTTGAAAGAGGTTATTAATTAATTTTAGCTAATTATTCCTTAAAAATAAAGTAATTAATTTAATAAGTCATTAATTCATTTCTTTGCCTCCGAAATACGACCAAATTCAACCTAAGGCTTTATGTTTTTTTAAAAAAAAATTAGACTCCTTTTAGTATTACTTGTTATTCTTAACTTTTTATATGATTATCACTCACTCTTAGAACCACTTGATTTAGATAGTCTTAATTTAGTAAAAATTTAGTATTTAATAGCAAGTCCCTGTGGTGATAAACTTTACGTACTATAATGAGTCTATACACTTTTGGATTTGGCTCATCAACTATTTGACTCCATTATCGGGGACTTCGACATTGTTGATATTTACTATTTTCATTGTTTGACTAAACTAGATTTTTAGTTTATACATTTTATTTTATTTTCTTTATTTTCTTGTGTAGGCACAATTTCATGCCCCAATCCTAATGACTTGGAGAACCGGTTGAGTATATGTTTGAGATCAAAAGGACATTACAAGGTATTAGAAAGTGGGTAAGTGAAATAAAGGAAAGTTTTAATAGCAATACCACTATAAAGGGATAACAAATTCTAGGCCACGAAGATCCATATTTGAAACGAGTATGCCTCACTAACATCCCATGACACGTAATCAAGCATCACTAGGTCTAATATAGCTACCAACAACTTTGAGCTCAAGCCTTTACTTCTTTCCATCATCTAGCAGAACCTATTTGGTAGTACTCCAACAAAAGATCCTAATTTACACATCTCAATCTTCTTGGAGTACTATGATAATTTGAAGGTGAATAAAGTATCAAATGATGATATGAAGATAACTTTGTTCTCTTTCCCATTATAAGACAAGGCAAGGGCTTTGTTGCAATATCTTCCACTAAGCTCCATTACTATATGGAACCAAATATTATAGACATTCCATGAAAAGTAATTTCCTCCAACTAAGATGACTCAACAACATTCACATAGAAAGAAGGGGAATCATTATGTGATCATTGAGAGAGGTATAAAGACCTTTTGAGGATGTTTCCACCCCATGGATTAGAAAACCAATTGATCATCCACACCTTCTACAATGGTCTTCTCTACAACACTAAGATGACTATTAATGATTTAGCTTATGGGGTACTAAATAATAAGAGTGTGCGAGAGGCAATACAACTCATTGAAGATATAGCCTAAAATCACTTCCAATGATCTTGTGAGAGCTATTTACTCAAAAAGAGTTGAAACTATGACATTGATGCACTATATTTGCATCTTTGGTAGATTCTCTATTTCAAACAATTGAGAAATGAAAACTTAATTCCTTAGCATCTCATAATAATCAAACACCATGTGAAATATGTGGTATCATTTGTCATATTGCATTAGAGTGTCAAGTTAGAAGATTAGTTTCACGCAATTTGAGTGTCAATAAGTATGATAATTATGTGAAAAATTTTCATAAAAGGGGATCCTTTTTCCAACATTTATAACCTTAGGTGTAGGACTCATCCAAATTTATCTCATAGAATTCCTCCCAAAAATCTTATGCTTCTATCTAGTTTTGTTCCATAAGGCTTTTAGAGTCAAAGGCCTCCCTATCTTCTTACCCAAAAGTCTAATTTGGAGATATTGATGGAGAATTATTTGATAGCTCATGCAAAATGAGAAGTTTAAGAAGAAAACTAATGAGTTTAGAAACTAGAATTGAACATGAGTGATGCTATTAAAAATCTAGCTTCTAAGGTTGATTCACTAGCTAGACATAACAAGATACTATAAAACCAAATCACTAAGATATCCCAACAATCTAGCTTACATTCTTTACCCTTTAGGATGTTTTAGGGGCAACCCAAAACAAATCCTAAAACTCAAGTTAATTACATAACATTAAGGAGTGGGAAGGAGGTAGAGGGACCTAAAATAGTGGGTGGTGATGAGAGTTTTGGTATGATATTAAATACACCATAATTAATGGGGAGAAAACTTGTAAGTAAGATAAAATTTGAGAAATATGTCTCACCTACACCTGATAAGCCTCCCCTACCCTTCCATTAAAGATTAGATAAGGTAAAACTTGAAAATAAATTTGGGAAGTTTTTGTAAATAATAAAAAGGTTGCATATTAACTTTCCATTTGTTTAATAAATTTCTTAAATTCCCTCATATACACATTTTTTTTTTAAATATTTCCTCAAACAAGAGAAATTTTAAAGAGCATGAATGGGTTGCTCATATGGAGGAGTGTAATGCTATTATTTAGAATAAACTACCTCGTAATTTAAAGTATCTCAATTCATTTTTGATTCCTTGAATTATTCAAAATATTTTTTATTAATTGTGTCTTAAGTGATTTTGGTGAGATTGTGTGTCTGATGCCATTATTTATATGCAACAAATTACAAATTGGGGTTTAAATGCCCACTACCATATCCCTATAATTCATAGATCGATCGGTCAAATGTTTTGTAGGTATATTAGATGATGCACCTATGTAGATTAGTAAGTTTTTTGTATTGGTTAAATTTGGTTATTATGGAAACTAGGGAAGATTCTCAAATTCCTATAATTCTAGGTAGGGCCTTCCTAGCTATAGCTATAGATATCATAATTGATGTTTTTTATAGGGTTGATTAAGTTGATAGTGTAGTGGAGAAAGACCTTGCTGAATGCTTCTTATGTGCCCCTCTTTAAGAGCATTTAATGAAAACAAGGATGCCTAGCAATGAAGATCTCAAAATTACTAAAATTGCTGAAATTTAGGAGGTAAATTTATTTTACATCAAGGAAAATAAAAAGATGGAAGTTCTTGATGTAGAATCGAGCAACCCTACCTTAAAATAGGAGGTGATACCTCAAGTAGAATTGAAACCCCTCTTTTCTTCAATAACGTATGAAATTATTAAATATGACTCTAATTAAATTATCATTGTAAATGCTAGCCTGTGTAATGTGGAAATTGAAAAACTTATTAGAAATCTTAGGTAGAATAGAAAGGCCATTATTTATACTATAAATGATCTTATAAGTATAAATCCTTCTATATGTATGTATGCATTATATTCTTTTAAAATAATGGTACAAGCCCTTCATTAAACATCAAAGGAGAATGAACCCTTACATGAAATAAGTGGTAAGAAAGGATGTAATTAAGCCACTTGATACAAGAGTCATCTATCCTATCTTAAATAGTGAGTGGTTGATCTCGGTGTAACTGGTACCTAAGAAGGGTGGAATGATCATCATTAAGATTGAGAAAAATAAATTTATTTCAATAAGGATCGTCACATGTTGGCAAATTTGCATATATTATTGAAAATTAAGATAGGCTACTTGAAAAGATCACTTTCCCCTATCATTTATTAACCAAAAGCTCGAGAGGTTGGCTTAGAATGCTTATTTTTGTTACTTGGATGGGCATTTGAGATTTTTCCACATACCCATACGCCTTGTTGTCCAAGAGAAGACTACATTTACATGTCCATATAGCACCTTTACCTACCACTGGATGCTATTTAGTTTATGTAATGCCCCTACCACATTTCAATGATGTGTGGTGTAAGTAAACTATTATAAATTTTTCAAATATATTGTGGAAGTATTTAAGGATGATATTTTGGTTTACAATATTAAATTTAACCATTGTTTGAGTAGTATTTCCATGGTATTAGAAAGTTGCAATGAGGTTAATCTTGTTCTTAATTGGTAGAAATGTCATTTTATGGTACAAGAAGGAATTGTTCTTAGTAAATTAGTCTTAGTAAGATAATGGAGGTAGATAAAGCGATGATCGATATCATTTAAAAGATGCCACCCTCAACCACGATTAGAAACGTTTGAAGTTTCTTGAGTCGTATCGGTTTCTATATGCGATTCAGTAAAGATTTAACAAAAATTGCTAAACCTTTAGCTAAATTTATTATCAAAGATATGCCTTTTTAATTTAGCCACTCTTTCTTGGATGATTTGAATAACTTAAATGAGGTATTGAAAACCACCTAGTGATATAACCGCCTAATTAGAGTATTCCATTCAAGGTGATAAACAAGGAAAATGTTTATGCAGATAGAGTGGTCCTTAGGTAGATAAAATATGGAAAGGTATAATGAATTTACTATACAAGTCAAAAACTTTAGAAAGAGCTCTTAGCGGTGGTGTTGGCACTAGAGAAATTTTAATCGTACTTAGTAGGATCAAATATTATAGTTTACACTAACTAAATAGTGCTCAAATATTTGTTGACTTGGAAGGATGCAAAGCCAAATCTAATTAGATGGATCCTTTGACTCAAAGATTTTAACTTTGAAATTCGAGATAAGAAGGGTGTAGAAAAAACAGTGGCTAATCATCTCTCAAAATTACGAAAACAACATGGATAAAAATGAAAAGGATGATACTCCATTTGATGATCCATTTTTAAACAATAACCTTTTAGCAATCACAAGCTTATCCACCCCATGGATTATAGATTTTGTAAACTATATAGCATATGTTGTAATGCCACCAGACTTGTCTTGTCAACAAAAGAAGAAGTTCCTCTTGGATGTCAAGCACTATTATTGGGTTAAACCTTATATCTATAAGAAATGTATAGGTGAAGTTTATACAGGATGCCAAGTCAAAGAAGAAAAAGTTGAAAGTGTCATATCTCATTGTCATTCTTTACTTGATAGGGGTAATGCTAGTAGTTCTAAGTCAGCATAAAAAAAATTTTAAACTTGTTTCTAAACGCACAACCTCTTCATAGATTTTAGACAAATAGTATATCTTGTTGATCAATGTTAAAGGGCGGGTAACATATCAAGAGTAAATAAAATGATGAACATCTTTGATGTTGAATTATTGGATATTTGAGGTAATAACTTCATAGGATCCTTTCCATCATTGTACAACAACAAAAATATTCTAGTTATAGTAGATTATATCAACAAATGAGTGAAGTTAATGGCTTCTCCCACTAATGATGCAAAGATTGGAGTTCAACTTTTCCAAAAGGTTATATTTTCAAGGTTTTGTATTCCAAGAGTAGTTTTTAGTAATGGTGGTTCACACTTCATTAATAAAATTTTCAGTATAATTTTCAAGAAACTTACTTTTACTCATAAGAGGGTGGAACCATTCCATCCCTAGATGAGTGGGCATGTAGAAATTACTAATCATAATATAAAGGGGACACTTGAGAAAACTGTGGCTCGTACGTGCAAAGATTGGTTGATGAAGTTGGATGAGGCTTTATGGGCCTAGTAAATTGCTTATAAGACACCAAATGGAATTATAACTTTTTGTTTGGTATATGGAAACCCTTGTCATTTGCCCATTGAAGTTTAGCACAAGAAATTTTAGGTGATTAAGATAGTTTATTATAAATTGATGGTTGTTTGAGAATGTAGAAAGATCCAACTCAATGAACTCAATGAGTTAAAGATTGTATTCCTATGAGAATGAATAGATATATAAGGAAATAATGAAGAGATTACATGACAAGTATATTACCCAAATAGAGTTTGAAGAATGAGATTTGTTGCTTTTGTTCAAATCTTATCTTAATCTCTTTTTGGGTAAGCTTCTTTCAAGGTATTTAGGGATATTATATGTTCGTATGGTCTATCAACTTGGAACTTATGATATTTGTATCAAAGACACTAGAGAATTCAAGGTTAATGGACAAAGGCTCAATCATTATGTTGCTATCACTCAAGATAGAGAGATTGGGTTCCCTCACTCTTTCTAATACATCTTCCTTATTGAAATTTATGGGGTTCCACTATGTTTCTTGAGAGGCAACCCAAGTCATATTTATTTTTATATTCCATTATTTAAAAAATTGCAAAGGATTTGGGATTTTGTTGAGTATTTTGACGATGGAAGGTACATTAATGATAAATATGTTTTGGTTTGTTGGTGTCTTAAAGGAAGGATTTGGTTGAGGTCATGGAAGAAGAGCTATAAACTTGAATAGTTTATATGAGGTTGTAGAAAATCACACCAACATGTGCTTATTTACATGACTATAATTATGAAATGCACACTTATGTGAGAAGATACATTGGGTTTTATTTTTTCCACACCTTTTATTTTATTCAATAAAATTCTATACCAAAAGATGACATTGGGTAGGGTTTTTTTTACAACACTTGCACTTTTGAAATACACAATTTTTACCACCATGTTTTTCTTTTTTATTTAAAAAAAATGAATGCTTTTTATACAAACATGCATAACCTTCTTCTTCTTCCTCTTCTTCGTCTTCTTCTTCTTCTTCTTCTTCTTCTTCTTCTTCTTCTTCTTCTTCTTCATCTTCTTCTTCTTCTTCTTCAAACTTATAATCCTTCACAACTTCAACTGAAATGACCACCACCCAACTTCTCCTTTGTCAACACACCCTGACAACAATAGTAGTGTCCACCACCATCCTTTCCTTTCATTACCTTGCTTAGAAAAATAATTCATAATGTAGCCCCACATCTGTTGCTTAAATCATATGACATTCAACTTCATAAAACCACTAACCTTATACAGTGCTAACCACCTCTATGAATTGCCATCCCACCATATGTAATCCTAATTCACCTCACTACCTAGTCATCTACTAAAATACCCCAAAATTTTAATTCTGAAAATTATGGCCAATTAAGGATTTATTAGAGAAATTAATTAAATAAATGATTTTATAAAAATTAAGAGAGTTAACTGAGGTAAATCAAGGGGAAAATAATGAAGAATTTAATTAGGGAAAAATTAGGGTATTCCACTAATTAACATGAAAGTTAAGGAAATTTATCCAAAATAGGCAAATTAATCTAAAAAGGAATTTAATTATTATTAATTTTAAATATAAAAATAATAATAATACCAAACATCCAAAATACCCAACCCACATACTTTTCCCTTCTTTTTCTTTTCTTTTCTTTCTTTTTCTTCCTCTTTTTCCCTTTTCTTTTTCCTTCCCCCCTCGACTCGGGCCAGCCTGTCGCGCGGCCCAGCTTCCTTGTGCAGCCAAGGCCCGTGCCACTCCCTCTTTTTTTTCCTTCCCGATCGGTCCGATTCTTTTTTCCTTTTTTTCCTTTTTTCCCTGAACTGCGCGGTCCCGATCCTTTCTTCTTCCGCGAGGTGTGGCGGCGACCGAGGAGCTGCAACCCAGCACTCCACCTGCCACCATCGTTGCCACCATCCTTCCCTCCCTCTCCCATCATTTTATTTCACGTTTTTTACCCCAACCGACCTATTCATCTCTCCCGAGTAGCCTACCCCTTTCTCTTTCCCTCTCCCTCTTCCCTTGACTCCGACGCCCTTGCTATGCCAGAGCCGCCTCGATTTCCGCCACAGGGTGGCATACCTGGCATCTGCACCTCCTTTGTCTTCTTCCTCTTGTCATTGCCCACCCAATAGACCAATAAATACCCCATAGCCTTCCATAATTCAAATTTTCTTTTCGAAACCCCAGAAATAGCCATTCTCGCCGCCGCCCAATTAGACGGGTTGTCCACCACCTCTGCCTATCGCCGACGGCCAAAACACCCCCAGAACTGACCCTTGCACCACCCTCTACCTAACTAGAACCTCCTTGCTCCTTGATTTGCCCTGCACAAGCCACCCCAGCCGTGTAAAACTGCCAACCCAATCAACACACTTTCACCCCTAGCCGCCCTTCACACCGCCGCCAATCAACATAATAATATTAATAGTATTATCCTTAATATCACTATTATTATTATTCTTATTATTATTAGTTTTGTATTATCATTGTTATTATTATTACTATTACCATTATTAATATTATTATTATGCATCACTCTTATTATCTAACCTAATTTTAGAAATTCTTATAATTAGGGTATACTATTTAAAAGGCTATAACTTTAGCATTAAAATGATTATCCTTAATATTGTTATTATTGTTATTGTTATTATTATTAGTATTATTATTTCATTCACTACTAATAATACTATTATCATTGTTATTATTATTAACAACTTTATTATTAATATAGTTATCTCTATCATCATCATCATTATTATTATTATTGTTATTATTATTATTACTTAACCTAACTTTATGATTTTCCTAACCAATAATAATATTATCATTAACAATGGCCTACAAATTTAGTGCTAATATGATTAGGACTTTTCCTTGTTTACTATCATTATTATTATTACTAACCTCATTATTATTCTTACTATTATTACTAATACTAGCTATGGCCTATTATCATTATCTTTACTATTATGGTAAACATTTGTACTCTTATATTACTATTACGATTTTTATTATCATTACTATACTATTATTCTTAATTATTATTATTATTATTATTATTATTATTATTATTATTACTAATTAACCCTAACTCTATTATTTTTATTATTGGCATTATTAATATTATTACTACCATTATCACTATCATTATTTCCATACTAATATGGTTAATACTAACCTTGTCCATTATCACTTTTATTTATTAATATAAATATTTTGACCCTTATATTACTATTATCATTTTGGTTACTATTATCATTGTTATTTTTATTATTATTATACTTAACATTTTTATCATTATTATTGTTATTATTATTATTATTATTATTATTAATTTTATCTAAACCGAAGTTGGAGTATTATCGTTTGGTCGTTAAAGAGGAAGAATACTTAAGCCTTAGTATTTTACTATTTAATATTACAAAATCATTAATAATATTCCTAATGCCTTTAGCACTAACATTGTTACTATGGTATCATTATAAGTTATTACCATTATTATTGTTCTTATTTTATTACTATTATCGTGACAAAAACATTCGAACCCTTATATTATTATTATTATTCAAAATATAACTACTATCATTATTATCTTTAGTAGTATTAGTATTTTTTAGTATTACTAATATTATATTATTATTTTATCCCTAAAGCCATTATTAGCCTTAGCCTTAAAAATAATAGGGCCTCTATTTCTATGAGTGTTAGTATTATTACTATTATTATTATCACTATTTTATTATGACAAGTATTAGTACTATTGTTAGAAGAAATGAAGCTATTTTATTTAATAATATAAATATAGCTATAAATAGTAACATAATTATATTTTGACTAGTAATATCTAATAGGTTAACTTGAGGATGAAACCCTAGTTTTCACTTATAAAACTCCGTGTAATAATAACAACCCTAATCTTAGACTAAAATAAGAAATAATAGTATTTTTGGGTAGAAGGGAAACTAATCATTAGTCTTACCCTCTTCTAGGTGAATCGATCCAAAACCCTAAAGAGTCGTAGAAGCATGCTCCAAGTCCGACATTGCTTTTGGTAAGGATGTAGCTAAGGCCCATGTGTGTTATGTGACTTGTATGCCTTGGATGCTATATATATATCATGTTATGTCTTGTATTATATGATTGCAATTAACTTGTCTCATGTGTAGCACAACTTGGAGTTGAGGTATGTTTGTATGTGTTTCTTATGATATGAGTATGATATGTATATATGGTGTTTATGGTGCGATATGATATGGCCCTCTAGGACATGCATGCTAGGACAATTGATAATATGATATGGGAATGAAAGGACAAAAAGAAAGAAATGGGAAGTGAGTTCATTAAGGGGGATATGAGGTTGACCAAAATACCTCTTGATCCGTGAGAGGAAAATAAAGAGGAAGGAATGACCAAAATGAATGAGAGATGGGAACCATGCATGGGAATCTTAAAATTTGTATTGGGACTTTGGGTGTTTGCATGGGATGGATAAATCTTGCATGGGGGGGTGATCCTTATGTAAGAAAAGTTGATTTAGGGTGTAAACAAGCTAATGGGAGAGTCGTGGAGTGATTAGAGACTTGGGATGACAAATAGTACGTAGATTGATGTAAGGGTGTATAAGGGATCTGATTAGGGTTTTGGGAGGAAGTAGTAATCTGGAAAGTGCAAGAGTAAAAATGATTTAGGGCGTGTGGAGTATGAGTTAAGAGTGATAATTTACTTTATAAGGGATAAGTATGGGTTCCATGGGAGAGAAAGGATTTTGGATGAAAAGAGAGAGGTAACTTGTGGGAGAAGAAAGGTACTAGGGTTTGAAATGGCCAACTAGGGTTTTTCAGGTGACATACAAAATTGAGAGGTAAAGTGATACATTTTGGGATTGGACCTAATTGAGATAGGATGTGGGGCGGTGAATGAAGTGAAGGTAGTGTAAGTGAGAGAAAGTTGGGTCACATAGGTCCAATTAGGCTTTTCAAGGGAAAACCCTAGAGGGTGATAGTAGATGGAGTTGATGTCATAAGGTGTTGGGCCTTAACCCACACCCTTTGGAGTTGGTCTTCATTAAGTGTAAGCGTGAGGGGGTATGGCCGTCAGGGCATGATAAAGGGCGCACGAGTCTCAAGATATGGGACGGGCCCCCTTAAGAGGATAAAAATAGCACATTGATGACATGCATGTCAAGGGTGTAATGTTATTTAATAAGATACAGATAAGATACTAATAACTTAAAGAGAAAGATTGTTGAGCTGAGTCCAGACCGGTCCACCGGCGAATAATAGCGGCCAGGAGCCGGGGTACCCTGAAGACTATTCCACCGGGGAATAATAGTGGCCAGAATCTTTTTGCCCTGCATGATTTCCGATCCTCCAGCTATAATAATGGGGGATTCCTTGCTCAACAAACCAAACGTAATGAAGGTAAGCCATGGGAAATACACTAAACACTTACAGTGAAATACCATGTGAGTCAGGGCTAGACCGGTCCACTGGCGAATAATAGTGGATAGGAGCATTCTGTCCTAGAGACCGGTCCATCGGCCAATAATAGTGGTCAAAAGCATTTTTCCCTGTATGTATTCCGGTCCACCGGCTATAATAGTGGGGTTCTTGCACTCATATGGACTATTAAAGAGTATGTGTGGAATAAAAATATTAGTAAGAGGAATAAAGAATTAGTTACCGGAAAAGTAACCAGGCCTTATTACATGTATTATTGTATGTTGCCTATATGATCATTCTTATGTTATATGCTCTATGTGTTGGCCTTAGCGCATCGGATACCTTACTCAGTACGTAGCGTACTGATCACCTGTTTCATGGGTGCTGCTCATTCCCACAAGAAGAAGACCCATCTGAGCTTGTGTAGGAAGGGGATGATGTCTTCAATGCCTACGACACCTACGAGGCATCAGATGGGGCTGAGCATTGAGCCTAAACCTGACTTGGGCATCGAGAGCGACTCGGACGGACTCTGTTTCTTTTATTGGACCTTGTATTATCATATTTTAGTTGTGTTTTTGCACTATGCTTTATGTTTGGAAAACTGTAGTCACGTACTCTTTGGTTTGTAATCCTAAATCGCATTTTAATTTCTATATGATTTGTGTTTTATTAATAATTTGTAATTTTTACTTTATTTAGCCTTAGCACTTATTACTAGAATAGTAGGAGTGAACCGATCTGGTACTAAGTGTGGCGGTAAAGCCCCTGAGTTTACGGTTTTATCTCTTTGCTTCCGCTAAACCCTTTTAATTAAACGAAATTTTTCAGTAGTAAATTTGGGGGTGTTACATCTACCTATTTTCTTCCTTCTCTTTCCATTGGACTTCATAGACTACAAAACACCACGTTCTCACTACTTAGACCACTGTCGACCATACACCAGCACACCGTTTCCCTCTACACTGCTACCCTCAGTTGTCATACACGCTAACCGACCTTCTCCATAACACCCCATGTATTACACCAACCACCTACCTAACTTTCTTTTTTGCTTCATTTTCTTTTCTTTATTAATTTTTAATTTTCATTTCTCCTTTATTAACTCATAGAAATTTTCAATTATAAGGAAACATTTTGATGATTCCAGTTAGTTTGGAATTGATCTAATTATCCTAAAGAACCCTAATATCCATATTATATCATACTCAATTATGAAATTCTATTATTCTATTAAAATATGTTAAATTAGATGAATGTCCTAATTCATTGATGTCATTAATGGTTGCATGCATCAATTTTTTAAAATTCACTATTGTTTTACATATGGTGCCAAAAAGTAAAAAGACATCGACTTCATCCTCCGCATGAGTTTGAGCTACCCTCTCTATCTTACCCAATGAGGTGAAAGAACATAAAACTCAATTCGCTAAAACTCTGAACAATCTAACTATGATAGACTATATAAGTAGGGAATATTGAGTACCCACTATTTCGATAAGAAATGGGCTGACAATCTTTATTTATTAGGTGATTTGGATTATTTATTTAGTCAAATTGGATGAATTGAATTTTTTGAACTATATTCTCCTAGCTATGCTTGAAACACCCTCTAATTTTTAGCTCATTCATATCACTAGAAGACAAAAGAGTGAAAATTTTCTTTTTGAATCAGAATTTCTAAACAATATTTTCCTAAATGAATGAATACTTTAATTTACCTCAATATGGTGCCAAAAAAATATTTCCTCCATCCCAATTATTGGGAAGCATTAGTGGAATGTATCAACCAAAGCCTCCTCCATTTGATATCATAGTTTCTATTAAAACTATCATTTCATGTCAAATATGGTTTTTTATAGATCATAAAGTAAGGGTGTGACTATTGAAATAGAGTTATTTCACCTTTGTGCTATGGTTCAAATTATTTCCATCAATATAAATGATTTCTGTCTTAATCATACGCCTATATCTAGTAATTCCAAATTAGGGAAAATAGTGGTTGGTGGTTACATCACTACATTTGTGTCCGTTTGAGTTTTCTACCATTCATAATGAGCTAAAGTTTCCAAAACAAGCTTCTTTACCATTACCACTCCCTTAAAATGAGTATGTTGGTCCATTCTTTCATCTTTTATTTTTTTTCCATTATTTACATTATGGTCAATGCAAAATCTACACATGGGGGAGGGTACTTAGTCTATTTATTGGCATACCCATATTTTAGAAATGTATAGATTTTTTCACTTAGTTAACTAGTCTTACATTACATATACTTTGAGAATTTGGTGATATGGATAAGTTAAAATGATTATATATTTTAGGTCTCTTGAAAAACATGCACATTCTTGCTCTTTTTCTTCAAATTTGGATCTTTCCATTTTTCAAAATTATGACATCATTTGTGGGATTTTCTAATCATATACTTTGACCTACTAGTATTCGATTTTTAGTAGAGACTTTTACATTAAACCATTTATTTATAATTAGCACTGTTGTGTTGGGGTATTGCTATTCTTTTTTTTCTTGTTAGTACGTATAATGGAGGAAAAAGATGTAAAATGTCTTACACAGGTGTGTAAATGATTCCCTAAGCAAAATGGGATTTTCTCTCTCTTTTCATCTTCATTATCAAATCTTTGTATCTAGAGAGAAAAATACATATTCACCATTATAATTTAATTTTAAATCTTTGTTATCAATCTAACATAATGATTAACTCTTCATATCTTGAAAAAAATTAGTTTTATCTTCTAATCTATTACCCTATTTATTTTATTCAAGTTTCATTTCTCTATTATGTTCATTAGTTCAACTATGTGTGAGTAATTTTGAGCTCTAGTATTGAATTAAGTCTAATTTAATAGTGAATCCATTGATTAATGTGATTATGCATGTGAATTGCTCAATTATTTAATTACTAGAGCTTTAATTTATTTTGAATTGATTGATCTATAATATAATTAGATGGGGTCAATTAATTTAAGAACCAAAAGGTGAAGATTGATACTAAAATTTAAAAAGAAATATTGAATCATGAAAGTTAACTAGGGTTTCTTGGAAAATTGAACAAATTATCCTGAACCTAATGAATTTAATCCCTTTTAATATCATGAAAATAGTTTATTAGGTTATATTAAATTATACTTTTAGACATAAATAGAGGTTATTGGTTAATTTTGGCTACTTCTTTATGAATAGAGTAATCATATTTATATGTTAATAAATCATTCGATCATTTAAAACTTATGGTTGAAATTAAATCTTATGATTTATATATTTTATTAGAATACTTTGAATATTGCTTATTATTCTTGTTTTTTTATGCAATCATCACTCTCTCTTAGACCCTCTTGGTCCAGACAACCTTAACTTTGCAAAAACATTATATTTAACAATAAGTTCTTATAGAGATGACCTTGACGTACTACAATAAGTCCTTACTCTTTCATATTTGGCTTATCAAAGCAATAAGGATAAAATTCAACATTTATTTCCATCTAGAATCATACTAGAGATTGTTCGTCTATTACCTCTTTTAGATGATAGATGATACTCCATGTATTTAACTTAGGGATAAATGGACAACAAACATTTTTTTTATCTCTTCTTACCTATTAGTTAAAAATTGACTTCTATTATTAACCATGAAATATAAATGATCTAATATTTGGCACTGAAAAATCTATGAAAGGTTGGAAAAGATGCAAGAGCATCCCAACACTTTGGCTATTAAATTATGAATCACGTTAGAAATATGGAAATGTAGAATTATGAAAAAAAAAACTATAATTTACATTAGAATATGGATATACTTAGAAGATTAGTAAACAAATAGTTCATGACAATTCTTGGATGCCAATTTCACGTTTTCTACAAAAAGTTATGTTTATTTTAACATACAAGTGTGAAGTTGAAATTGTATGCTCGAATGGATAAGATGTTGAGTGATTAGCATGACATAAACAACATTATATTTTCATATTTTTTTAACCTTTTAGTTATAAAAATTATTTTATATGATATTATTTAGTTAATTATTTTGCTTGATCATTAAGAAGTTAGGTAGAATTTATCTTTTATCTTATCATATTTTTTCCAATATTAATTTTTTTTTAGAATTTGATAGTTATTATCTTAGAATTGAAATCATTATTATATATGAGTTACTATTCACATGAATAGAGTAATGAACTCTGCTTTAGTTATTCATCATATAAGTGATGGAGTTACATAGGGTGGTTAATGTTAGTAAATAAATGTTCCGTGTAAACTCACATTATTTTCTAATGGTAAAATATGAGTTTTAGTAAGATGTTCTTTTTTGGGTGATTCCTTATATGTTTTCTCAATTACGGGTGAGTGATAATTTGAAAAATATCTATATATTTCCTGTATGGTCTTGTATAGATATATCTAGTGAAGTTCAATGTGTTTTTCTTCATTAGGTATCATTTGAGAGTCAATCGTTTAAGGCTATCAAATTTAGTTTGAAGAATTACTTTGAGTGATCCTCCATCTATATCATTAGTTTAGAAATAATCATTAATATATCATCATAAAATCACTTAAAATAGGATATTTATGAAACTATCACCTCTACAACACATCATCACACCTTTGCATGGCTAGCTACACATAATGCCTTTCTAACTAATCTCATATGAATATAACATTACCAAGGTGATGATGAGATATATGATTAATGGGGTGACGAAGAATTTTTATTATATAATTATTCGAGATTGTCATTATAGTATGATTTTTTAACTTTATACTCTCCCAAATAACTAGATACTAGTTTCTTCAATACATCCCTACATGAATTGTTGTCGTGTAATATGGTTGCAAATTGCTAGCCTCGGGTCATGACCTTTTCTCTCTATATTTGGAAGTTAAGGTAATAAAGGAATTATGACATTTCCCATGATTCTTACATCCCTCCAAATCACCTAGTTGTTCACACTTGAAGCATAGCCCATTGTATTTGGAACTTAATGTCTCATAACCTTAGTTTAGATCACTAGAAAAACACATGATCAAATAGGAAAATATTTTAGTGTTAAAAAGGGAAACTATAAAATTGTCTTAATATAATTAATCTAATAGGTATATTCATATTCTCCTCTTTGATATTCATAACCTTATCTCTGTGCTTCCGCTAAACCCTTTTAATTAAACGAAATTTTTCAGTAGTAAATGTAGGGGTGTTACATCTACCTATTTTCTTCCTTCTCCTTCCATTGGACTTCACAAACTACAAAACACCACGTTCTCACTACTTAGACCACTCTCGACCATACACCAGCACATCGTTTCCCTCTACACTACTACCCTCAGTTGTCATACACGCTAACTGACCTTCTCAATGACACCCCATGTATTTCACCAAACACCTACCTAACTTTGTTTTTTGCTTCATTTTCTTTTCTTTATTAATTTTTAATTTTCATTTCTCCTTTATTAACTGATAGAAATTTTCAATTATAGGGAAACACTTTGATGATTCCATTTAGTTTGGAATTGATCTAATTATCGTAAAGAACCCTAATATCCGTATTATATCATACTTAATTTTGAAATTCTATTATTCTATTAAAATATGTAAAATTAGATGAATGTCCTAATTCATTGATGTCATTAATGGTTGCATGCATATTTTTTTTTAAATTCACTATTGTTTTACATATGGTGCCAAAAAGTAAAAAGACATCGACTTCATCCTCCGCATGAGTTTGAGCTACCCTCTCTATCTTACCCCATGAGGTGAAAGAACATAAAACTCAATTCGCTAAAACTCTGAACAATCTAACTATGATAGACTATATAAGTAGGGAATATTGTGTACCCACTATTTTGATAAAAAATGGGCTGACAATCTTTATTTATTAGGTGATTTGGATTATTTATTTAGTCAAATTGGATGAATTGAATTTTTTTAAGTATAGTCTCCTAGCTATGCTTGAAACACCCTCTAATTTTTAGCTCATTGATATCACTAGAAGAGGAAAGAGTGAAAATTATCTTTTTTAATCAGAATTTCTCAACAATATTTGCCTAAATGAATGAATGCTTTAATATACCTCAAGATGGTGCCAAAAAAATATTTCCTCCATCCCAATTACTGGGAAGCATTAGTGGAATGTATCAACCAAAGCCTCCTCCATTTGGAATCCTAGTTTCTATTAAAACTATCATTTCATGTCAAATATGGTTTGTTATCGATCATAAAGTAAGGGTGTGACTATTGAAATAGAGTTATTTCACCTTTGTGCTATGGTTCATATGATTTCCATCAATATAAATGATTTCTTTCTTAATCATATGCCTATATCTAGTAATGCCAAAGTAGGGAAAATAGTGGTTGGTGGTTACATCACTACATTTGTGTCCGTTTGAGTTTTCTACCATTCGTAATGAGCTAAAGTTTCCAAAACAAGCTTCTTTGCCATTCCCAGTCCCTTAAAAATGAGTATGTTGGTCCATTCTTTCATCTTTTTTTTTCCCATTATTTACATTATGGTCAATGCAAAATCTACACATTACTGTATAGATTTTTTGGCATACCCATATTTTAGAACTGTATAGATTTTTTCACTTAGTTAACTAGTCTTACATTACATATACTTTGAGAGTTTTGGTGATATGGATAAGTTAAAATTATTATATATTTTAGGTCTCTTGAAAAACATGCACATTCTTGCTCTTTTTCCTCAAATTTGGATCTTTCCATTTTTCAAAATTATGACATCATTTGTGCGAATTTCTAATCTTATACTTTGACCTACTAGTATTCGATTTTTAGTAGAGACTTTTACATTAAACCATTTATTTATAATTAGCACTGTTGTACTGGGGTATTGCTATTTTTTTTTCTTGTAAGTACGTATAATGGAGGAAAAAGATGTATAGTTTGTTACACAGGTGTGTAAATGATTCCCAAAGCAAAATGGGATTTTCTCTCTCTTTACATCTTCATTATCAAATCTTTGTATCTAGAGAGAAAAATACATATTCACCATTATAATTTGATTTTAAATCTTTGTTATCAATCTAATTTAATGATTAACTCTTCATATCTTGAAAAAAATTAGTTTTATCTTCTAATCTATTACCCTATTTATTTTATTCAAGTTTCATTTCTCTATTATGTTCATTGGTTCAACTATGTGTGAGTAATTTTGAGATCTAGTATTGAATTAAGTCTAATTTAATAGTGAATCCATTGATTAATGTGATTATGCATGTGAATTGCTCAATTATTTAATTACTAGAGCTTTAATTTATTTTGAATTGATTGATCTATAATATAATTAGATGGGGTCAATTAATTTAAGAACCAAAAGGTGAAGATTGATACTAAAATTTAAAAAGAAATATTGAATCATGAAAGTTAACTAGGGTTTCTTGGAAAATTGAACAAATTATCTTGAACCTAATGAATTTAATCCCTTTTAATATCATGAAAATAGGTTATTAGATTATATTAAATTATACGTTTAGACATAAATAGAGGTTATTGGTTAATTTTGGCTACTTCTTTATGAATAGCGTAATCATATTTATATGTTAATAAATCTGAAATGCCTCGAAAATTTCTAATTTTAAAGATTATATTTAAATAAGGTTTTATTTGAAAATTTAATTTGGTAAATTTTTTTTACTAAAATAAAAGGAAATTTAGTAGGGCAAATTAATAAGAGATTTTATAAATATGTTAAGTAAAGGAAATTTTGGTATATATCTAATTAAGGATTTTAATTTGGGAATTTATTTAAATAAATTATTTTATTCAAATTCAGAAAGATAAAATAGTTTCAAATTTATTTTAATTTTATAAATAATTAAATTAAAACAAAAAGTTGTGTAAATTTTGGGGTGTTACAAGTTGGTATCAGAGCGGTTGGTCCTTTTGGCCATGCTCGTTTTCAAAAATAAAATTTGGTTTATGAAAATTTTATTAGATTCTAAAGTGTATTTCGAAAGCTTTTCGGTCTCTAATCTTTTTAAGATTGATTTTGGAAAATGAAATGGATTTTGGAATATTTATTCAAATTTTGAAAAGAATTTCCGCTCTAATTAGAAACTCTTTCTGTTTTAAGTTTGGGAGTCGGCCATGGTGAGGAGTATAGGGGTAGATTAGGGCTTTCCTTAGAAATAAGAAATTGGGTTAAAGTAATCTCGAACCAGTAGGTTCATTCTAAAATGTTTTCTTTGTTGTAGCAAAATGGCAGCCAATGGTAGAATCAACCGCTTAGAGGAAGCTGTGACCGCATTCTTAGAGTTCACCCAGCGGTCTCAAGGCGCTGGAGAAGACTGGTTAAGGAGGGTTACCGGACATCGCCCCCCAACGTACTCAGGGGAGGAAGATCCTGTTGTCTTAGAAGGATGGATACGGGACCTGGACCGTACGTTTGAGGCCGTGGACTGCCCATCAGACCAACGGCCTAGCATTGCAGCATTTTTCCTTCGGGGCGTAGTAGACACTTGGTGGGAAGAGTTCCGTACTAAAGAGGGTCCTCCAGCTAATTGGGAGGCATTTAATACCGCCCTCCGTACTCGATTCTATCGAGAGCCTAAGGAGGGAGAAGCTTTGGGAGTTCATGCAGCTCACGCAGGGACCGATGACGGTTCGCCAGTATTATGCCCTGTTTACAGAGTTGCTCCGATTCGCTCCAGGGATCGCCGCAAGCGAGTCCACGGTAGTCTTTCAGTTTGAACAAGGATTAAATTTCAGCATCCGCCGCATGATGGGTGTCGTACCGTTTGCAGACCTAGCGTCCTTGTAAGAGCGTGCCTGCATAGCAGACACGCTGGTCCACGAGCAAGCCGCCATTCTTGGGAAGAGAAAGCCAGAAGCTCAGAGTTCCGGGAGCAGGAATCAGCCTAGGATCGGAGAGTCCAGGAGGCCACCCCCGAGAGATCACCATAGAGACCAAGGACCACCACGCAGCCCAGTATGCAGGAGGTGTAGTCGGGTTCATCAAGGAAGGAACTGTGTTGGCAAGTTAATTAATTGCTTAAACTGTGGGAAGCGGGGACACAAAGCAGCAGAGTGTTGGAAGCCACCTCAATTCCAGTATAGTCAGGACCAAGCACCTCAACAGGGAGGAGCACTGATCCCTTAGCAGTCGGCCTATCAACAGCACCGTCAGGACGCACCTCAGCAATACTATCAGAGAGCAATCGCTCCATCTGGTGCCCCAGCTCGAGAGACAGGAGGAAGACCACAGGGATCGAGGCCACACCCTCATAATGGAGGCCAGTCAGGAGGGCGCCTGAATGTCATTAGTTAGGCCGAGGCAGACCGACAGCTAGATGTCATCACCGGTATGTTCACCAGATATTCATTGCCAGCATATGTGTTATTTGATTCGGGTGCTACGTTGTCTTCCGTATCTTCTGTTTTTGCTGCTAAAACTGGATTGTCATCATCTTCTAGAATAGAATTATATGTTATGTTCCGTCGGAAGATAAGATGGAGTGTAGTCGGAGATTTTCCAACGTGGCCCTTAGATATAGGAGGGGTAGACTTCCTAGTAGATCTGATTGAAATAGAAATAAGGAAGATGCATGTGAGATAGAAAAGATACACAAGAAGCTAGAATCCGTCCTCCTAGTTTGCCCCTAAGGGGGTAGTTATTTTAAGTATAGTTGGTGGTGTATTATCCTAGTTGCATAGATCACCTAACCCTAACCCTAGTAGCTGTAGGAGACTTCGGGGGCGAAGTCTATTTTTAAGGGGGTAGTGATGAAATGCCCCGAAAATTTCTAACTTTAAAGATTATATTTAAATAAGGTTTTATTTGAAAATTTAATTTGGTAAATTATTTTTACTAAAATAAAAGGAAATTTAGTAGGGCAAATTAATAAGAGATTTTATAAATATGTTAAGTAAAGGAAATTTTGGTATAATATCTAATTAAGGATTTTAATTTGGGAATTTATTTAAATAAATTATTTTATTCAAATTAAGAAAGATAAAATATTTTCAAATTTATTTTAATTTTATAAATAATTAAATTAAAAAAAATTGTGTAAATTTTGGGGTGTTACAAAATCATTCGTTCATTTCAAACTGATGGTTGAAATTAAATCTTGTGATTTATATATTTTATTAGAATACTTTGAGTATTGCTTATTATTCTTGTTTTTTTTATGTAATCATCACTCTCTCTTAGACCCTCTTGGTCCAGACAACCTTAACTCTGCAAAAAAATTATATATAACAATAAGTTCCTGTAAAGATGACCTTAACGTACTACAATAAGTCCTTAGACTTTTATATTTGGCTTATCAAAGCAATAAGGATAAAATTCAACATTTATTTCCATCTAG
Source organism: Tamarix austromongolica (assembly GCA_039764185.1). Classification (NCBI taxonomy): domain Eukaryota; kingdom Viridiplantae; phylum Streptophyta; class Magnoliopsida; order Caryophyllales; family Tamaricaceae; genus Tamarix; species Tamarix austromongolica. The sequence continues at coordinate 23,873,840 of CM077818.1, read as the reverse complement.
AATCATACTAGAGACTATTTGTCTATTACCTCTTTTCAATGATAGTTGATACTCCATGTATTTAACTTAGGGATAAATGGACAACAAACATTTTTTTCATCTCTCTTACCTCTTAGTTAAAAACTGACTTTCATTATTAACCATGAAAGATAAATGATCTAATATTTGGCACTTAAAAATCTATGAAAGGTTGCACAAGATGTTGAGTGATTAGCATGACATAAACATCATTATATTTTCATATTTTTTTAACCTTTTAGTTATAAAAATTATTTTATATGATATTATTTAGTTAATTATTTTTCTTGATCATTAGGAAGTTAGGTAGAATTTATCTTTTATCTTATCATATTTTTTTGCAATATTAATTTTTTATTTATAATTTGATCGTTATTATCTTAGAATTGAAATCATTATTATGTATGACTTACTATTCACATGAATAGTTTAATGAACTCCGCTTTAGTTATTCATCATATAAGTGATGGAGTTACATAGGGTGGTTAATGTTAGTAAATAAATGTTCCGTGTAAACTCACATTATTTTCGTATGGTAAAATATGAGTTTTAGTAAGATGTTCTTTTTTGGGTGATTCCTTATATGTTTTCTCAATAATAGGTGAGTGATAATTTAAAAAATATCTTTATATTTCCTATATGGTCTTGTATAGATATATCTAGTGAAGTGCAATGTGTTTTTCTTCATTAGGTATCATTTGAGAGTCAATCGTATAAGGCTATCAAATTTAGTTTGAAGAATTACTTTGAGTGATCCTCCATCGATATCATTAGTTTAGAAATCATCATTAATATATCATCATAAAATCACTTAAAATAGGATATTTATGAAACTATCACCTCTACAACACATCATCACACCTTTGCATGGCAAGCTACACATAATGCCCTTCTAACCAATCTTATATGAATATAACATTTCCAAGGTGATGATGAGATATATGATTAATGGGGTGACGAAGAATTTTTATTATATAATTCTTCGAGATTGTCATTATAGTATGATTTTTTTAACTTTATTCTCTCCCAATTAACTAGATACTAGTTTCTTCAATATATCCCTACATGAATGGTTGTCGTGTAATATGGTTGCAAATTGCTAGCCTCGGGTCATGACCTTTTCTCTCTATATTTGGAAGTTAAGGTAATAAAGGAATTATGACATTTCCCATTATTCTTACATCCCTTTAAATCACCTAGTTGTTCATGCTTGAAGCATAGCCAATTATATTTGGAACTTAATGTCTCATGACCTTAGTCTAGATCACTAGAAAAGCACATGATCAAATAGGAAAATATTTTAGTGTTAAAAAGGGAAACTATAAAATTGTCTTAATATAATTAATCTAATATTTATATTCATATTCTCCTCTTTGATATTAATAAATAAGGTAATAAATCAAAGTTGCCTTCTTATATATAATAAATAGGGCAATTTAAACAATCTTGACTTAATTTGTGTCATTAATTGGGAAAATTATTAAATATTTCCCCTTCTATTAAAAAACACAAAATAAAAAATAAGGCTTTATCTATGAACTCTAATTTAGAGCCTTACATTAAGTTTCATTTTCTTAATTTTTTTTTATTTTATCTATATGTAAAGTTTCCACTTGCGCTCTCCTCCATAGCTATAGCCGTTCAGCTTTCCATCAAATTTTCTTTCTTATTATCTCTCTTTCGTCTATTTTCTATATTGATATAAATGATGAAAACTCTATAGTGAATGTTTTTAGCCCCCTTCCAAGTATGCTTCATGTGCCTTTTATAGTTATAGGGTTTTAGGGTGTCGTATCCTACCAATGTTTTTTCCCTATAAGGTTTTGATACCTAAGTAGAGGAAAAAAAAGGAAACTTGCATCCTGAGCATCTCACACTTAGTGTTTAATATCATGAAAATGATTATTGTTCCATTTGGAGAAAATATTACTTTCATTTTGGTAGGGTTACTTGCAAGGTGGAGTAGTGTTCCATGACACTAGGATGTTATTGGATGATGCATCCGATAAAAGGAGCCAATAATCGTATCCTACAAATGCCACATTCGCCCTTAATCTTCCTTTGTTATCCAATTTAATTCTCTCTTACTATAGGATTTAGATGATAAGAATACACTATAGGGTGGTCAATGATATAGAGAGACTATAGGGTTATTATTGGTATCATTGAGTGAGAAAACCCTATAGGGTAATTGATTCTATAAGCTAGAAGACCATATGAGGTGGATGACTCTAAAGGATGGCCATAGAGTGAGGGATATTATATGATGATAACTCAGTTGACTCTACAGTGTGGTATTAGGGTGATGACTTACAATCAAAAAAACTGTGTGCACAACTAATTCCAATAACGGTATTCTAAAATTCCTTTAGTCCTCTTGTTTTCTAAGTACCTGAATGAGAATTCATTGCAAATTACCACTTAGTCCTTGTGTAGTTCCAAGGATAGAATTACCTAAAAGATGGTATACCATGTTGATATAAGTAGTAAAATCAATCCTTAAAACACTCCACTCAATTTTGGGTATTACATTCACCTCCACTCAAATAACACAACATCCTCATTGTGCCTCAACAACTAAATGTCTTAATATAGTTTATGCCAAGAATCATCCTACTAGGTTGTTGACTGGCTCATCCAAGTTCAACTCACGATTATTGTTTTGTTCTTATACCATTCGTAATATACCAATTAGATACGACCACGGTGGGGCGACCCTAGAGCACTTTCAGATTGATCATTTAGCTCCATAGATCAACACAAGTATTTTCAATAAGCTTTATCCCCCACTCATGAGCTTCTCGAGAATTTTTTTAAAAATTCCTAAACGTTCCTAGTAGGGTCACCAATTCTAAAAATTACTCTGTAGCTGGCACACTTAATTATGGAGACCTTAAGATAGAATAAAAAAAAGGATGGTATGCCATGTTAATATAAGTAGCTAGATCAATCCTTATAACACTCAATTCAATTTCGGTTATTACAACATTACCTTGGTCCCTATGGGTTAGACACTCTACTCATCATTATATTACTTGAGACCTTAAAACACTATCACCACAACTTATAGTAGCACACCTATAATACCTCCTACAAAAGCCTATAAGGATAATAGGAACCAATCCATAGCATATAATGTTGTTCCATTTCAACATCATCTTCACCCTTCCATCATCCCTCTAGAAATATAAGCCTCTTAATTTAAGTTAAAATTTGTTTTGTTCCTCATGATACACACTATAAGGCATTTTAGTGGATAAGTTATTGAATACCCGCACATACTCTTAAAAGCCTTCATGAAAGTGAGTGTCACATTTAAATAACCTAGAGTGGGTGGTGAAGCACAAATCTCTCCTAATGAATATGTCAAATTAACATATAGTATAACATCCTTCTTACAAGAAGGTGGTGAGACCTACATGATCCATAGGATAAGTACAAATATTTGATCCAAAAATGCCCCAACCATTTTCTACCTTATTGGTTGCAAATGGAAACCTTATACCATGGGTTAAGTCCATAAAATATGAATGTTGTAGATACATCTTCAAAAAGAGAATTATTTAGCAAATAGTGTCACCAAGCATATAGCACCTTTTAGACTATAGCGTGCAACCAACAATGATGGGCTAGCACAAGGAATAATCATAGCGTCAAGAATGCTTGATTTCTTAAGGTTGATGCAATCTCAACTCTCAAGGAAGAAGTATCATCAAGGGCCAAAAAGTAAAACACCATGTCTCTTTCAACCCAAAATTTTATGCAACAAGAAGAAGAAGATCCCTATATCAAACAAGTTGTTGTAGTGTTAAGTGTTTATACTGGATGGGGTCACTTATTTGATCAGCACCTTATCAATGCTATGCTGGTTAAATATATAGTTACTCAACATATAAGAACCATAAAAGAATGGGAAAAACTACAATCACAATCGAAGGCAAGATCCTAACTTAACCTATATAAACCACATCAATATTAGGGACCCCACATTAAATTTTTAATAGCACAATACCACCCCTAACCCTATGAACTTGAACACAATATAGCATAGAGCCTACTCCTCCACCATTCAATGCTAAAAGTTTAAAGTCACTTGAGAGCCTACTAAAAGAGTACATGTCTAGGAATGATGTCATCATCCAAAGAAAAATAATCCCATTAGTAATATTGGACGCTTGATTAAACTTGTAATATCCCTAATTCAGCTTAACAGTAATTCTAGGTGATTAATTTCTTGATATTTTCCTAATCTTTTAGTCTTAAATTTCAACCCTAACTCTAATCATAAAATATAACACCCTAAAATTTTGTGACCCTTGTTTTCTAGTGTTTAGCCTTTTATTCAAAACCTAACCCTTAAAACATATCTTAATTATATTTTATAACCCTTGATCTATAACCTAGATAAATTATTGATTAAATTTATCTTGATTATTGTTTTTTATCCTTCTCCTTTATTATTCAACCCACCCTAAATCAATTAATTTCTCCCTAACTTATTTTTCCTAATCTATATCCCTAACCATAGATGATATATAAAATAATTTTACCCTAATTTTCTAATATTAAATTAAACCTATTTATAATCCTAGCACAAAATTTCTTCTTTCCATATTTATTTTACCTTCTTCTATCTCCCCTTTACCCTTTTTTCTTTTTTTTTACCTTCTCCCATGTCCTGATTGGAATGAGCCACACATCCTTCCTTGCTTGGCTTCTCTTCACTTTAATTTTCCTCCGCTTCCTCCCTACTTCCCTCCACCTACTCACTACATTAGCCTATACCACTTAGACTATGCTTCTGCTTAGTCTAAGCATGCCTTTCTAGACCTAAACCCTTACTCACCTCTCTACTCAAAACATCTTCCCTCAACTGGAAAAAATATATATAACCCTTTACTTCCTTCCATTTTTGCAAAAACTATATCGACCCCTACTTCCCTTCCACATTAATACTTGTTTCTAGTTTTTCTCCATGCACAACCACACACATTCCTTTCATAAGCATGTGCACACAACCCTTGGCACAATCATACACACCCCTCTCACAACCATGTGCACACACCCTTTGGAACAACAATGTGCACCCCTTGACACAATAGTGTGACCCCTACACACAACCATGTACATCTCTTACACAATCATGCACTATTCTTTACCTAACCATCCTCTCTTCCGTAACCTTACCATCAGAGCCATCCATTTTCTGGTGCCTCCATTGCACTGGTAACCACCACCAATAGTTCTACCATCAACTAAATCCACTACCCAACCCTCCACCTTTATTCGACTAAGCCAAAAACACCTAGTCATTTCCATTCCCATACCACTTGCACCCCATACATCGATTCTACCTTTACCACACAACTATTCTTAACCTCCAAGATCATTATTGTCATTATTTATCACCTGCCATCTACTAACACTAGCTCCAAACTTCCTAAACATCTACCTCCCACATAGCTCATTTACTCCTCCCCCTCAAACTAGTACTATCCAACTCCACATAGCATCCTACTGCACCACTTAGCATCCACTTGTTTAAACCAACACCATTTAAATTTTCACTTTCAGACTTGCCCCTTATTCAATCACTAGCAGCACCATCCTCACCTTCCCTGACCATCTAAGACAACAACCATCACCGAAAATAGAGCACCTTTATTAGCTACCCCCTTATACATGAATGAATTGTGTTTTCAGCCCATGTAGTGTGAATGTGAATTTTTCTTCTCTTGTCAATTTTAGAGTATTTTGATAATTTTATACTATAAAAAATTTAATATAAATTACTTAAAAAGGTATTAGAGAATAATAAATCTTAGTAGGTTGCTTATATTTAAAGTTTTTTTTGTTGAAAATTAGGAAATCTATATATTCTACTAAAAGTTTAGATATTTCATGAGAACACATTAAGATTTTGACGTATAAATTGTGTTAATTATGTTTATTATGTTGTAATTATTTGCCTAATAATATTAGCATAATTTTTTTAAATGGAAAATGTTTATTTGTATAAGTATTATGTGTACAAAAGCATTTTAAAATGGGTTTAATATTAGAAATAAATTATGTATGTCATGTATGCCTAACATAATATCTTGAGCTTGCGTAAGAAAATTTTTAGCATGATTTATTATTATTATATGCCCTGAGGGAATTATTTTCTCCTTAAATTTATCATGATAATATTTTGATTAAATGACTAAAATGTATTAATTATGCCAAAAATATTTCAAGTGAAAAACCTCAAAATCAAGAATGGTGGTTCTTTAGGTGTAGCTACCTAAAAGACGTTGTTTATCCCACGGTTAGTTATGGATTTATCTTGTGGAATTTAATACCCCAATAGAGCCCTATATATTTCTATATTTATCTCTATGGACTTTATAAAAGGGTTAAATAGTTATGGATTAGATGTCCTTGTCGGTATGGTATTATGTTACCTTCAAGTGATTATATGGATAAGGTTTCATAGTATCATTGGATTGATATTTGGCATGATACTATATTGCTCTTATACAATATTATAAAAATAATACCTTAGTGTCTCGAGGTAGTATGATATCCCCTTAAGTGAAAAAAAAATATATAGAGATAATTATTGTTTTTTTGATTGATTATTGGATTGGTTCGACGGTAGAACTTTTTCCTACCTATGGTTCGGTAGTGGGATTCATGCATACTTGTGGTTTAGTAGTAGCCTTTATGCCTACCTATAGATTAGTAGTAGCTCTAGCGTGCACCTATAGTTTGATATAAGCCTTTGTGTCTACTTGTGGTTTAGTAGCACCCTTTATGCCTACCTATAGTTTAGTAGTAGCCTTCTTGCCTACCTATTTTTGCTAGTTTCTTTTAATCCCTTCTTGTGGTGTTATTGGATTTTATTTATATTTATTTTTTGATAAAATCTTATGTTTATTGCGATGAGATTGGTTCTAATTATCACCTTATAGAGCATCCCTTTTGTGCTTGGTTGGTATATTTCATTATGCTCTAAATGAATAGGCATGAGTAGTACGTGGCTTTGATGATAATTTTTTATCTGATACTATTAATGTATTTCTATCCTCGCATGTATATCTAAATATTTTATAGCATGTCATGTTGTGATGCCTTCTCTAAGGTCCATGCAAGCTTTTACTTGTCATTTTTGTATAATGGGATACTCAGTACTATTATACCGATAGGTTCCATTTTACAGGCCCTTACTTATTTAAGGAGTAGTGGTGAATTTATAGGCTTATTAATGAGATCAATTTGAAGGCTAGTATTCTATGTTGCAAGTTAGGACTATGTAGTATGTTAACCAATATCTTTCAATCCTGATATTCTTGGACTATATGTCCTTTTGTCTTCCTTTCACTAAAATTTTGAAATCTTGACCATTTATATTATCAAAATGATATTAATTAGCTTTGAAACCTCTATTTTAATTCTTATAATGGTGTTATTAAGTTAAGGAAAGTAACAATTTATCCTTAGAAATTGGTATAAAAATGGTAGAATAAACTAGAATTCTATAAAATATGGGAGTAATACCCCGTGTTTTTACTATTTTAGCTTCCGTAGTAAAATTTTTTAATGAATTTTTAAGTCCTATAAATGGTTGTGTTATATAAACACCTCTCATTCCTTTCTCTATTTTTTTCAAAAGTTATAATTAAGCTGATAATGCCAAAAATATCATGAGTGCGTCAAAACCAATACACCAAAGAAAACATGGTGATAAAATACCTAAAGAAAACTCCTAGAGCATCTATTTCCCGCCCACAATTACATTAGTTTTCCTATCTATCAATCATATTCAAATACCTTTGAGCATTCGTTTTTTTAACATAACTAAACCAAATAAAAAAATTCAGCAATCATATAGTAGATAATTCTAGCTGGTACAACTTTCTTGAATTGAAAGATAATTTCATTACGGCTACACCATATGTGATAGATAATAGCTACAAAAGAGGCCCTCCAGATCTACCCTCTACAGCTGCTTGATCTGGTAATTTTTATCATCCAAAACTAATAAGGTGGAAATGATAATTGAGCAAAGATCTCCAAATAGTATGGGGAAAGAGACATTGAGTGAGGAGATGATTTAGATCCTCATCACCTTACAGATAACTAACACAAACTTCATCATCAATAATATGCCATTTTTGTAGTTTAGTTTTAATAGCCAAACCTTCATGACATGCCATTAAAGTTATGATTTTGTGCTAGGACATACCTGGATGCTTCCATACTAGGTTAGACCAAGGAGTTGGGGGAAATGGTCTCTCAAAGCTTCATAAACTTTGCTCACTCTCAATTTTTCCTTAGTGCAGCAGCGGTTGAAAAAATTAGGGCCATACTTCTAAAGAGTGAGAATCTTTCTAAGAGTTGAGAAGAGTCTTGTTGAAGATTGAGGTACCATAGATGAGTGTTTCTGATGTACCTCTCATGCACCCACTTGACCCACAAGCTTTCTTATGATCAATGAGCTTTCATAAAAACTAAGCAATGCATGCTAAGTTCCAGGTTCCTAAATGCTTTATAACCAATCCCCCTTCATGTTTAGGGAGGTAGATTTTAGACTAAGCAATAGGTGCTTTTCTTTTTTAAGAATCCATATTTGACCAAAAGAATTTTTTATAATGATCATCTAATTTTTGGATAATTACTTTAGGATGGAGGAAAATCAGAAACCGATAATTTGTGATACTAAAAATCACTAAATAAAGAAGCTACACTTGACCAGCAAAGCTAAGATATTTGATATTCCAAAACTAGAGTTTAGTCGTGAGCTAATCAGTAAGAAGTTGATAGAATGATATAGAGAGGGAAGATCAATTCAAAGGAATTATAAAGTAATTAAAAGGATATGCATCTTCCTTGAAACCGAGATGTGATAAAATAGCATCCTTGATAGAAGCTAAAAGACCACAACAATAAGCTTCACTTTTCTAAGGATTGGCCACTAAACCTGAATTTTCTTCAAAGACATTCAAATTTGGTAGAATATGTTGGGATAAGGAGATATTACCTTTACAGGACAAAAGAAGGTCATTAGCAAAACAAAAGCTAATGGTTTTTGAACCTTTACACTTCGGCTGAGCTTTGAAATCTTTATAATTACATAATGTGTGCAGTTAGCAATTGAGGTATTCCATGGCTATAACAAAGATATATGGTGATAAAAGAGCACCTTTCCTAATGGCCCTTTTCCCATTAAAACATTTGTGTAGAGTACCTTGAATAGAGATTAAATAATGTACAGTGGTAATACACTGCATGATGAGAGTTGGAAAATGAAGGGGGAAGCCTAACCTAAGCAAGACAGCTTGAATAAAAGGGCACTCAAGGGAATCATAAGCCTTTTTAAGATCAACATTTAGCATAATTTTGGGACTAGTGTCCTTTTGACCACACTTCCTAAGAAATTCTTGAGCCAGCATGATATTATCACCAATCCACCTCCAAAGTACAAAAGGTAACTAGTTACATGCCACTATCTCCCCAAGAACATTAGTCAGTTTATTAATAATAAGTTTAGAGATGATTTTATAGACAACATTGTAGCATGCAACTGGTGTATACTCACTGATGTGTTTTGCATCTTTCTTCTTTGAGATAAGATGAACTATAATATTGTTCATAGCCTTTAAGAGATTTCTTGAATTCTAAAACTACTGAATAGCCATAGTAATTACCCCACCACCATTAGCTAATCTTGTTAAAACAAATTAGCATTAAACCATTAGGTGATGCAGAAGAAAACATTCAAGAATTGGCTTTCATAATTATGGAACCAATTATTCTTCATTTGGGAAATGTCTCCTATAAATTTGAAGACAAATAGATTGTTACGTTACTCGAAACGTAACAAACAAGTAATTAAATGTCTACGTGCATGTGCATGGCATGCAAAGAGGGAGTAACCAAAAGCATGAGGAGCATATTCGTAGGACTTTTGAGCATTATTAAGTGATTTAGCTAATTTATTCATTAATTAAAAAATTAAGAGAATAAAGTTAGCATAAAGTGCTATAGAGTTAGCATAAAGATAACATAATATCTTTTAGCTTGGAATCTTTTAGAATATGCTTTAGTTAGTGGCATACAGGTTATATTATGTATGGATATCAAGCATATTGGATGTATGATGATAATGGATAATTAAAATTGAAGTTTAATATCAACATTGAATGAATTCTATGCGAGCTCAAGTACAAGCAAATCAAATCTATGTGAACAGTTTGGCTTGAATGTTTTAATCTCTTCTTCTATGTGAATTAGGGAATAGTCCATATCTTTTCTAATATTCTTAATCCATATTTTTCTGCCCTAATTACCATCAAATCCTACTCTATTTCGTCATTAAACCAAACCCCAAATAGATATACAAAAACCAAAACCTTGCACCATTCATTCAAGACCCTAAACCATTCATACGAACCAAACATCACCTTATTCCCTCTTTTTGAACCAAACCCTAACAATAACCCTAAACCAAGATTCCAACCTGCATCTAAACCCTAACATTTGAGACTAAGCATCATCATTAATCCATCATCAAATACATATGTTACTTAGTGTGTCACATTCCAACCTTCATCATTATTAAACCATTATCACCTAATCACCATCACCACTCTTCTACCATAATTTGGACCACCATCATCCTATCTACATCATTTTCAAAGCTCTAGTCTTTAAATCACCATCAATGAACCTTTATCACCTTATCAAAACTCCATTTGAACCATTAGTTCGACATAATTGATTATTACACCATCCCACATACATCAATTTTGGTATCAAAGCCATAGGTTGGTGGAGTTACAATCAAGATTCAATATTTCTTTGAAGATTCTTCAAGATTCATCAAGAAAATCTATTATCTTCAAGAATCTTCAATAATATATATAAAATAAATACAAGAGATTGGCATGATTAAGGGTGTGTTTGGGGTGTGTTGAGTTCAATTGTTAAGAAAAATAATGGAGAACTAAAGAGAAGACTTGAGAGATTTTCTCAAGACTTTGATGGAAAAAATCAGGGAGATCAAATTTTTGGCAGAAAGAATAGAATCTTCCCAAGTCCATGAGTCCCATGTGTAGCCACAAAACCTAAGGGAACAAGTATAGAAAGTGCACATGAGAAAAGCATAAAACCAAGTGGAAGAAGAAGAAGAAGAAGAAGAAGAAGAAGAGAGGGTGGAAAATAATGTAACAGCATGTGACACTTCGAGGAGAACTTATGATGATGTGGAAAAGGGAATCATCTTTGATCTTCCTAACTTCAAACGTAATCTAGACCTGTAATCTTTTCTTGAATGCTTGCAAATCATTTAGTCCATTTTTGAGTATAAGGAAATTGAGGACGAGAAACGATTCCAAATAGTGATATTAAAGTTAAAAAAATTTGCTAGAGTGTGGTATGATAATTTAAAAAGGAGGCAAAAGAGATAAGAAAAAATTAGTGACAAGGTCATGGGAGAAATTAAATAAACATTTGAAGAAGAAATTTTTGCGTCGGGAATACGAGTAAGAAAAATGTTATAGAATGAATAAATTGAGGTAATGGTTACTTGGAGATGAATAATACATTCAGGAGTTAAAAAGGCTAGCTCTAATATGTGATGTCCAAGAATGAGAAGAACAAAGGTGTGTACAATTCATCAGGGTTTTAAATATGAATCATTGGGATTAGGTAGACATGTACCCATATGAAGTGTTTGAAGACCAAACCATCAAGTTTGAGAAACAATTTAAGAGGACCAACCACCAAGCAAGTCAACAATTGCTCCATATGGTTCGACTTTCAATTGTGTGTCAAACCCACTAATTTCTCAAGCCATAAGTCAAGAACTTTCTAAGAAATTCACTCATGAAGAAATGGGTAAAGATAAAGTGGTTGATAAGGTGAACAAGCAATGCTTCAAGTGTAGAGGTTATGGTCACTTTGCTCAAGATTGTCCATATCAAAGGGTGTTGACTTTGAAAGAGATAGCAAATATGGAGGTTTGCAAAGAGAATGATGACCTTGATGAAAACCTAGAAGAGGAGAGTGATATCTTGGAGAATGCATTGGAATAAGGCTAAGTGGATTGTTACATGTTACAAAGGGTGCTTCAAGTACAACAACAACCTTTACTTACTCAATGGGAGAAGATTTTCAAAGCCAAATGAAGAATTGGTGATAAAGTGTGTGAAGTCATCATTGATAGTGGCCCATACACTAATGTTGCTAGTGAGAAGATATTGAACAAGATTGGTTTGGAAAACAAGGGTCATCCTAGACCATATTCACTCCAATGGCTCAACAGAGACAAAGGCATAAGGGTAAACAAACAAACTCTTATCTCATTTAAGATTGGAAATTATTTTGGTGATTTTTTAAGCGATATTATACCTATGGATGCTTGTCACATTTTTTTGGAGAGGCTATCGCAATTTGATAGGAAGGTTGTGCATGATGGGGTCCTTAATGATTATGTGGTGTGTATGGGATAAAAGATGTTTAGGCTCAAACCTAATCTAGATGGGGAGGATTCAGTTTTGAGGAATGAAGAAAAGGAGGATGTCGAGTGTAGGAAGGAAAAAAAAGAGTAATACAGAGTTGTTCATCCATAAGGAATGTGAGATGAATGAAGCCATCGGAGATGGAAGATATGTTATACCTTTATTGTAAAAGAGGTTCGGTGAGGGAATAATGCTAGTATGGATCCAAAATTGTAACAAGTATTGAAAGAGTATACTGATGTTTTTTTTTTAAGAGTTACCAAGTGGGCTGCCTCCTTTGAGAGGTATTTATCACGTTATTGATCATATGTCAAGAGTTCCATTACCTTGCAAGCTAGAATATAGACACAATCTAGAGGAGGCTAAGGAGCTACAGAAACAAGTGCAAGAGTTGTTATACCATAGTTATATTCAAGAAAATATGAGTCAATGCAGTGTTCCAACTTTGTTAGTGTCTAAGAAGGATGGTACGTGGAGGATGTGTATTGATTTGAGAGCCATCAATAACATCAGAATCAAGTACAGATTTTTTATGCAAAAATTAGATGATATGTTAGATGAGTTGCATGGGGTGAAGATGTTCTCAAAGATTGATCTTAGAAGCGGTTATCATCAAATGAGGATAAGGGAACAGGATGAGTAGAAGATAACTTTCAATACTAAGCACGGGTTGCATGAGTGGTTTCTGATGCCATTTGGGCTATGTAAAGCACCAAGTTCCTTCATGATGCTGATGACGAAGGTACTTAGACCATTTCTTTGGTTCTTTGTTGTTGTTTACCTCGATGATATCTTGGTATATAGCAATAGTGAGTTGGAGCACATATAACACTTGAATAGGATATTTGATAAGCTTAGAGACGTGAAGCTCTATGGTAAGATGGAGATGTGTGATTACACGATGGAAAGAGTGATCTTTATAGGTTATATTGTGAGTAGGGATGTTATTCAACTTGATCCATCAAAGGTGGAAGCTATACAATCGTCACATATTCCTACTAATGTCCACAAAGTTCAAAGTTTCCATAGGTTAGCCTCATACAATAGGAGGTGCAACAAAGATTTCTCTACCGTTGCAGCACCTATCATACAACTAATGAATAAAGGAGAGTTCCATTGGAATGATCAAGCTATAAGGGCTTTTGAATATTTGAAGACAATGCTCTCAAATGCACTAGTATTATCTTTACCTTATTTCGATAAATTATTTGAAGTAACATGTGATGTGAGTGGTATAGGCATTGGGCGTGTGCTTTCACAAGAAAGGAAGCCAAATGCTTTCTTTATTGAGGGTTTAATGGATCAAGACTCAACTATTTGACCTAGGGTAAATAGTTCTATGCTATAGTGCATTGTTTGGAGACTTGGAGTTATTACTTGAGATCCAAGCCTTTTGTACTTCATTCAGATCACGAGAGTTTGAAGTATTTGCATGGTCAAAAGAAGGTGAGTCCAAGAAATGCTAATTAGAGTGGTGCATCAAGGAGGAATTTTAGGAAATTTTGGAGTTCACAAGACTTAAGAGTTGCTGTAAGGACATTTCTATGGGATGAGAATGCAAAAGGGAGCATCAATGTCATTCAACGTTGGAGATATTAGCCATAATTATAACAATTATAATTTAAGGGAAAATTCAAATCAAATAGGGGAGAATATTGCAGGAGAAAACACTCAAGAATTATATTTCATAATTATAGAACCAACTATTCTTCATTTAGAAAGTGTCTCCAGTAAATTTGAATACCAACAAATGGTTACGTTGCTTGAAATGTAACAGACAAGTAATTAAATGTATATGTGCATGTGTAGGGCATGAAAGGAGGGAGTAACCATGTGCATGAGGAGTATATTGGTAGGATTTTTGAGTATTATTAAGTGATTTATCTAATTTAATAATTAATTAATAAAGTAGGAGAATAAAGTTAGCATAAAGCAACATAAAGTTAGCACAAAGGTAGCATAATATCGTTTAGCTTTGAATCTTTTGAAATATGCTTTAATTAGTGGTAGAAAGGTTATATTATGTATGGATGTCAAGCTTATTAGATGTATGATTGTTATGGAGAATGAAAATTGAAGTTGAAGATCAACATTGAATGAATTCTATATGACTTGAAGTTCAAGCAAATTGAATCTGTGTGAACGGTTTAGCTTGAATGTTTTAATCTCTTTGCCTATATGAGTTAGAGATTAATCGATATCTTTTCTACTATTCTTAATCCATATTTTTTCTACCCTAATTACTATCAAAATCCTACACTATTTTGTGGTTTAACCAAACCTTAAACCATTCATTCGAAACCCTAAACCATCCATACCAACCAAACACCACCTTATTTCCTCTTTTTAAACCAAACCCTAACCCTAACCCTAACCCTTACCCTAAAACACAATTCCAACCTACATCCAAACCCTAACTTTTCACAATAAGCATCATCATCAATCCATCATTGAATGTGTGGATTACTTATTGTGCTAAATTCAAACCATCATCATTATTAAACCCTTATCACCAAATCACCATCATCACTCTTCTACCATAATTGACACCACCATCATCCTATATACAAAATTTTGAAGCTTTAGTCATTAACTCACCATAAATAAGCCTTTATCATCTTATCCAGATTCCATTTGAACCATTAGTTCTACATCATTAGATATTACACCCTCCCACACACATCATTATGGCCTAGGGATTTTTAATCACCCATGCTTAATAAAGCTTGCTTGATTTCCTAGACAGTGATAGGTTGCATCAGGTGAGTTGTGCTAGGCTGAGAAAGAAGTGGCCTTTATGTAATACTTGTAGATTAATGGCTGATAAGCTAGAGCTAGCGGTACCCAAATATAGATTATTAAATTTCTATATCTCATCCTCAATTTCCCTCCAACTGTGCAATTGAATACCTTTAGCATTTTGAACAAAGTAATAAAATGAAGGCTTTGTATTTCCTTAATTTGAGCATGAAAAGAAGAGTTATTACCATAACCTAGCTTGATATAGTTGATTTTAGCTTATTTGTTGATGAAGATTTTGAAAGAAATTCATCTCATTTGTGCATCATAATTCTTCATTTCACCTTTCTTTAATGGTACCATATTAATCAGTATATATGTATTAATACCATATGCTATCTCGAATGGACTAGAGCTTGTTATAGTTAAAAGACTCCAATTGTAAGCAAACTCTGCATGTGCTAACTTAACATCCCAATCCTTAGAGCTCTTGCTCACCAATCCCCTTAGCAAAGGACCTAAAGGTTTATTAATAACCTTGATTTGACCGTCCATTTGAGATTGCTGTGATGTACTAAATAGAAGCTTTGTTCCTAGCATATGCCATAATGTCTTTGAGAAATAACTTAGGAACTTCACATCTCTATCTAAAACTATACTCCTCTGAATCCCATGCAATCTCACAATCTCCTTGAAATACAAATCTACAATATGAGTAGCATCATCGGTTTTGTGATATGGAATAAAATTAGCCATCTTAGAAAATCGATCCACCACTATCATGATTAAATTTTTGCCTCTTTGTGTTATAGGTAATCCCAAAATAAAATTCATACTAACACCTTCCCATGGCTGAGTAGGCACAGGTAAAGGCATATATAACCCTTTGTGGGTGAAATATTGCATCTTTGATATGTAGCAAACCTAGCAACCATGGCTTACACTCACCTTTGTATTCTTAGCCAATAAAAATGCTCTTGTAACAACTCAAACGTTTTTTGAACTCCAAAGTGTCCTACATTAACTCCTTCATGCACTTATTTGATTAGAAAATCTTGAATTGAGGTCTTTAGCACACAAAATTTATTTTTCTTGAATAAGAATTCATCTTGAAGAACATAAACTCCATGAATTACTTGTTTCTTGTAGTCTTTAAAAACCAAAGAACAATCATCATCAATGAAATTTTGATCTTTCAACATCACAAACCCAAAAATCCTTGCATCCATCACTGTAAGTATCATAGTCCTTCTAGACAATAAATCCACAAAAACATTCTCTTTGGTATGTATGTGTCTTGTAAAGAACACAAATGTTTTTAACAAAATGATCCACTTAGCAAGTCTTGGACTAAATTTCCTTTGACCATAAAGATACTTCAAATCTCATGATCATAGTGAAGCAAAAAATGCTTGGGCCTCAAATAATGAGTCCATATTTCCAAACAATGAATAATAAAATAGAACTCCTTATCATAAGTTGAATAATTAAGTCTTGCACCATTCAACTTTTCACTAAAAAATGCAATTGGTCTCTTCTCTTGTGAAAGTACCCCTCTAATACTTACACAACTAGCATCACAGGTTACTTCAAATAATTTATCAAAGTAAGGTAAAGATAATACTAGTGTATTTGAAAGATTTTTCTTCAAGTCTTCAAAAGATTTTGTTTCATGCTCATTCCACTAGAACTTTCCCTTCTTCATCAATTATGTAATAGGTGCTACAATTATGGAGAAATCATTGATAAACCGCCTATAAAATGAAGCCAATCCATGAAAACTTTAATCCTCATGAACATTAGTAGGAGTATGCCACTTTTGAATAGCTTCCACCTTTGAATAATTAACTTTAATATCGTCTCCACTCACAACGTAGAAAATGAAAACCACACTCTTCATTATAAAATTACACTTCTCCATTTTACTATAGAGCTTCCCCTCCATTAGTTTATCAAATAATCTCTTCAAATGCTGCACTTGTTCAAACTCACTCTTGCTATATATAAAAATATCATCAAGGTAAACAACAACAAAGGCTCTAAGGAAAGATCTAAGTACCTCGGCCATCAACCTCATGAATGAGCTTGGAGCATTACATAGCCCAAATTGCATCACCAACCACTCATAAAACCCATAATTTTCTTAAAAGCTATCTTCCATTTGTCCCCTTCCCTTATTCTCATTTAATTTTATCCACTCCTAAGGTGAGCTTTGAATGTACCTTTGGCTCTATGCTACTCATCTAACATATAATGTAGTCTTAGCATCAAAAATTTGCATATGATTGTGATATTGTTGACTACTCTATAATCAATGCACTACCTTCATGTACCATCCTTTTTAGGTACCAATAAAGTAGGTACACTACAAGGACTAATTCTCCCCCGAATATAGCCTCTATCTAGCAACTCTTACACTTGTCTCTGCTACTCCTTAGACTCTCTAGATTAAATCTATAAGCTGGCTTGTATGGTAATTGAACTCCTAGCATAAAGTTAATAGCATGATCAATAACTCTCAAAGGAGGTAATCCAAGTGTCAACTCATCTAAGGAAAACATTTGCATACTCTCTCAACAATTGTTGCAATTTTGGATCCGTGTTAGCATACACCCTTTGTTGAACTTCTTTTACAACCAAGGGATAGCATAATTTCTCACTCATGATAGCTTTAATCATCTCTAACTCCTTAAGGATCAAGAAATACATGGTACTCTTCTTTCTTCCTCCCTTACCTTTGACATCTTCCTTCTTCTCTTCATCCTCCTATTCACCATAAACTTTCTTTTTTTCCTCTTTTTTGCTTCCTACCCTTAACCTCTTCCTACCTTTCACTCCTTAAAGTCAAAATCTCCCCATCTATATTAGGGTTGATTTTAAACTTAATTTTTCCTTTGCACACCATATATTCATTAAGGACTCAATCATGTGTAACCTATCTATCAAATTTCCAAGGTATCCCTAATAAAATATAACAAGAATCCATAGGTAGAATATCACATAAAAATTATCAAAATAATTTTCAATTTTCAAAGAGATAAGAGCTTGTTTGTTTACCCTTACACCTCTGTCCTTATTGATCCATTGAAGTGAATAGGGTTGTGGGTGATCCATGGTCTTCAATCCGAGCTTGCTCACCATTCTTTCACTAGAAACATTAATATAAGAGCCACTATTGATGATGACTTAGCACATGTTGTCTTCCACTCCACACTTGGCTTTAAAAATATTCTCCCTTGGAGTATGTGTAGGTAGAGGTTTTGCACTTGAATCACTCATTACAACACTTAGAAATTTACTTGACCATCTTCCAAAGCATCTTCTCGATCTTCACTTCCTTCAAGTTATTCATTAAGATATTCATCTTCCTCATTATAAGCTTCCACACTCACTATCTCCTTCAAAGTCAGTGCCCTTTAATTTGATCAATCCCAAGTAAAATGACCATAGGCTCCACACTTGAAGCATTGTTTGTTCACCTTATCAACCATCATGTCCTTACCCCTTTCTCCACAAGTGAACCTTCTAGTGTCATATTGAATTGTGGCTTGAGAGATTGATGGCTTGGAAACCCCCTTAAAGTTCCAACCATAAGGTGTATTGGTTGCTTTGTCTGGTAGCTTGGTTCTCATCAATTGCTACTCAAATTTGATTGTTAATTTTTCCAAGTCTTAAAATAACTTATAAGGATACACCTCCACTGTCTCTCTAATATTCATATTTAGACCTCCAATAAACCTAGCACATATTTTCACTTCTCTTTCTTGAACATCAAAAATAAAAGATAATATTTTAGACTCTCTAATGTACTCCTCCACTCCAAACAACCCTTACCTCAAAGTAGTCATATTTATGAAATTTTATTGCTTATATTCTATAGGCACAAATTTTCCTTTTAAGTGAATTTTTAACTACTACCATGATCTTTTTTTTTATTTTTCCCTCTCTTTCCCTTATCCTCTTCCAATTTTCATAACATACTCTAGAAAAATTCATAAATTTCAACACGGTAATTCGACTTCTTTTCTCATCATCAAGCTCCTTATATTCAAAAATATATTCCACAACTTGTAACCATTCAGGTAAAGATTCTAGATCAAGATTACCTTAAAAAATAGGTAGGTAAAATCAAATCTCCTTTTCCACATCATCATATGTATTCCTTGAGTTTCATAAGCTCGTCTATAGTTCCCTAAACTTTATTCTCCTCCTTCTTCTATTCTATCATGTGCTCCCCTTCTATGATTTTCTTCTACTTGATCTCTTCAGATTTGATGTTAGATATGTGATCCTTAGGATTATAAGGCTTCCATCCTACCCATAATTAGCTTAAATTCATTTATCTCTTCCACTAATACCTTAAGAACATCCCTTAGCTCATCCTCTTGACTCACCATGCTTCCTTACACCCAAAAAATGGTGTGCTTCCAAAAATACGTTCTCAATTCAACCAAAGTTCAAGTCTTGGCACCTCCTTGATGATTTATTAAAATAATATTGATGTAGGAACAAATTTTTAAAAGAATCTTGGTGGAAAAGTAGGATCATGATCTTGTATATCAAACTTGATTAAAAACCTATGCCTTAATACCAAAATTAATATGTAGGAATATAGAATAATGGTTTGGTTGGTAATATGGTTTGGAAAGGGTTTGATATGGAAGAGAATGATTTGGTGATGATTTAATTCAAGAGATAAAGTTTGAATAGTTAGGGTTTTGGGGTGATATGGTTTGTGGGTTAGGGTTAGGGTTTACAATAGGATTTATTTGTTAGATGAATATGATAATGATGATTTGATGATTAGATTTTAAAGTTAAGATGATAAGGAAGAATGTGTGATAATAATATTATTATTATCTAAGGTTTGGGAATAGAAAAAATCAAGTAAGAAAAATAGGTTGAAGATTAATATTTAAGATGAGGTTGATGGCATTAAAGGTAGAGATTAGAGTTTATAATGGCGTGAATTTTGTAGAGGGTTTGAAGGGTAGTTTTTAATATGTAATTTACATAGAAAAAGATATTAAGGATTTCAATAATAATCTCTCACACACTATTAATTAGAGTTGTGAAGAACTCATAAAAAATTTAATTAAACAATAATTGCAACTTTCATTCAATATTTATCTCCCTCATTTTGTATACTCTTATAGATTCTATAGACATTAAATCTCCTCAATATTATAAGAGAATATTAATAAAAATCTGATATAAATTGACCCATAATGTAATGACCTTCTTCCCACTCCAAACATAACTCATAATATAGAATAAGATAAACCTTAAAATATAGAAATAAGCTACTTTGTTGGTTAATTAAACTTTCTTATCCTTTAGCTAATATTAACATAATAATAACTAATATTACATGTCCAAAATGTCTAACATAGTATTCTTATGTAAATGCCATGTTCTTTCCTTCCACGCAACATATCTATGCCCTCCATGCATGCCATGCACAAGTATCTATTGTTAGTGACTTATTTTGCTAGTTTTGTCCATAATTAGCAATGTAGTCATCTGTTTGTCTTTGATTTTTTTTGCAAACCCTCTATAAAGAGAGGACAATAGGTTCAAATAAGATAATAAATAAGTATTTATCATTTTATTCTTCATCAATAACGATCAAAATCTTATTTTTAAAAAATTAGGAATACACAAAGTTTTTGTATCCAAATTTTATGTATTGTAGCAAGATACAGAATACACAATTGTTGGGAATCACAACCACTTTATATTAGATATATAAAAAGATATTTTGAGTCTCAACTACGGTGTTTTACCGATGTCACTAGCTATTAGAAGTTACAAGAATACATGATGGGTTTATGTATAACCTCTATATATAGTCCCTCTTAATAGTCTAATTTAGAGTTGTTTAAAGTATTTATAGTTGGTTTGATTTATAACTATCATGTATACTTAATAAAAATCTCTTTATTTTTAATTGAACCACCATATAAAATATGGCATTAATTATTTTTGAGCTATATTTTAATAATTATACGATGGTCTTTTAGCACCACAATTTATATAAATATACAATGATTGATTTAGAGTTAATTATAAAGTGCTACATATATGATGTTTTTAATTGCCTTGTATGTGTGTTTTTGTAGGAGTTTTGAAGGATTTTAGGATGGGGTATTATGGATTTAGATATTCAAATGAGTGATTTTACTATTATATCAAAATTGTTTTTATGAAATCTAAGTAGGGTATCTTAGAGATGTCAAGATCAAATGAATTTGGGAGAAGATACAAGATAGCAGAGCTTAAGGATTTTGAAATCATGAGGATGGTAGAATTCACTAGGGGGTTGTAAGTGTATGTTACAAAGTTGCATTCATTTAAAGTGTTAGATTTTAAATGAGTATCACTATATTCCATATTATGTCTACTGAAGGGGGAATAAGTTGTACAAGGACCTTAATAGGATCTACATGTGGCCTTGCATGGAGAAAGAGGTAACAGAGTTCATATTGGTATATTTAATCTATTAAAAGGTTAAAAAAGAGCATCATAAACCCATAGAGTTAGATCAACCTTTGGATGTTCAAAGATGGAAGTAGGGCTCTATATCAATGAACTTTTGAGTATAATACTAAGGACTTGTTGTACGCGAGGCATGATTTAAGCCATCATTGATCAATTGTCCAAACCAATAGTTTTGATGTTGATGAGGTTAAATTGGAGCATGGGTGAGTTAAAAGATACATACATAGAGTTTGTGATGAGTTGAAATGGCATACCTACCAACATAATCTCTATTAGGGATTTAAGATCCCTTTTTCACTTTAAGGAGAAGTTTTAGGAGGATATGGGCATAAAGTTGAGGATGAGTATTTCCTACCACTTAATTATAGATTGGCAGACTAAGATGATGAGCCAGACTCTTAAGGATATGCTTAGGACATATATTTTAGAATTTCAAGGACGTTCAGTGGATCATCTACACTTTGTGTTGTTCTTATACAAGAACAATTATCATGCCAAAATTAGGATAGCACCCTTTGAGGCACTATATGAATAGAGTTATCAGATGTTGTCTTATTGAAGTGACATTAGCAAGACTATTATACAAGGGTTGAATATGATCAAGGAGGTGAATCATTAGGTTTGTTTGATTTAAGATATGATGAGGTTAGCTCAGATTTATTAAAATGGTGATGTTTATTAGTGGTAACATAGTGGTGGTTTTTAGGTTAGTGATTAAGTTTTGTTGAGATTCTAACCCACCAAGGGGGTGAGAGGTTTAGTAAAAAGGTTTATATGAGCTCGAGTTACAATGTGTTTTATGAGATTCTTGATGGATTTGGTGAAGTTCCCTACCACCTATCACCTCAACTAGATTTAACCTATGTTCACAACATCTTCTACATCTCAACATTCAAGAATTATGTCATATATCTTTTCCATATGATCTGAGATGATGATAACTACTTTGAAAATGAATTAAACTATGAGTCCCTTATATTTTATTGACACTAAGGTACAATTGATTCATATAATCCTAGTTCCACATGTGAAGGTATTATGGAGAGGAAATTGAGTAAAGAAGTTGAGTTAGGAATCAAAGAAGGGCATTCATGTAGCATATTTCATGTTCTTTATCATACGTGTTTATTCGGGATAAAAAACTCAATAATTGGCTCTCATAATCATGCAACCAATTATTCTTCATTTCGAAAGTATCTTAAAAAAATTTAAAGACGAATGGATGCTTACATTGCTAGAAATATAACAAACAAGCAACTAAGTGTCTACGTGCATAGGGGATTGATTAGTAGCTTGGTCGAGCAATTATATTAATATTATCTAATTAATTGATTAAGTAGTAGAGTTGGATAATATATAAACCATAAAGTTAGCATAAAGTAGTATAAAGTTAACATAAAGTAGCATAATATATTTTAGCTTGGAATCTTTTGAATTATGCTTTTAGCTAAGTGGTAGAATGGCTAAAAATAGCCATAGAAGGCACAATTAGGGATTATTGAAAATTGAAGATCAATATTGAAGTTGAATGCAAAGTTAAATTCTATATGAGTTTAATTCAAGTTAATCGAATATGTATTAATGATTTAGCTTGAAATCCTTAATATCCTTGTCTGTGTGAATTAGAGATTAAGTCCTATCATTTCTTCTCTCCATAATCCATATTTTTCTAGCCATTATTATCATTCGTACATCACCCAAATTCAAAGATAATTGAAGCCCTATTTTGGTTTCCACATTCAAAACCCTAAACCATCATTCAAAACCCTATCCCTTCCATTCAAACCAAACATAACCTTAAGCCCTTCATTCCAGTTAAACCCTAACCCTAACCCTAAACCATGACACCATCTTCCATCCAAATCGTAACATTCAAATCCTTATCATCATCAACACACCATTATCAAATACATATCTTAATTATCACAACACATTTGAACCATCACCATTAATTATCCACCATCATCGAATCATCATCACTTTGTTGGAATCATATTCATCCTTAGTTAACCCTATTTCAATGTCCTTATCATATATCCTTCATTTTTTAAGCTTCTTCTAATTATTACCAACAAAATTGAGCCATATTCTCACCAACTTGATAATCTCATCCTCCCACACACAACAAGTGTGCTAAGGTTTTTGCGGTTTTCTTTACTTAAGGGGATAGTGCTCTATAGTTTTGGGCTCACTCCATGTGGTTTAAGTGCTGAGATCATATATCCCCTCACATGCTTATTTTCTTCTTCCCTAACATTAACATGCTACCTTTGGAGATAAAGTATCTTCTAAGTGGTTAGTGATGCTTTATCCTAAATTTAATCCCTAATATCATATGATTAGTATTTTATCCTTTTCATATCCTTTAATCATAACTTGAACCCTAAACTCTCCTCCTTATTTTTCACTTTTTCCTATTAATTTTTTTCGTTTTTTCCCTGGCCCCTTATTCCTCTTATTTCCCATGTGACCCTTCTCTCTACCACAACCAAACTCTTCCCTCGATTTGGTTACACTAACTAAGAAACCTAACTAAACTCAACACTTCCCTCAATCACCGTCACCTCGCTTCATTTAAGTATGAAAAATGTTAGAACTCATTCCCCCTATTTGTTTCTATGCTTGAAACTTCAACCCCTTTACTCCCCTAACTTTCTTATGTTATAAATTTAGCAAGCTACCCATCATCCATATACCCTTCTTCCTCCTTTATCTTGTTATTTATTGCTCCACTAACCTATGTATTAACATATCCTCTACTCTCCATCCTTCTTTTATGCACTTTGTATAATTAAGTCTTTACCATTTTTTTAGCAAACTCCACCTAAACATACATATCTCATGATAGACCACCACCAGGATGAGGAGGTCAGGCATGACCGTCCCTTTAATACCCAACATGTACACAACTAGTCACCTAATTCTTCTTTGATTATTTTCATTTTCCTTCCTCCTCTTCCTTGCCTTTCCTTGATTTTTTCTCCTATACTTATAACCATGGGTTCTTCATGTATTTTAGGTAGCCTTGGAAGAGGAGAATTAATGTCTTTTGCTTGCTAATAGGCCAATGAAATTTGGGTAAGGATACATACCATATATTGATGGTTTTGACATTACATGTAATACTATGTTAATATGCTTTATTGTATTCAAATTGTGATTGTATAGTATATTCCATGGGAATAATGGCATTGATGTTATATAATGTTCTTATTGTATCGTATTATGGAAGTATGATCGTTACACAAAATTATGAGTTTTTGTGATATTTCTTTGTTAAGCCTTATCTTGTAACTTTAGTATGCTAGTATGCTTTTTTTTTTAATTGAGTAATGGAGCATAATAAAAAAGACAAATTTTATTGTGATGGAATATGCTAAGGATGAGAAGTTTATTAGATTAGAACTCGTAGGCTTTTAGTGAGAGGCTTGGGCGGTTCTCAATCTTAATGGTGTTTGAGTCATTTCATCAATATTGTGGGAAGCTAAATATAGTATGGTAATAGTATAGGATTTAAAAAAAACATTATTTCAAATATAACAAGCTAAATTGATGGTTAAGTATGTAACAACATATGTAAAAAAAGACTTTGGGCTATCTCATGTATAGTTTTCCTGTAATGTTTCCTTCTTCTTCTTTTAAATTTTTAGCTTATGGACCACCAACCTTCAAAATAAGAAAAATAAATTTAATTAGAGTATCATAAAATTATTTCTAAGAAACTCTTTATCATAGTTATGATTCCAACTATAAGTTATGCTAATATAAGACCCTACTACAATTAGATTTAGGGAAAATCACTAAAAATAGAATTTGTATATCTCATTTTTATCTTTAAAGAGAAATTAAAAAAACCTAAATCTCAATTTTTATGCAAAATTTATAGTCAAAATATAATAAAATTTTAGAAACCATACAAACTCCATTTTTAAACTCGAAATAGATTAATTACGTGAGGTTATTATAATTTAAAAACATAATTATAAATACTATAAATAACCTCATATATTATTTAAATAAACTATCCAAACGAGTATAAAATATATAAAAATGGATGCTCATCAACACCACAGCACTTAGTTTCTTACTTGTCTCTATACACTATATAACTCATGAAAACCAAATTAAATAAGTACTTTTGTAGGTCTCAAGATTACACTTAGCTAGTATGATAAGTCCTTTAAACACCTATTCTACCCTTTAAACCCCCCTATGTCACCCTTGGAGCATAAGTAAGATCTTATGAGGGTTTTATAGATGATATACGCACAAAAATCACACAAAAGATGAGAAAACACATTTCTAGTACCCTTAACCAATGTTCTCTAATAATATTCTAATTACATAACACCAAAGTAGCACTCAATGAAGATTTAGCACTAAAAAAATGAAAAGGATAACTTCAAATTATCATTCATGTACAAATATAACATGCATTGATAAAGTAATATTAATGGCTAAAAACCTGACCATTCTTTAATCACATAAAAGTATTCCTCACAAAGGTATGCTCTATCTTTTTTCTTAAATCCATTGCTACATATGTATAAGCACACTTAGGTATGTGAGATAAGGAGATAAAAATGACAAGTAATAAACAAATATAAGCAAATAAGGCTCATATTATTTTTTCTTTTGATAAAAACCTGATGAAGGATTTTAAATACCACCAAATTTACTAAACCATATGGTTGATTGTGACTAATCTCCAATTTAGCAAGGTTACACATCTGAAGAATTATATAGGACTTTAAAAGGGTTCTAATAATCTTTGGTTTAAATGCTTAATAAAGGAAAAAGAAAGAGCGATTACAAAAAGAAAATATCATAAAGCATAGTATAATACTGCTAACGTAGAGAGACTCTTCTTGAAAATTTAAGCATCTCAAGAAAACTTCACAAGACATAAAATAGCATCACATAGGCCATATATCTTTATATTAGGTCTTCATATTATTTTCACCACTTCACTTCAAAACATGTAAAACAAATATACAATCTATTTATTTTGTACTTTTTTCACTTTTTCCCACTTGAGTCATGTTTCACCAAGTTATGTGCATTTTATTCTCCATCTTACTCGGCACAAAAAATTAGTGGTCAATCAATCCACCCCCTAATTTCCACATCGTTAACTCAAGTTATGTTATTTTTTATTTTATTTTATTTTATTTCTTTTCCTCCTCCTCCTCCTCTTCTTCTTCATCTTCCTCCTCCTCCACCTCCTTTCGACTTGCCTCCCCTGAACTAGATATTTTGAATACTTTTGAATACTTCCTTCACTTAAAACCTTCAATCAAATGCATATGTCTCATAAAGATTTATACAATCTTTTAGAAAAATGATAGAGATGTTCTTTAGTTTTAGGGTTAAGAATAAGGTAGATAATAAAAGAAATAAGGGTCAAGGTAAAAGGATCAAAATGGTTAACTAATGGGGGCATGTATTATTTAAATAAATATTAGGTAGATGGTTATTTTACTATGTGGTGATAAGTCCTAAAGTATCTTTATCAGTTTCTCAATTAAGCAACTAGGAATGAATAACTTTGATTATCAGATAACATGTTTTAGTAATCTCTATAGTCCATTACAAGAATCATGGCCACTAGTTTGATAAAAAAAAATGTTTACATATGAGGCTTGTAAAGAAAAATGAATCCAAGAAAATATAGATTATTTTATGTGAAAATGCTCAAAAAATAAATCATATAAGTCTCAAAAACTCACTATAGGTTATGATGAATCATAAAATTACATGCTAATGGTTATAGAATCATAAATTTTCTCACTCAATTCAAATCTAGACATGTAGACATGTGTTCCCAGCATTAAAATTAACATAAAAATGTCTACTCAAATTTGGGAGCCTTTTTAGCTAGATTTAAAAGATATGATCATTATGGACTAGTTAAGGGCTCCTAAAACTCAAGAAAAAAAAACACAACTTAACACACATCATGGAAAACACTCAAAATATTTGAGGGAAAAAATGTATAAGCATATAGCATATCAATGAAGCATGGTAAAAAAAGAAAAACTCCCCCTTACTTATTATGGAAATTGTCCTCAATGGACAAGGAAATCCACACAACAAAAACTAATAGGGAGAAAATGATTAGCATAAAACTAGGCATGAAAACAACACTATAGAGGATTAAAAGAAATATGGCAATTTGATAAGTGTGACTGTTACATCTTATACCTAAGGTTTATAAGAGTTTTTACCTTTAATTTCAATTGTAATTCTCCCTTTTTGTTCTTGTTACTGCCTTTGTGTTGTGAAAATTTGCAGGGTCTCAAGCAACAAAAAAATCATGAAGGATGAAGAAAAAGAACAACCTTAAAGGGAGAAGAATGGAGAAAAAAGGAGCAAAGAGGAGAAAAAGTTAAAGTGGAAAAAGAAAGAATGCATATTTAAAGTATATGGGCCTGAAAGAAGTGAAATGTAGACCAAGACAAGGTCTAAATTTGGAGAAGCTTTCAACATCAAAGTTTTAGATATTTTTAATATCTTTCCAACACATCTAAAATCAGCGTAATCAGAGTTATGATGAAAACGTTTTGGTCAAATTACAAATCATTGTCAAAGCTGACACGGGAAGCCCATCGTTACCGAAACCCTAGCGATCTACGAGGCCGTAATATAAAAAATCTTATTCTAATTTCTTGAGGAGCCTCCACTCCCTCTCTTTTCTCTCTTCTCTCTCCTCTTCCCCAATTCATCAAGATCTCTCTTGTAAATTAGAGACGGAGGTTCAAGAAGTTAAATTTTTGCAAGAATTTGTGAACATCAAGGGTATTATCTAATGATATTTTCTTTATCTATGGAATCTCTTATTGTTTTTAATATTCTTGCTATGAATTTGATGGGCTAGATCTTGTGCTAAGGTGAAGGGGAATTTTCCCCAATCCTAATGTGTTGAATTATTGAATCCTTTTTTATTCAATTCATAATGTATGTGTTGTGTTATTGATTGATTGACGGATTTTTGAACCACGGCCGGGTTCTAATATTCGGTGTGGGAAATACCAGTGAGATCGAGAGATAATCCAGTATTAGACCCAATAGCACAATGGGAGATTAAATTGTAGGTCGAGAGACGATCGATTTAACCTCTACAACAATAAAGGAGGAAGCTTTATAGACTTTAATGCATTACATTCTATTAGACTCTAAGCTAGAGATAGTTAGGGCCATAGATATGTAATAGGGTGGTTGTGTAACACCCCAAAATTCACTACTTTCTTTTTAAAGCGGAAGAAATTAAATTAGAAGCACTAAAAAACCTATGAATTCTTGGAATGTTACTGCCACATTTAGTACCAGACCGGTTCTCTCCGACCGTTCCAATACCAAGTGCTAAGGCTAAAGAAAAGATCAACAATCAATTACAAAATTAATACAAAGTAAACTTCAAATAATCATGAAACGGTTGTAAAACAAAAATAGAGTACGCATCAAGAATGTAATTCATTTCCAAAAGAGAATTAAACTTACAATTGATAAAAGGTTAAATAAAATACTCAATCGAGTAATGAATCAGAAAATGGTAAATATTATACCAAAGAAATAATAAAAGGAATGAAATCGCATAAAGAATGAATACGGCCACAACACTCTCAAACTTCGAGCCAAACATGCTCAACACTCAGCCCCGACTGATGTCTTGCCCACTTGCACAAACCAGAAGGGCATACTACTCGTGGGAATGAGCAGCACCCATGAAAATGGTGATTAGTACGCTACATACTGAGTAAGGTAACCGAGCACTAAGGCCAACACATAAGCACATAATCCATGCAGAATAATAACAGGGCATAATCCGAAATAACAATATAAAGGTATGTGAACAATTCAGGTAAAAGTACAAAGGCCCATATAATCCAGATTAATTGTTTACTTAATCTTTTATCGGATGTTGATACATACCAAGCTTTATATCAGATCCATGCGAGTACAGAAGCCCCCACTATTATAGCCGGTGGATCGGAGGTGTAATACCCCAAAATTTTCAAAAACCTATATTTTAATAAATTACTTTTATTTGGAATTAAATTAGCTTTTAGAGTTATTTAATTTAATTAATATATGGATTTTTGAGTATATAAATTTGGACGGGAATATTTAGTAAATTAAAATAGATAATTTGTTATTCTATCATGCTATTTTTATTTAAATAATTTTCAAACTACTATTTTACTAACCTTATCCTTTTTAAATTAGTATAGTAGATTATAATGAATTAAATTATTAAATTAAATAATTTACCAAGAATATTACATTTTATAATTTTATAAATTAATTTAATTTATTTTACTATTTTTTCCATTTCCCTTTTTACACTTTTTCCTTTCTTCTCTTTTTTTTCCTTTTCCTCCTGCTTGGGCCGTCCGCCCAGCCTGCACCGCCCCCTCTCCCCTGCTTGGGCCACGGGCCCGTTCGCCCTACACGCTCCAGCCCTCCTTTCCTCCCCCCACGCCTGACACATGCCCCAGCCCGACCTCCTTCTTTTTTTCCCCCCTGGACCGGTCGGCTCCCTTCTTTTTCTGCGCCGGTCCAGCCGCCCCGTACCTTTCTTCTTCTCCTTTCTTCCTCCTCCCACACCTGACTCTTCTGCCATTGTCGAGCACCGACTGCCACCCTGCACCTGCTACCACCACCTGCTCCCTCTCCCTCTCTCTCTTCCCCCGTCATTTTCCTTCCCATTTCGAGCCAAACCGGCCCTTGGACCGGTTCTTCCCTTCTTCTTCCCTCTTTTCCCTTGCCACCCGACCAGCCCTGCCACCATCTGCAGCACCGATTGCTGACCCCTGCCCCTCTCTTCTCCCCCTTCCTTTTCTTCACCACCCAAGCTCCCTTCTGCCCCACTTTCGAGCCTTTTCTCCTTCCCTGAGCTCTCTCCTCTCTCCTTCCTTCTTACCCATTTTTCTTCCTCGTTTTTTTTATCACCGCCAGCCTCCGCCGCCTGAACCACCAAGACCAGCCCCTGCGCCGCCTTCTGCCACCGCCTACTACCACCCTGCACCACCACGCCGCCCCTCGAGCCCTACACTACCTCCTTTCTCCTCCTCTTCCTTTTTCTTCCCAGCTTTTCCCCCTTACCGTCGAGCCACCTGCAACCGCCGATTCCGTCGCCGTCCGGCCACCTTTGCCACCACCCAACCCACCGTTCGACACCCTGCAACCCCCTCTACAACCGCATGTCATAGTTGGCCGAAACCAACTCTTGCACCCCTCCATTTTCCTCTCTCCTTTTCCTTCCTTCACAACCCCTTTCCCTCGACCCATCTTGGCAGCCACCTTCGCCGCCTCTCCGCCGCCGTCTCCGCTGCCTTTAGCCGCCTCGAAACCACCCTTAGCCACCACCTACAACCCCTCTTCACTTCTGCACCATTCCCCTGCCTTAGAACCTCCCCTAACTACCTTCTTTTCTAGCCCAAAGACCCAACCCGAAAATGGCTTATTTTTCTCCCTTCACCCTCTTTGAGCCCTTTTCTCCCCATGATTATGCATGAAACTCACGCTGCTCATGCAGCGTGAGCTCCCCCTTGTTTTGGATTTAATTTGGAAAAGTTTTTAGGTATATCCATATTTAATTAAAGTGTATTATTATTAAATAAATTTGTTTTATAAAGTTTATCCTTTTTAACTTCTTATTTCTAACAATAATTATGGATATTATTTTTAGGTGTTGAGTTTCTAATTATGCTTAGTAAGATTTGATATTTTGAGGGATTAAGGTAACCGTTAATCCTCCCTTAATTATATGGAAAAACGCATGCTAGCACATTTAGGGTTTAGTATGATTTTATGCATGTTTTGTATGCTTAGCATGATATGTTTATGGTTTCTTATATTGTTTGTTAAAAAGAAAGAGCATGATAACTTTTGTGCCATATGTAGGTACGTTAATTAAGGAAGGAGTTTGATTATGGATGGAAATGTTAAATACTTGTTTATGATGTATCATGTTGCTAGTGCATGAATGATGTTATTGTTTAAGGGTATTTTAGTAATTATGCTTATGAGGTATATAAATCAATGTGTGTAGTCGCTAATGAGTATTATGTTGACAAATGACAAGTTGATGGACTTAGATGATAAAAATGAAGTATTAATATCATTATTTTATGTAGTGTTAGCAAATTCATAAAAATGGTGAATAAAGGGGTTGAGTGGAAATTTTATAAGTGAAAAGGGTATTTCGGTAATTTTTGAGATAA
Source organism: Tamarix austromongolica (assembly GCA_039764185.1). Classification (NCBI taxonomy): domain Eukaryota; kingdom Viridiplantae; phylum Streptophyta; class Magnoliopsida; order Caryophyllales; family Tamaricaceae; genus Tamarix; species Tamarix austromongolica. The sequence continues at coordinate 23,841,850 of CM077818.1, read as the reverse complement.
AAGAATAATATGGAAATTTTATGATTAAATGGTTAAATGATAATTTACAAGGATAAAATTGTAAGTTGTGAGAAAGAAGGGTAAAATGGTAATTTTGGAAGTAGGGGTAAAATAGTAATTTTGGATAAAGGAGGGCATTATGGTAATTGTTCAAGTAAAAAGGGCATTATGGTAATTGTTCAAGTAAAAAGGGCATTATGGTAATTTTGGAGATAGAGGGGCAAAATCGTAATTTCATAAGTAAAGGGTAATATGGTAAATTTTATAAGTGAATGGTGAAGTGGTAATTTATAAGTAAAGGGGTAATATGGTAATTTGGAAAAGAAGGGAAAAATGGTAATTATGTAAGGAAAGATAAAGATGGTAATCTTGGATGTGAAGGGGTAAAATAGTAATTTGTAAATAAAAGATGTATGGTGGTAATTTTCATAAATAAAAGGATATTATGGTAAAATTGGATGTAAGGGGTAAAATGGTAATTTTGTAAATAAAAGGATATTATGGTAAACTTGGGAGTAAGGGGTAACGTGGTAATTATGATAACGACAAAAGATAATTTAGCAATTAAAATATGATTGTAGAAGGGCAATTGGATAAGTATGATGCTATAGAAGGGTAATTTGGTAAATTAACCAATTAAATGGCATTATGGTAATTTTAAATATGGAGAAGGGTAAAATTGGTAATTATAATTATGAAGAAGGGTAAATTAATTATGAGGAAGGTTAATTTGGGATTTATGATAATTGAAAAGGGTAAATGGCAATTAAAATAATTGTAAGGGGTAAACTGGTAATCATGATAAAGGAGAAGGGCAATTTGGTAATTTATCCAACTGAAGGGGCAATTTGGTAATTTAGCCGATTAAAGGGTAAAGTGATAATTATTTAACTAACTAAAGGGGCAAAATAGTAATCATGATAATGAAGGAGGGTAATTTAGTAATTTATCCAACTCAAGGGCAATTTAGTAATTATAGCAAAGGAGAAGGGCGATTTGGTAATATAACTAACCAAATGAGAAATATGATGAGTGTAGCAACTATGAGAGGTGAATAGTGATCTAAAAAGTGTAGGGGATAATTTGGTGACCTAAACCGTATAAGGGGTAATTTGGTAATTATGTAACCCAAAGGGTAATATGGTAATTTGGCGAGGAAGGAATGGATACTTAACAATTATATAAGTAAAGGGCAAATGAGTAATTTGTACCTAACATGTCTTTGAGATTGTGGAACATTATAATATGATTAAATAATGCTGATTAGCCAAGTAAGAGTATTTGATAATTAGTATGGCCTTAATGGTTTCTCTGTGATATCCTGGATAATCATCTGAATAAGAAACGATTAATGATATCGGAACGATCGAAAGTGAATAAGTATCTGATTATCGTGCTTCTCGTGACCACCTTAATTAAGACACTATTACTTAAAGTGAAAGACCTCGAGATCGGGAATGGTGACTCCTTAGGGATCGCTACCCTAAGGACGTGGTTTAGTCCACGATTATTCTGGTATTTGCTGGTGTGCCTTTGTGCCCCAGCCAGGCCCTATATCTTACTCTTCCTAGCTCTACGGACCTAGTTAGGGGGTATGCATACTTATGGATTAGGTGTCCTTGTCGGTAGGGTACTGAGTTAGCTTTATGCACCAGTACAACCAGGGTACCTTTGCGTCCTTGGGTTCATGGTTGAAGGGTACCGAGTAGCTGATATGCACCGGTACGACCAGTGTACCTTTGTGTCCCGGGTTATCGATCTCCCATTCGAGGCAAACAAATATGATTGATGTGCTGATTAAAGAAAGGAAAGATACTATTATTGATTAGCAAAACATCCTATTTTTCTTCCATTAAATTATTTACAAAAATAATATTAATTTGGAACCATTTTCTCCTCCTTATTTTAAATAAAATAATTTATTTAAATAAATTCCCAAATTAAATTCTTTAATTAGCTAAAATACCCAAATTCCTCCTAATTAAAATACTTATAAATTTATTCTTGATTTATCCTAATTAATTTTCTTTTATTTTAATTAAAATAATTTATTTAATTAATCTTTATTATAAAACCTTATTTAAATATAATATTTAGAATTAGGAGTTTTTCGGGGCATTTCAGTTTGTGGCTTGAGAAAGCACAACACTTTCTATCCTTGTTGGCATGATTGATTATGATTGTTGAATTATTTTGTGATGTGATATTCGATTACATATGAGGATCGGGGGCGATGAACCGAAACCTTAGCTCTTCTATTTATTTGAGTGACTTGAGTGCTATTTTCCTTTCTTTTTAGCTTATTTAGTTATTTTAGCTTACAATTTATTATTTCATCCCATCTCGTAGTCTAGACATAGTTAAGTTCTATCATTGTCCTAGTGGTCATTCACCAATCCTTGTGGGTAGAAACGTGTCACAATTCAATAAAGGTGAGAGCATATATAAGGTCCAAAGAAGTGATGAAACACTGTAAAATTATTGTGGGAGAAGTTCATATATCTAAACTAACATGACCCATAATGAGAAGCACTATAACACCTCAATTTTCTCATCCAAAAATTTTCTTTTAAGGCAATTTAGAAGCATTAAAAAAATCAAAATCAAGGAATTTTACCACTAAATCAATCGTAAAGAGAGTTGTCATCATTCACCTAACTTATGATTGATACAAGAAAAAACTTAACAACCAATAAAATGAATGAGATGGCAACAATAATAGATATATAGTGATGATTTATATAGAGCCTTCAATAACCTAAATATAAGACTAAAGCTAAGATTTTAAATAATTGAAAGTATAATAATAGCCCAGCATACTAGGTAAAAGAACTAGCTATCTTATTAGCCTAACTCTTGAGTAATACAAAAACATAAACATCAATCTTTAAGCATAGGGTTTTTAGAGGCCCACATCAGTAGTGATGTCATAATTATACTCTAGGTGGGAAATAAATCATCAAACTATGCTCACCTAAGGAATGGGGTTGTTGCAATAACACAATATAGCAATCAAGATAAAGGTGTTGAGTAAGACAACTTAACCTGACAAGTATGATTAAACTTGTGCGACACATATGAATCATATTTTACAATAACTTAGAAAACATGTTTGACATACATAATGTAGCATTAAGAGAAACATGTTGAAACCACATTCATCATAGAGATAAAATGGGTTATTAATATATACACAGGTGCTCACACAAAATTAGGTATGATAATCAATTAATCACACCTAAACACCACCATGATATACTATCATGGAAGTAAGTGAATTGGGTGTTTTGAAGTGATTAAACTGAACACAATAAATGGGATATCACTCCCTAAACACAAGCATAAGTATTTTGAGGGAGCTTGTACATGGATTCCACACCAACCTAAGCTCAACACCTAATATTATAGTGATATAACCCTAGCATATAATATGTACATACTCTCTAAAGACCCTATAGATAAAGTAAGGAATCAACTAAAGAATCATAAAACATAAACGGAAAGGTGTGCCCCACCAATCATGTATCTTCATAAACTATGTGTACTAATGCAACCATGATTTTATGCCACATTATCAAAAGATACTAAGTAATCAGTTAGAGAAAAAACAATGGTGAATCACCCACTAATTCATCATTATATCCCTAAGAATTGGAGAAAATATTCTCAAATGATATATTATCAACCAATTAATTATAACCAAGGAATCCAAGTAATTAAGTATCTTATGATAATTAAATATGCTATGCGAAGAAAGAATATAAAATAGATCTCATGCATAGTCAGAACTATGGTCAGCCCCAACATTATACCCTAATATATACTGCAAAGCATCCATAAGACTAACTGATTATTTTTCCAAACAAGTTGATTAATTTAGAAATAAAATAGAAAATTAGAATATAAGAAAACACAAAATATAGAAAAAAGAGGGGGTCAAAGCTCCATCCAATGAGAATTAGTGGGGAAATAAGAGTCCTTGAGAGTGTGAATGTGAGTGCATGTGTGAGTGTAAGAGAGTTGATAGTAGAAGGGAAGGACTAATCTCTGATGAGGGTCGAATAAAAAGATGGAAGGAAATGGTAGGGGTTGAATTTGGGGTAGAGTGTAAGTAAAATAGTGTAAGGTTGCACCAAACTCCCCATGTAGTATAGGATCGAAGGTAGGTGAAAAGAAAGAGAAAATGTGAGTTTGTGAGGAAAGAGTGGCTAAAAACTCTTTTGGAAATAATTTATCTATATAAAAATGATTTAGGGATTTAATTAATGTAAAACTAATACCAAAGTAGTCATATGTGCTTATTAGCAAAAAAACGATCTTCATTATAAAGTTTGAAAAAAATTAAAGAAAAAATTAGAAATTTACAGCAAAACTAGTCTACTGGTTGCTTTAAATAAGTTAAATATTTTTCTAGAAATGAAGATGTTGCTTCTCAATAAACCACTTGATTGGTTTTGGCAAAATCAAGTTGATAGGCTCCCCCAAAACACAACTTTTTCACCAATTTACCAATTTATTCCTCAAACAAAAACTACTTGCCTTTTGTCCTACATAGTTGAAACATATTTTATAAGGTTTGAAGATGGGTAATATACCCATGTTACCTTACATTTGCTACATCTAGAGTGAAATTTTCTATATGTTGTGCCTTACACCTTTAACTACTCATGGCTATAATTGTTTAAACTTTGAAATTTGATATACCCTATAATTCCTTCGTCAATATTTTAAATTACTATTCATATATAAATGAAAATTTAAACTACCAGGTAAATAAAAAACAATAAAAAAGAAATTTTGAAACATAAACTAAAATAATGACACATGATTGGGGTGCTTCCTAAGAAGTGCTTATTTGAGGTCGTTATCTTGACTCCATCACTAACCATTATTCTCTAAGAAGGTGAAATTCTTATGTTATTTAACATCCTTATGATCACAATGGTTTAATATATATTAGCACTAAATATCATTAAACAAGAACATAAAGTATACACAATATAGCCTGTATAACAATTTATGCAATTAAACATATCTATTATTCCATGTTTATTTATTTTTTTTACCTTGTGATAAATTGTTAAAATTCATTATATTAATATGATTCTTCCTCTTTATACATGACTATTTACATAGATTATTTATGCATAAGATTGTTTTTTTTGTTAGATATATAGATATTGTGTCTTTTGGCATTTTATTTTGTAGGTAAGCTTAATGGATATATATAAGGTTGATATAAGGGAATATAAAGGCTTTGATTGAAAAGTGAATAATTTTTCCTTTGATTCAATCTAAATTTAGAAAAGTATAAAGAATAAAAGCAATAGATCTTTTCCTTAGATTTCCAAGGCATTCAAGATCACCTACTTTCAACTCTCGAAAAATAAGTTATAAGCCAACATAGCCTACCATGTTAATCAACATGGTCTTGCAAGTTTTCAATGTGATTAATTAGTCTCTAACCCCAATACAACTTGACTGTGTTGACCAACATAGCTGTGATGGGTATCAAATTTTGTTTTCTTAGCGAGATTTTAAAGGATCTGACAGTTACATTAGGCGGTAGATTTAGCTACACCTAATAAAGGACAACTAAAAGGAGATTTTGGGAAGGTTATCTTTCATTCTAATTGCTCTCTATTCCTCTCTTTTTTTCATCCCTCTTTGATGCAAAAACTCGTTAGATTTAATTTTCAAGCTTTGTAATCATTCAGATCCAATGATTGACTCTTCATATCTTCAACACCCTTGTTTTATCTTCCAATCTTTTGCTCTTTTTATTTCATCAATGTATAATTTTTCAATTATGTCTATAGATTTAGATATGAGTGAGTAGATTCCTTTTTTAAGATTAGATCTAGTCTAAATCATTAATTAATGATAAATTATTTTAATTTCTATTTTGACTACTTTAATTCTTGATTTCAACTGTTAAGTTATTGAATAATGGTTGAATTACTTGATCAAAAATTTAACTAAATATAGGTTTTAATCTAAGAACGGAAATGTGAAGATTAATAACCAAAAATCTAAAAATTGAATGGGAGAATCAAACCCTAAAATAGGCTAGAGTCTATTAGGGGTTTGAATGATTTAATATAGAACCTAATGGACCTAATTTAATTTAATACCAAAAAATAGGTTATTAATTGGATTAGGTATAGCTTTTTGACCTTAAAAGAAAATATTTCACCCTCTCGGATTTAGGTAATTACTTTACAATTAAAATGATTGTTCATTAATTATTAATTTATGATAATAATCCAATACTAGGCCTTTAATTAGATGTGTATTACCATTAGCATTACTATTTTGTTATCCATTTTCTACTCTCCAAATTTGAATTGTCAAGATATTCATTAATGGTGAAGATTTATTACTTAACAAAGAAGTCTTTGTGGGATATGACCTTGAGATGCTATAATGAATTTTTATTTTTATTTTTCATTATAAATTTGGCTTTTTCCTCTAATTTCTTGTGTAGGCACTATTGCATGCCCCCAATCCCAATGTCTTGGAGAACCGGTAGAGTATAATCCTAAGATTGAAATTACCTTGCATGGTATTAGGAAGTGGGTATGAGAAACATGAGAAAATATGAATAGCAATACTACCATGGAAAACAAAGAAAGTCTAGGCTACCAAGATTGATCTTTGAAGGAATTTTCTTCGCTAACATCTCATAGAACACAATCGAGCATGCCTAGGCTGAATATAGATGCTAACAATTTTGAGTTGAATTGTTTGCTTCTTTCCATGGACCAGCATAATTAATTTGGTGGTACTCCAATGGAAGATCCTAATTTACACATCTCAATCTTCCTAGATTACTACAATAATCTAAAGATGAATGGAGTATTGGATGATGCTATCAGATGAAAGTTGCTCCCTTTCACATTACAAAACAAGTCAAGGGCCTCATTGTAATCTCTTCCATTATGTTCCATCACTAAATGAGTCCAACTCTCATGAGCATTTGCTACTAAGTATTTTCCTCCAAGTAAAATAAGTCAACTAAGGAATCAGATGACAACCTTTACACAGAAGGAAGGGGAATCGTTATATGAGGCTGGGGAGAAGTATAAAGACCTTTTGAGGATGTGTCCACACCATGGATTAGAAGATTGGTTGATTGTCCACATCTTCTACAATGGTTTTTTTTTATAGTAATAGGATGACTATTGATGCTACAGCTAGTGGGGCACTAATGAACAAAAGTATGCAAGAGGAACAACAACTCATCAAAGACATAGCCCAAAATCACTTATAGCGGTCAGGTGAACACTTTTTACCCAAAAAGGTTAGGAGTTATGATGTTGATGCACTAGATCATATTGCATCAAAGGTAGATACTCTATTCTAAAAATTTGACAAATTAAGTGTTAATGTATTAGCATCTCTTACTTATCTATCATCATTTGAAATATGTGGCATCATAGGTCATACTTTATTAGAGTGTCAAGTTAGAACATCTATCTCCCCTAATTTGAGTGTCAATAAGCATGCTAACTATGTGAAATTTTTTTAAACAAAATGGGAACCCTTTTTCTAACATTTATAACCTCAGGTGGAATCATCTGAATTTTTCTTACAGAAATCCTCCCCAAAATCTTATTCCTAGGTTTAATTATGTTCCTCCAAGATTTCAAAATTAAAGGCCTCCCTATCCTCCTACCCAAAATTATAATTTGAAAATATTGATGGAAAACTTTGTGATGGCTCAAACCTAAAAAATTGAGGAGTTTAAAAAGAAAACTAATGAGTTTGATCATCAAAATAGAACTATGAGTAATGCCATTAATAATCTAGCTTCTAATGATGACTCACTGGTTACACACAATAAAATGTTAGAGAACCAAATAACTCAAGTATCCCAGCAAGTTGGCTCATCTCATAAATCCTCTAGGATGTTTTTAGGGTAACCCGAAACAAATCCTAAAAATAAAGTTAATGCCATCACATCTAGGAGTGGAAAATAAATAGAAAAACCTAAGATGACAGTTGGTGATGAGCGTTTAGGCAATGATATTGAGAACCCCATAATTATTGACAAGAAAACTAATAAGCAAAAGGAAAAGGTTGAGAAATATGTTTCAATTGGTCCTTATGAGTCTCCCCTACCCTTCTCTAGCTAAGGATAACTTGAAAAGCAAGTTAGGAAGTTTTTGGAAGTAATAAAAAATTACATATTAACATTCCATTTGTTGAAGAAATTTCTTAGATTCCCTCATATGCAAAGTTTTTAATAGGAATTTTTTCCTAAAAGAGAAAGTTAAAGGAGTATAAATTAGTTTATCTTATAAAGGAGTGTAGTGCTATTATTTAGAATAAGTTACCTCCTAAGTTAAAGGATCTCGATTCACTTTCTGTTCCTTGCATTATTGGCGATATTTCTATTAATCATGCCTTATGTGGTTTGGGTGCAAGTGTGAGTGTAATGCCATTGTCAGTATGTGACAAGTTATAAATAGGGGATTTAAAGTCCACCACCATCTCCCTATAGTTGGCAGATTGAATGATCAAACATTCAATAGGTATATTAGATGATGTATTTATCGAGGTTGGTAAGTGTTTCATATCAGTTTATTTTTTTATCTTATAAATTGAGGAAGATTATCAAATTCCAATAATTTTAGATAGGTTATTCCTAGCTACATCTAGAGCTATCATTGATGTTAAAAGTGGAATCCTTTCTTTAAATGATAGGATGAGAAAGTTGAATTCCTCTAATTGATGACACTTATTTTAGGATTGATTCAATTGATAAGGTGGTAAAGGAAGACCTTGTTAAATGCTTATCAATTAACCCTCTTGAAGAGTGTCTGATGAGAATTGGTATGCCTAGCAATGAAAATCTAAATTTTTTTTATGTTCCTCAAATATTAGAGGAAAGTCTTGTTTTGCCTCAAGGAAAGGAAAAGACTGAATTTATTGAAGTAGAATTAAGAAACCGCACCTTAAAAGAAGTGGTAATGCCTAATGTGGATATTGAAAAACTTCTTAGAATTTTTAGGTTGTATAGAGAGGCCATTAGTTATACTATAAATGATCTTAAAGGCATAAATCCTTCTATATGTATTCCTTGTGTTCTTTTAGAAGAAGAATACAAGCCCTCCATCAAACGTTTAAGGATATTGAACCCAACATGAAACTTTTGGTAAGAAAATAGGTAATCAAGCTACTTGACGTAAGAGTCATCTACCTTGGCTCAGATACTAAGTGGGTGAGTGCGATGCAAGTCATATTAAAAAGGGTGGAATGACAGTCATTAAGAATAAAGGAAAGGAAATGATTCCAACAAAAACTATCATGAGTTGGTGAATCTGCATAAATGACAGAAATTTAAATAAGGCCATCCGGAAGGATCATTTTCCCCTACCATTTATCGATCATATGCTAGAGAGTTTGGCTCAACATTCTTAATTCTCTTAATTTGATTAGTATTCAAAAATTTTCCAAATCCACATTCATCTAGCCAACTAAGAGTGTACTACATTTACTTGTCCATATGTCACCTTTGCTTATTGAAGGGTGTCATTTCGCTTGTGCAATCCCCTTACACCTTTTAATGATGTATGATGTCCAGCTTTTTTGATTTTATTAAAGACATAATGGAATTTTTTATGGATGATTTTTTGGTTTATGGTACTACCTTTGACCATTGTTTGAGTAATCTTTCTAGGGTATTAGAAATGTAAAAGGAGGTGAATCTCATTCTCAATTAGGAAAAGTGTCATTTTATGGTACAAGAAGGAATTGTTCTTAGTCTCTAGTTAAGGCATTATGGTAGATAAAGTGAATAGTATTATTCAAAATATGACATCCCTAACTTCTGCTAGAGGTTTTAAAAGTTTATTGGTTCATGTTAGTTTCTATCAGTGATTCATTAATGATTTTTCAAATTTTGATTACTTTTAACTTAGATCCTTATACAAGATGTTCCTTTTGAATTTAACCGATCATGTTTGGATGCTTTCCACAGGTTAAAGAGTAATTGACAACCATCCCAGTAATGTAGCCTCCTGATTGGAGTATTCTATTTAAGGTGATGAGTGATGCAAGTGAGTATATAGTGAGAGCCATCCTTAGACAAAGAATGTATGGAAAGGTGTATGTAATTTACTATGCAAGTTAAACTCTTGATGATGCTTAAATAAATTATGCTACAACCGAGAAAGAGATCTCGGTAGTGGTGTTTGCACTAAGATAAATTTCAATCATATTTAGTAGGGTCAAAGATTATAGTTTTTACTAATCATACAACCCTTAAATATTTTTTGACCAAGAAGGATGCAAAGCTACTCTTGATTAGATGGATCCTTTTATTCCAAGAGTTTGACCTTGAAATTCGGGATAATAAGGTTATAAAAAATGTAGTGGTTGATCATCTCTATGGGTTAAGGTAAGACATGGATAGAAGTGAAGGAGATGACATTTCCTTTGATGATTTATTTTTGGATGAAAAACTTTTGGCAATCACAAGCTTGTCCACCCCATGGTTTGCAAATTTTGTAAACAATATAGCATTTGGGGTAATGCCACCAGACTTATCTTATTAACAAAAGAATGATTTCCTCTCAATTGTTGAGCATTTTTATTAGGATGAGCCTTATATCTACAAGAAATATGCACACAAAGTTTACAAAAAATGTTTACCTAAAGAGAAAGTTGAAGGTGTCATATCTCATTGTCATTATTCAACTTATGGAGGTCACAACAACACTTCTAAGATAGCTTCAAAAACTCTCCAAGCTAGTTCCTATTGACCTAATAACTTCAAGGATATTAGACAATATGTTATATCATGTGATCAATGTCAAAGGATGGGTAATATATCAAGAATAAATGAAACACCTTTGACTAACATCATTGAGGTTGAATTATTTGATGTGTGGGGAATTAACATAACGAGACCCTTTCTATCATTGTATAATAACAAATATATTCTATTTGTGGTAGATTAATTCTCCAAATATGCGAAGGTAGTGGCATCTTGCACCAATGATGAAAAGGTTTTAGTTCAACTTTTCCAAAAGGTATATTCCTAATGTATGGTATTTCTAAATAAGTTATTAGTGATGATAGTTCTCATTTCTCTAATCAAGTTTTTAGCACACTTTTGAAGTATGGTGTTACTTATAAGATGGCTACACCGCATTATCCCCATATGAGTGGCCAAGTAGAACTTACTAATAGTGAGATAAAGGGGATAATTGAGAAAAGTGTGGCATAGAAGCTAAAATATTGATCGATGAATTTGATTGATGCTTTGTGAGCCAACTGAACTACTTATAAGATACCAATTGGAATGACACCTTTTTGGTTGGTATATGGAAAACCATGTCATTTGCCTAATGAAGTTGAACACAAGCTCTAATTTAATGAGATCTATGAGTTGGGATTGGATGCTTATGAGAGTGCATGGATATATAAGGAGAGAAATAAGAGATGGCATGACAAACATATTACCCAAAGGAAGTTTCACGAAGGATATTTGGTGCTCCTCTTTAACTCCCATCTTAAACTTTTTTTGAGTAAGCTTCATTCTAGGTGGTTTGGGCCATTCTATGTCAGTAAAGCCTATCCATTTGGGGCCATTGATATTTGGTGTGACACCATAGGAACCTTCAAAGTCAATGTGCAAAGGCTAAAGCATTATGAAGTGGGTTCTTGATGGAGCAGATGGGTATTCTTACCCTTCCCGATCCAATATAATCTCAAGCGTAAAAGTGGTTTAGTTCATGACCATTGAATGAGGATGTTTTATTTTTCTTTTTTCTTTTCCTTCCTTATTTTTTATTATTTATTTAATTCAAGTGTTTGATTTTACATTGTTCTATTCTTATTTTTTTACATGTGGCACCACAATTATGCATTGATGTATTAGAGAATCTGAAAAGCGAAGAGATGGTAAGGTGTTTCAGTCTACAATTTATAAAAATTAAAAGATTGGAGCTCTCTAATTGAAACATGGTGTGGAAGTGTTAAACTGCATAACCATCTCAAAATGTAGAAAAAAAATTGCCTCTCTAGGTGTGACACGACCATGTCAAAAATATAGAAAAAAATTAGTCTCTTTGGGTGCAACATGGCATGGTAGTGTTATACTTCACGGTCATATCAAATTGTGGAAAAACAATTCTCTCTAAGTGTGACACAGTTAGGTAGTGTTTCCCCATAAGGTATTGTCAGCCAGCAAGTTTAAAAAAAATTACCTAAACATGGGTATGCTCAGCATCAGCTCTCCTAGCCCATTATAGCCCCATCCTCCTTAGCTTTCCCCTCTATAACCCTGTGACGCCAATAGCAACAACCACTGCCCCACCACTTCACCAGTGCCTCCATTCTGTTCATCAGCACTCCATGATCACTACTCCACCACCCACTCACCTCTTCAATATCCCATCTCGTTCCTAACTCACAAACAATTGCACTTGCAATGCCAGCAACAACCATCGTTGCCCCATTACTTCCCTATAGTCTACCCTCCATCCATCATTACACCACCATCACAACTGCACCACACCATGACCCACACACCAACCATCATTCGGTTAGTCATTGATAGTGTCCTTACCTACACTCCACAATAGAAAGCATTTTTTTCAAATCTGGTTTTTTGTTATCAAAATATATAGCTCTGCCTTCTCTGCTATTATTTTGATTTCAACATATCAATTATTTTATATATTTTATAATTGATGCTTATTTTCTAATCAGGATCTTTAGGCTCCGAATTAATCCCATAATTTCTATCATTCCATGCTTATAAATTGCATTATGGAATAAATTATTAAGCTTAACATAAATATTTTGGTGTGGTCTTGCCTCTTTTTACTCTATTTTATGTAGACTCCAAGTGCTTATTTGACCACATATTCATGGCTTCTGAGAGTCGAAAGGAGGATAATGCCTCAAATTCTCATCCCATAACGTCATCCTATACTTGTGCTATAAGAAATGATCCTCCACCTCCACCACCAATAATCCTTATGGTATTCTCTTTATATCCGACTCTGATCATGAGACTGGCTTTACTAAATTAGTTACTTGGCGTATGGTATCCACGAAAGTCATTGATTATAATACACTTAATCAATTTGGTATGAGAGATAATGTGTATCAATTGCTTAGTGGAATTAGGTAGATTGACTTTATAGGGATGAGTGGTCCTATAAATCAATATTTAATATTATAATTTTTAAGTTCTTTTACAGTTATACCCAATAAATTTTAGCTAAGGGGAAACATTTACTTTTGTTTCTTTAAACACAACTATGCTCTCATTATTCTTAAATTCAATGCCCTATTCTACCTACCTAAGAGCAAGGTTAGATAGCCACCCTACAATTTTTGGGATGAAAATCTACCATGAGGGCGATAACCCTATTCTATATGAGCAATCTAAAAATAAAGCCTCTAGAATCTATAATTCCAGCATTCACTATTTATAAAGGCCTATATCTAACAACATCTTCAGGTAGGGAGAGAGCTCTGGTGTGTGTCGTGGTTCTAAGATTTTCATTTTGCACTATATCATCAATCACATGGTGGTGGATGTTGAGTTTTTCTTGGCTAAACATTTTGAAAAGGATGGTAAAGCTAGTACCGACACTATTGTAATTGAATTTTTGATCACTATCCTAGCTGATATCGTGGACCTCAACTTCACTATTCTTCCAATTGAGCAGTTTATAGTTCAAGTTGACATAGTTTATTATACCGCCATCAATCTTATCAATAAGATAGATAATGTCTTATGGTTGACCTATAGAGTCCATACCATATTTCCCCTCCCTAACCTTAATCACATCATCACTAAATGGTACATGGATTGGAAACCACCAACAAATGGCTTACATACTCCACAACATACCCAGCCCCCACCAGTCCCTCGATGCCACCTGTGTAACCCCATTTCTCTATTAGTGCCTCCTCTTCTATACCTTCATTGATTGAAAATTTTTGTCTGAGACCTTAGAATAGGGGCAACAACAACTCCATGAATCAATATTCTCTTTATGCACTAATTATGGTGTTTGTTTTAATGGAATTTAATCTCACTTAGACAAGTTCCACAACACCCTTGCTAAGATGCACACATTGCTGCAATATTTGTATAATTGACATCTTGCCCAACTCCACCACCACCATAGTGAGCACTATATCTTCTCCATAGCCATCTTTTACTATTTTCACACATTATGGATAATGTGTCAACCAAGCATGGGGGAAGATGTGTCACATGTTTTACATTCTTTTTATGTTGAGTATTATTTTATGTTGTTTTTCTATGTTTGTGTGTTTTTCTATTTTCCTTATTTTAATAATCTTTGAATCATTTCTATTTTAACTTTTTCTATTTCCTATTGCCATTTTTATTACATTAAAAAAAACTATATGCATATCTGAGTTTACTTACCTTAAAATTAAACCAAGAATCTTTGTTCTACATCTAGTTGGTCAAGTTGTTATCTATGAGAGTTTTATTTCTTTCACTTTTAATTTAAACCATAGGGATATAGGAATGGCTTTCACCCTAATCTGCTAAATTAGTACTTCAGCTCCTCTAGTGATCTAGACTAATTTTCGTTTACTAGAGAAATACTTAAAAAAAATTGATGTTAGTACCAGGCACCATACCCTCAATAGTATGGTTGCCATATTGGTAGGTGTTATGTGTGATATGAGGAAAAACATTAAAAGAAAAATAAGTACCCCCCTTAAGACCTTGATTAGAAAAGGGATGAGATAATTGTGATATGATATGTGCTGATTACATCAGAGAGTTATAGGTAATCAAATGAAAGAAAAATTTCACTGATCCTATTTTCTAAAGTTGATGACTCAACTCACTCACTTTCACATACAAAACACTTATGGATACATCATCTCCATGTAAGACATGAAACATAATTTCTATTGAGTAAATCCCTTATTGATGTGTTGTCGTATGGATAACAAATTTAATAAATAAATCCTAATTTCTAAATACATAGTAGATGGCAAGAAGGAGTCAAACCCATAAGGAATGGTATATAATCAATATTTCTGTAATCAATGTTAAAACCCTTGTTATGTAATAACATTTATTTCTATCACTAAGTTTTATACTATGGATAACTAATAAAACACTTTTCTCACTAATTAATGAATAAGGATACCAAGGTATTGATTATGGTATTAGGATATCAAATAATCATGGAGAAAAGAATGATTCTAAATGATTTAACGTTGACTTTTAGAAACTCGTAATAATTCATCTCTTTACTTTCTCTTATTTCTAATAAATTGAATAAGTTCTCAATTTCTCCCTAACCAATTAATAACCTAGGTTAAGAACGCTAGATTTAATTAATTGCAGCATTACAAATGGAAAGAAGACAACTACGACCATAATCACATAAGCTCGGATCATGTAATCATAAGAATTAATAGAGAAGGTTAATAATTAACCTTTTTCTACTTTGGAAACGTTAATTAACAATTACGTATTAATTCTGTTATCCTAGCATTCATTAAAATCTAAACTAAATAGATGATCAATCTAATTAGTTTAAATTATTAACCTATGATGCAAAATCATTCAATTCCATATATTATATTAATGAAATTTCATTTAGAATCATAAATTCAAATTACGTTGTCATATATGAAACCCTAACTCCATTATCAAATCCTCCTACCGTATATTATCTATGCTACTATCTTCATAATTGCAATAACGTATAATTAAATTTAGTAATATATAATTAAAATTAATGACTATAAATAAATTAACAATAAAACACTAAAATTAAGAGAAATAATAATTCATTAAAGGGAATTTATTTGCATTCAATCAAAAATCAAAACTTTCAAATAAGAGAGGAATGGAGAAGAACTTATCGACTTGAATTGTAAAGTGTTGATTATTCAATTAAATACAATGGAGAGAAAGAGCATTGGAATTATGAATTACATGTGGTATCTAGAGAATATAGAGAAAAAAAAAATAACTCTCGAACTCCCTAGAACCCCCCTCGAATTTTTAGAACTTTAGAAGTATATTAGGAAACATTTTGCGCAAACATTATAGAATTTAAGAAAAACATGGTCTGTGTTGGGAAACACGAGACCTCAGTATTTTTCCTTGAATTTTTGACCAAATGCAAAATTTTAAAAACTGAGATTTTGTGTGCTCATAGAAAAACACGAGTCATGTTTATGAAACACGAGGGTTCCATGTTTCTTGTTCCTTCATTATTTCTTCATGAAATTTCGATACAAACTTCCCTTTGATATATATTCTTCATATGTGGTATTTTCTTTCATTGATTCCATATTTCTTGATTTGTTATCTACTTTATTATCTCTTTCCATTTATTTATCCTTTGAATTTCTTCATTATTATCTTTTCCTACAAAATCTATTCAAAAGCAAAAAACTCGAGAAAAGAATAAATCTTATAAAAATAATGAGGAATAGATGGCATTTTTACTTAGGAAAATAACATATAAATCCTATATATCACTTATGCATGTGAGTTCAGGTGAAGTTTAATGCTTTTGCATTATCTCATTATCTTTGCTATAGTTTTCTGTCTTAACTGTCAACCTTGACTTGTGTTCTTGGTTCATTTTACTTGAGGATAAACAATAGTTAAAGCATGGAGGAGTTGATAAATAGGTAAAATGACTAATATTAGGATGATTCTTCCTCTTTTTATATGCTTATTTCCATAGATTCTTTATGCATATTGCTGGAGCCAACACAGCCTTCCATGTTGATTAACATGTTCGTGCAAGTCTTCAGTGTGACTATTTACTCTCTAACCCCAACACAACTTGGCCGTGTTAACCAACATAACCGTGTTTGGTATCAGATTTTGTTTTCTTAGCCCACTTTTAAAGGATCTGATGGTTACATTAGGTAGTGGATTTTGCTAAACCTAATAGGGGACAACTAAAAGGAGATTTTAGGGAGCATACCTTTCATTCTCATTACTCTCTATCTACTTTTACTCCTCTCTCTTTTATTCATCTCTCTTTGATGCAAAAACCCATTAGAATTAATTTTAAATCTCTGTAATCATTCGGATTGAACAATCGACTCTTTGTATCTTCAACACCTTGGTTCTATCTTAAAATATATTGCTCTTTCTAATTTCATGAATGTATAATTTCTCTATTCTGCCTATTTATTTAGCTTTGAGTGAGTAGATTTCTTTTCTAGGATTGGATCTAGTCTAAATCATTGATCAACAATAAATTAGTTTAAATTCTATTTTGATTACTTGAATTCTTAATTTCAATTTTTAATTTCTTCACTTATGATTGAATTGCTTGATCACCAATTTGACTAAATATAGATTTTAATCTAACCACTAAATGGTGAAGATTAATAACCTAAAATCTAACAATTAAATGGGAGAATCAAAAAACAAAAGTAGGCTAGAGTCTCTTACATAATTAACTGATTTAGTATAGAATGTAATGGATCTGATTTGATATAATACCATGAAAATAGGTTATTAATTTAGATTCGTGATTGCTTTTAGACCTTGAAAGAGGCTATTAGTAACTTAGGTTATTTCACCCTCTCTGATTTAGGTAATTATTTAGCAATTACATTAATTATTTATTAATTAGTGATGATAATCCAATCCTTACTTTTAATTAGATTTGTATTAACATTAGCATTATTATTTGATTTTATTCTATTAGCCACCTTCTAATCTCCAAATTTGATTTGTTCAAATACTCATAAATGGTGATGATTCAATAATTAACAACAAATTCCTTGTGGGATATGACCTTAATGTGCTACAATGAATCTGTATTGTTGCGGATTTACCTTATCACCTTTTAGATTTTTTAAGCATGCAACCTCAACATATTGAGCTCATAAAAAATAAATACCCTATGACTTACCCATATTAGGTCCACTTAGATTGACAAACACAATCTTAAGAAATGTAGTGTTAGAACCATGAAGCTCATACTTGAGGATGGAAGAGGGAGTTTCAAATTCTACCTAGTAAGGTTTTTCTTCCTCAAAATGAGGGGTTTCAATACAAAACTTCAATTTCTCTCCATTTTGAGGTTGAGGTGAGAACATACTTACTCCATATGGTTTGCTCAAATAATGCACCAAAGCTTCTTCCTTCACTGAGTAAACAACCTTAACAATTCTACATTATGAATTCTTTAGAGGAGGTTATATTTTATCACTATGTAAATTAAACTCAAACTTAGAGAATTAAATGCCTAATTTTTATTTTTGTAACGTTAGAGGAAATGCAATGTGGGGTTGGTAAGGTTTTACCTCATTATTATAACACTCACCAAATGTATGTTCTTTACTTACCTTTTCATGACGTTCTATTATAGGATTGGGGTAACATCCCAAAAGAAATCAACTTTATTATAGCACCTATTTAGTATTTATTTGAAACATAGAACTGCAAAACCTTGGTTTATATATCTCTTTTAACCTATAAGCTATAACCCTTATTGTTAACCCTAAATATTTCTTTACTATTTCACCTAACCTTTTTCTTTAACCTCACCTGTTTTCCCTCATGTGACCTCATTTTACACCAAGTCAGTGTTTCCATCCTATCATTAATTAAAATGAATCCCAAACATAATAATTCTGACACTCCACTGCCTACCATCTACTTTCACTCAATGCTATATATCCCTTTGATCTCTATCATCAGACAACTGCAACCCCCTCATGCCTTTTGTTATTGTGCACCACTAGATCTATAAACTCCCTCCTTCCCCTTTCATTTTCATTTTCATCTTTGTTCATTATCCCATCCCAACTAATCTCCCTACTCACTTATCTCCTTCCCAGACTTCTTTTGTATTCCCCCTAGCTTTGCATCACCATAAATAGCAGCCTCACACTACACACAACCTCTAACAGTTTCCTCCATCACATTGCCACCATCACCCTGTGTGAAAACCCAATGCCCTCCATCACTATCAAGCTTCCACACAACTAGCCCCTCCAACCACCCAATGGCATTCCCTTGCATCCATTTCGTACACCAAAATCTACAACTTGTGTCAAATACCTTTATAAAGCCTATATCACTTGTGTGAATCCTTAATGCAACAAGCACCCCTAGCATCAAACATGCATGCTACCATGCACCATCTACATATATACTTCAAACAACTTCACCTTTCCTTCATCAACTATTCATATTCAAGCCTTCACCTATTATTTAAAGCTCATGTTGCTACCTCCCTATTTAAACAAGTATGTCACACAAATATCCTAAGGAAACATACAAAAATCATGCAGCTTTAGTTACATATTTTGTGTTTGGTTTTGTTAACTCTTGAGGTTGTGTTGTTATTTTTATGTTTTAGATTCTAAAACATATTTATTTAGTAATATTTAAAGTGAATAAGGAAGATTATGGGAGATTAGGGTTTGTTGATTGTTCCTTTTAGTTTTTCTGTTTATTCTTAGAGTTAATTTAACCTATATGCTCCTACTAAATATATGGAAATAATTTGATAATATATTTAGGGTTTTGGTTGTATGCCTTGAGTTTAATCTATGTTTGTTGTGACATATCAAAATATATGCATGTGCCATGATTTATTAATTTCTGTCTAAATATAATAGTACAGCATGAAATGTGTAAGCATGCTTTATTTATGTACTTTCATATATATATATATATATATATATATATATATATTTGATAACATATTAGAATAGGGCTAATATTGTGTATTCTTATGCATATGATGTGTTGGATTTAGTCTAAGGTTATTAGTCTAAGGTGAATCATTCCCTAGAATTGTAAATTTTCATGATATTTCATTTATGAGGTGTTTGAATGTTGATGTATAATATGTTAGGTTTAAGCAAGTTTTGGTTGATCTTTAGGTTATTTAATATTAGCAGACCTTAGGGTTGACTTGTTAATGTTTGTGTATCATGCCTTTATTTACCAACATGTTTACCTATTATGTGTAAAATTATTTTAAGAATGAAAGCATATAAATTATGGCATAATAATACATACATGTTTAGGGTTAAGATCTATTATACTTAAATCATGTGTAGAGCCATTTGCCATTATAATAATTTCAAGAAGTTATACCTTGTTCACATGTGTTAATTTTATGACCTTTTGCCCTTTCATAAGAAATGTTAATTATATTTAAGGTGAGTATTAAAATGGCTAAAATTTGGATCATTAGAGTTTTATTGGTAGTTGAGTCATTTATGACCTAATGTTCCTAAATGTGAAGAATTGGACATAGGGTACTCTGAATAGATGATTAATTTAACCCTATCATTGACTCTTGACTTTTGGTTTGACATATGGGGTTGAAAAAAATAATCAAAATTAAAGAAAAATTTGTCAAATATGGAAATTGATATCATATATGTATTATATGATATCTATAATCACAAAATAAAATACTAGTATATAAAGCATAAGACCTTGAGATCATAAACGGTTTAATCTTCAGAGTTAGTTAACCTAGAGATAAGGTAAAAGTTATTATTTGGATTCATCAAATGGCCCATCATTCCAACTAAGGCTTTAGTCTACTCTAAAGGTAACCTACATATCCTATAATCGGTATCAATAGGTAAGTACTAGGTAACTTAAGCAAAAGGATATTAGGTTACAAAAGTATGTTGCATGGTTGGTTTACTTTATATATCTTTGGATTGTATGGTAGGGAGGGTATAGTGGTGTTTATATAAGCTAGTATGATATAAGACTTTATATGTTTTTAGGCTTTCTCTTATATCACCATGAGTAAATAAAAGGAGAAGTAACTTGTTTGATGGACTTTGGTATAACTAGGATTATTGGTTGGTATAGTTGATTAATTATTACCATATTGCATTAACCTTTGGAATAGGAATTATGTTAATATTTTTTAAAATGGTTAAGTATGATTTTATGTCCTTTCTTGACAAAGCCTCCTTAGTATGAATTGGTTTATTGAGCTCTGATGTGGTTAATTTTAATGGTATGATGAGCATTTTGTCTTGATCATGTTCATGTTTCTAGAATATCATACTATATTTCACTATTGCATGTATGTTTTGAGATATTTATGTTATTCTTTCTTTATGTTACCTACAATGTGCTCTATAAGACCTTTACATGCTTAGTACTGTGTAGTGGGTTACTCAAAAAAATTGCACTAATGGGTTATATATTATTATCTCCTACCTAATCAATGGGAAGTTTAGACCTTACTAGATTGCCTTGAGAACTCTACCTGATGGCTAATGCTTTAGGGGTGAGAGTTAATGTTATCGGGTGTCCACTCTTGCATATTATGAGCTACACATCCCTTAGATTCTTATGTCCCTTTCTATATTTATTTTCTTTGGTTATTATAACTTTTTTCTAGTCTTTTGTTATATGTAAAAAATGAAGTCATGTATCATAATCTCTATTATGCTTCTTATGATTTTTGTTCTCATTTTAAGCCAAGTAATGATTTAACCTTAACACTCAATAAAAGAATGGTAGAGGAGATCAAACTTAAATGAATTATGGTGGTGACACCCTACAATTTTAATGCTTAAGCTTCTATAAATTACTCTATTTTTTTAAAAAAAAAGGTTAAAGTGCTAAAATTGAATATGTTACAACTTAGTATTTAGGCTTTTAGTAGTTGAGAATTATGCTTCAGTTACAAACTCAATTTTCAAGATCCTAAGTCTTTAAGCCAAAAAATATGTTACTTCTATTTCTAAATGTTTAAAGCCCTAATTAACCTTGTGAATGATTGAGTATGGTTAGACTAGATAGTTTTTTAATGTGTTTTATGAGTCTTATATTTTTTATTTTTTAGCTAACTCGACATGACTTTAAATGGACATGTTAGCTACTTAGACGGGGTGTTTAAGGCCTTAATTTAGTTTGATTAGAGTTTATCACTACCATTATAGCCTCAACCACCACAATCTTTGTATCACCCACAAAAGGGTATTGGGGAGGATCATCTTTAGAGAATTTTAGTCATTACACACCTACTTATGCTGGAGAGGAGGATCTAATAATATCTAAGTGATGAGACTTTAATCGGACATTCAAAGTAATTGATTAACTAGAGGTAAATAGGGCAAGCATAGCCACATACTTTCTTTGGAGATCACTGGAAACATAGTGATTAGATTATCGCACTTGGGGAATATTATCGATGTTCTCAGAGAATTTCAAGGTGATTCTTTGAACACATTTTTATTTATAGAGACTTACAATGGATAAGCTAAAGCATTTCATGTAGTCAAATTAGGGGAATCTAAAAATCTGGTAGTATCATGCAAAATTCATAGAGTTGTTGATGTTTTCATTGGGTATAGTAGCTAGTGATGTTATTATGGTCTTCTACTTCAAGTAGGGACTTGAGTTCAACATCTAGAGGATGAAAGGTGTGGTATGTTTAATGATTTAGCTACATTATATAAGTAGGCATATGTTGCTTCCACTTTTTTTTGGTAAGTAAAGTGAATTTTATTTACTTCAAAACATGAAGAAAACCATAGTTATAAAACTCAAGAGTCTAAGACGACTTATAGCAGAGGATGGAAGCTTGGCTAAACTATCAATAGATCCCATCAGTCTAATGTAGGATTTACATATTTTAAATTTATTCATCCTTCCTACTATATGATTTATGATTTTCCTTTGGATACTCCTAGCTTCTCTTTATTCATGGGAGAAAATCCTTCTATTTCTTTTTATCCAAAAATGGTAGATGGTAGTTGTAAAAAAACCTCGAATCATGTGTTTCCTTCTTCTCGGTCCTCTTCCTCCTAGTGTAGCCAACTGTAGTACTTCTAACAAATGATGAAGCTATTGAGTTCATCCCAACTTATGTAATAGTGGAAACCAGATGTCTTTGACAAACTCACATTCAGAGAAGAGGTGTGGATGATTTTAACCTTGTTCATCACATAGGACACAAGTGTCATCAACTAACAATCCATAAGGTCTCAATTGATCCTTATTTTGCAACCTTTCTTGAAATCCAATACAGGTAATGAATGGGTAGCTTTCAAGGAATATCTAGAACAAATCACTAGAAAAAAAATAAGGAACCTTAGCATTCTGAGGTCTTAAAAGATTATAGGCTCTAGATATTAAGAATTTTACCTAATATAGTATATAATGCATATGATGGGGTTGAAGAACCCTACTAAAAATACCTTGAACCCTAGAAGTTTGTTAATAATTCATTTTGGTTTAGGAGAAGGATTCAATTTTTGGAA
This sequence comes from Tamarix austromongolica, assembly GCA_039764185.1. Classification (NCBI taxonomy): domain Eukaryota; kingdom Viridiplantae; phylum Streptophyta; class Magnoliopsida; order Caryophyllales; family Tamaricaceae; genus Tamarix; species Tamarix austromongolica. Next base: position 23,818,588 of record CM077818.1, on the reverse strand, counting down.
AGAGGAAGCTTGAGATGCACAATTTTGGTGGAAAGGTTCAACATCACAAAAGAGGACCTTTAAGTTTCCAACTTCATAAAAGAGGTTAGAGTGGTCAGTAATAGAGTATTCAGGATGGTTTATATAGTGGGGATATCTAGGGACAAATTTGACAATACTACAATAAAAGTTGTGGATGAGACCATCTCAAAAAGGATTGTAAAGCTCATTTGGTTCAGTGTCACAATTATGGGCAACATGGTCATAGGAGTTTTGACTATTATAGGGCACCCCATGATGATGTTTAGAGGATATTGGTGCAGCCATCAAGATAAATCCCCTATCAAAAAATTAGTTCATAAGACCCAATAGCCAACAACTAGTTCTTATAGTAGAGATTGTAAGAGAAAAGCTCTGAGCTTTCACCCACCACCTCAAGGAAGTGATTTTGGACAAGGATTCAGCATTGAGACTATTTAGAAAGATTCAACAATTGGAATGTTTTAGTACTAGCTTTGTCTTTATTGGTGGGTGAGTGGTAAGATCTTACTTCAAATCTAATCATTTGGAGAGTCTTTAGATAATGGTAGATTTTTTTTACCTTCTAATATAAGATGGAACAAGACTAAACTTCACCAAATTGTTAATTATTATATTACCTCCTTTAGATGATTTCAATTTATAACTCCCCAAAATATACAACATGGTAATTTTCTTTAAGTAGAATATAAACATAAATACATTAGTTTACCTCCACATTTAATATAGAGGAAGTACAGCTAATACTTAAAATATGATGGATACATGGCTAAAAATTATCTCATACCGCTAAAGATCAGGTTCAGCTATCACCTAATCCAACATCGAAATAAAATTACAAAACTAAAGGAAAAATCTAAAAAACAAAGAGAGATATTCTAACATCCCAAAATTTTGAAAAAGAAATTCATTTCGAAAAGTAACGCAGAAGCATACGACAAATAAAACCAAAAAATGTTGCTGCCAAATCAACCATAGGAGTGGTATGATCATCACCTACCATATATTTGATGCAAGGAAAAAAGGAACAACAACAAGACATTACATGCCCTATCAAAGTAGTATTAAGAACAAGGATGGGAATGACACAGATGATAGAGAGATTTACAAATTTAAATACATAAACTAAAGCCAAGAGTTTAACTAACTAAAAAGTACAAAAAAATCATAACATAGTGGGAAAAAACTAATTCGATTAGCCTAACTTTTAACTAAATAGAAATATAAATCTCAATCCCCAAGGAATGAGTAGCTACTAGCCTAGGTTATCATCCTCAATATTATATAGGTGAGAATTATAACCTTACAAAATGTTCTCATCTCTCTGGTATTGAAGCCAGATCATTAAAGTGAAAACACAAATATACTATCAGTACGGTGAAGTACTATAACAAAAACTACTTAAAACATGGCAATGTGTTATGTTACACATTGAGGTCATATAATAATATAGTACACAATATTCATAGGAAATATAGCATATAGGATTATGGGCAACATATATAACATAACGAGACATTTAGAACCCATAAAACCATTCATTCATAAGTTTCTAAAACAAGACATAAGGGTAAAACCACATAATTTCATTATCCATTACAAACACTAGAATAGGAGTACAACTCCCACAACCACTAGAGGTTAGTGCCAAGGAACTTTTATTAGGGATTTTAAATATTGGCTACACTTAGTCTCTTAATTTATGCTTATGCTAAATTTTAGGTCTACAAAACCCTACAAAAATGTATTAAAATAAAACCATTATCTATATCCAATATAGGGATAAATGTAGGAATGAAACTCTCACCACAATAATGCTTAGCGTAAAGGGACTTGTTCAAGAATATTCAACATCTACTACACTTAAGCACCTATGATAGAGAGCATAGGCTCGATTTTGGGTCTACAACACCCACCATTATAATTCTTGTACCAAGGGTATTTTATTTAGGGATCTTGAACATCCACCTCACTTGGGTTCCTAACTTAGAGGGCTCAAAAATATAACCAATCCCTAAGTATACATATTAGGAAGTCCTATATGATTCTATTATTCAACTCAAAAGATTAATCCAAATTGAATGTTTTAAATGTTTACACTAAACAATAATCAAGACATACAATCCACCAAGTCAAGTTCTTAAAGGTAACATCAAACTCGACCAAACAATGCATCACAATATGCATCATCTTGATTTCCATCAATTTTGATCAAGCAAGGTTAAGATCATGATTTAAATTCTATAAATTAATGGAAAAGTTAAGATAGAAGCCTCAAAGAAGGATCAAAAATTAATAAATAAGCATGGAGAAATCAAGTGGAATCATTTGATAGGTCATTAGGACTAGTCAATTTGTGTGGTTGCACCATACCCAAGGAAAAATAAATATACAACAAAACTAGTTAACTAGCAAGTACAACTAATTTAATATTCATAAAAACTAGTTGATAGGTTGAGCCACATCAATTGATGTGTTTAGATCGAGACCAAAACAACTCTTATAACACCCCAAAATTTTATAACCTTGGTTTTTGAGTGTTAATCCTTTTATTCAAAACATTATCTTAATTATTTGTATTGACCATTGATCCATAACCTAAATAAATTTGTAAATAAATGTATCCTCATTATTTTACCATTATTCTTTAGTCTTAAACCCCACACTAATTCTAGATAATTATATTTTCAATCAACCTTAATCGTAGATGATTAATATATTAATTCCACTATAATTTCATAATCATAAATTCAAACCTTATTCAAATCCTAACGCCAAATCCCTTCTCTTTTTTTCTTTTTTCTTTCTCCCTTTTATTTTTTTGTTTTTCTATTTCTTTTCTTTTCTTTCAACCCTATCCAGATCAATCTCCCCCTTTTCCTCTTCAAACCATGCACGTACTTCACACATGGTCTCTGTTCCTTTCTCTTCATTTTTATGGCATCTGATACCTTACACTCTGCCTTACACCTCCACCCTACACCTCCCTCCCTACTACCCCTACAACCCTGATCATGCCTCTACTCCAACAACACATGTTTCACTTCTTAGATGAACCAAATCATCATCAACCTATTATAAAACTCTTTCCTACTCCCATTATTTTGTTTAGATTTTCCAAGCAAACACCCCCTACTCCTTCCTTTTCTTCTTCCTCTTCTTCCCTTATATTTCTTCCTTCTCCTATTTCCTATATGAATAGTTTCCTTTCCTCCTTCTTTTCACAACTGTGTAACCACCTTACACAATCGTGGCCACTCCCATATATAGTGGTGCCCCCATTTCTTATATAAACACCCTCCAACCGTGTGCCCCTTCTATACACAATCATACACCACTCCTCTACAAAACTATTCCACTTTATCACTTATGTCCTTTAATACCATTACAATAGCACACACCACAACCTTCTTTGTACATCCATGCAACACCACTCACCATTTCCTTTCATCACTTACACCCCCTTACCTAAATACATCTTAGCCTTACACTCACAACTCCCATGGAGCATGAGCTACTCATGCTACTCCCTCTATTAGGCATCATCTAGCTCCATCCATCATCCTCCACTACCTTTCATTTATCTCCCTCAACATAGGGGCCCCTCAACCACCTTCTCACATATCCTTACCCAACTACATCAAGTCCATCACCATTGCTAATAGCCATCATTACCATCTCTCTTTGAGTAACCACCCACCATTTTTCATTGCCAACCTCACCCATTATATTATGTATGTGAGTGTGGGATTTTCCTCCTCTTATTAACTAGAGGTAATTTTGGTGATTTTACATTGATAAATATTTGAATAAAAATTGTTATTTTATGAGTTAGATATTAATATGGTTAATGTTAGTACTATTTTTTGGTAAAATAGATTGATTTGAGGAATCTAATAATTTTAGTAGGTAGATTATGTTTTACACTTTTACAAAATACCAAGTAGTCCATATCCTTTACTAAAATGTTAAATTTTGCTTGATAGAAAATGAGGGTTTTGATGTATAAATTCTATTAACATGTTTATTATGTTGTAATTATCTACATAATAATGTTAGAATAAAAATTATTAATATGGACCATGTTAACTTATGTAAATTAATTTGCTTATGAAAGCATGTTAAAATGGGTTTAATACTAGAAATAAATTATGTATGTCATTTATGTCTAATATAATAGGGTGAACATGCATAAGCATATTTTAGCATGACTATTATTATTATTGTATGCCCCAGGGATATTTTAGTCTTTCAAGCATATCATGATATTTATTCTAATAAGCATTCATAATATGTATGGCTTATTGTTGAGTATGGAAATGCATGATTTGATGTTTTAGAAACACATATTAGGGTTTTATGTGTTAAATCATTTGTCAAAGTAAAATAGTATGTTGGTGAATAAGGTAATTTATTTACATGTTAAATAATTTAATTATTATATTTTACCCTTTTCTGACAAATTATTAAATAAAATTAAATTAGTATTTAAAGCATATGATAATATGGTGCTTATAGTCATAAGGGTATTTTTGTCATTTTTAGCCTAATGTGCTTAAAAATGGATAATTGATCCTAGGATTTCCCTCATAGATCTTTAATGTTGACCATGTTTTTTGTTGTGTTGAATAATTGGTAATAACTAAACATGATTAATTATAGAAATCAGATCTATTTGTGCATTAGATGATGTTTTAGTCACCTTAATAAAATATTAATATTTGAATTAAAAGAGTTCAAGATTGAGAATGTTATATCTTTAGGGATCAATACCTTAAAGATGTGGTTTATCCCATGGCTAGTTACGGATTTTTGTTGGCATGCCTTAATGTCTCAACTCGGCTCTATATCATACTCTATTTAATTGTGCTAACTTATAGAGGGTATACATATGTATTGATTAGAAGTCCTTTTTGGTAGGATATTGTTCTTCCTTTGTGTGTTAGTGGTACTATGGTACCTTAGTATCCTTTGGTTGAGAGCTGATAGGATACCATGTTACCTTTGGACGTTGATATGACTAGTGTACTTTAGTATCTCCCAATTGATATGATCTCCCTTCTAGCAAATTAAAAATAAAAATAATTATTGTTGGTTTGAAATTATTATTGGATTGGTTTGGTAGTAGCCTTCATTTTTGCCTATGATTTGCTAGTAGCCTTTGTACCTATTTGTGGTCAGTAGTTTCCCTTGAGCCTTACCTATGGTGGTATAGAATTTATTAGTATTGACATACATTTGAATTTTATGGTTAATAGATTGAGATTGGTTGTAATCATCACTCTAGAGAGTATCCTTTGGGTTCTTGAATGGTAAGTTTCATTATGTTCTACATGAATGGGCATAGGCAATATATTTCCTTGGTGATAGGTTTTTATCTTACAATATTATTATATTTTATTCATCGAATGCATATTCCAGTATTTTATACCATGTCTAAATGTGATGTCTTCTATATGTTTCATGTGAGATTTTCATTTTAGTTTTGTCTTATGGGTTACTCAATACTATTGTATTGACGGGTACCATTTCATGGGCCCCTAGTTATCTAATATGTAGTGGCAACTTTGCAAGTTAGCTTATGAGATTAGTTTGAAGTCTAATATTATGGGTTAAGAATTAGGACTATCTAATATCCTATTCAATATGTTTTTATCCAAAAAAATTTAAACTCTTAAGTTCTTCTATATTTCATATCACTTGAATTTTGTAACTGCTAACCATTTGTACTATTAGAAAGATGGTAATCAACTTTAAAATCTCTATTTAGTTTCCTGTAATTGTGTTATTAATTTAGGTAGAGTAACATTTGAGCCTTAGAACTTGGTATAAGAATAGTAGAAAGAACTGAACTTATGCTAAGTATGGCAGTAATACCATTTACTATTTTAGTTTTCACAATTAACTATTTAAATAAAAATTTTAAACCCAAAAAATGGTTGTGATACAAATCTAGTCACAAAATAACCAATTGATGGGTCTAGCAAAACAATCACCTATTTATGGAAACTAGTTAACTTGTTCATCAAATCAATTGATTGTTCAGGTGAACAATTCGATATGTCCATCAATGATTAATTGTCCACACAAACTAATTGATGGATCCAACAAACCATTTGACTGATATGGGTGAAACAACACTCAGACAAGAATATATTACTCATAACTAAAACCACATGCTATCGACAAGAATCCTAACATGTTCTTATGTTGTAGAACACATAAAAGTCATACTCCATATATAGGATCACATGGTAGAAATTTGATACTCAAAATAATCATGCATAATTTCCCCAACTCATATGTGATATCAAAAAACTCAAAACAGACTCCAAAATTTCAAATATATAAATATTACAACATGCTTAAATATAAGAACTCAAAATAAAACATATACATCGGAAAACATACCAAGAACATGAAACAATAATAAATAACACAATTCCTCAGTCATGTTAGGGATAAGAAAGCCTTACCTCCAAAAAAAGTATTGTAGTAAAAAACTAATCCTAACTTGATGGTTTCTACTGAGACCTTTGATTTTACAAGAGAATTAAGAATCAAAATAGTTAAATATCCCTTTTTAGAAAAAATTAAAATTTGAAATAGAAAATGTAGAAAAGAATAAGCATAACCAAACATTTTCTCTTGAACAGATTTCAAAGAAGGGGAAAATTGAAACCTTCAACCTTTCTTTAAACCTTAATCCTTATTTGTTTAAAAGGGAAAACATGGAAGAGATAAGGCTAAGATCAAGAGAAGAGATAGGAGAGGAAGGAAATTATAAAAAAAGGAAATCTAAGATAAAAAAAAAAAACCTATATTTTTACAATAGAAAAAGAAAAGTAGAGAAAAATGAGGAATGTCCAACACATAGAAATTTAACCCAAAGGAAAAGGAGAAAGATAACAATTGTTGGAGGCTAATGTTAAAATACATCCAAAAAAATGAAGTGTATAGGACAGCTAGGTTTGAAATATCAAGGTGGAAAGAGAGAGGGAGAGTTAACATTGGTTGAGTGTATAGAACCAAATTGTAAGAGGCTAAATAATGAGAGTGAGAGAGGTGAACTACAATTCGATGGATAACAGGGGTAGGTATGTTGGGGGAGAAGATAGGTGCAAGATGCCTTACATGCACCCATTGTTGCAAGAGGAGGGGGGAAGTGAGGGAGAGGGAGAGAAGGTAAGAAATTAATTCAAAAGTGCTTTTAGAAAAAAAAAATTAGTTAAGTAAAAACATAAAATAATCTAAATAAAGTAAAAATAAATACAAAGAACCAAAATATACTTATTAGCACAAATAGAATCTAATTAGAAGTTTTTATAAATATTGGAATGAGAATCAAAACAAAAAATAGAAATGGATCTAAAACTACAGAATAACCAACTGATTGGTTTGGGCAACTAATCGACTAGTATCCTTGAAATTCACATTTTAATCCATATCCTTAACCCTTTTAAAACCAAAACTAATTTAATTTATATTAATATATTTTTAATGATTTTAAGATGTGATATTATAGATATGTAACAAAATATACATATAAAAAGAGATAAGAGAAATTTGGGCACAAAAATTAACAATGAATATCCATATCCGTGTACAATAATAAATATAAAACATAATTAACCAAATATTCATATTCTAATCAAAACCATTAGACAAACATTAAAAATCCACAATGTCCTCCACTAACCTCTGTAGACAAACATCTAAAGGAGGAAATAAGAATAGAGTCACCACAATAAGAGTACTAAATAAATTAAATATAATAAAAAGCAGATAACATGTAACATATAAGACACACATGAAAACGTGTAGGTAAAAATATATAATAAAACATGTTAAACCATGAATCATATAACATGTATTGAAACTCCACTATTTACACTAATCATAATTACTCACATAGTTCATAAAAATCCTAAAAGTCACATAAACACTTAGAATAATGTGAAAACCATAGAATATCATACTAAACATTAATATCATGGAATACACACATATATAAGGCCTACTGGTTATTTAGTTCTTTATGTGTGGTATAACACAATCTGCTACATTCCACATTTTATCATGCTTTCACTAAAGTAATACCTTTTACTAATATGGAATACATCTCTTGTAACGCTTTCATCTTTCACTATAAAACATTTTCTATTTGAAACCTTTTGGAAGTGGAAAACTAATAAACCCTTAAGAAAAATGAGGTGTTACTTCCATACCAAACATATGATAGGCACCAGCCACCCATCCTATGTTAGAAAAAAGGCTAAGAACCAAACCAACCAAAATTAATGTAGAGTTCACTAAAAAATATTCTATACATACCAAAATAAAGCATATTATATAAATACAGGATCTCAACGGTCTCCAATATTCAAATACACGAGGAAATTAAGTCAAAGTACATGGTCTTAAATTATAAAAACAAAGTAAGGTGTGGCCCTAAACTCTTTTACTTCTCGAACTGCTCAAAAGTCTTTGGATGACTTTGCTCTTAGAACCTATGCCCTACACGAGGTTGACCAACTATTAACCATCCCCAAAAACCTCTACATAGCCTTATCCTCATGGATATGAATAGGTGATCGAGTAAATAAGCACATCAATATGCTTTATTCTAAGTAAGTCAAGTTACCTCCTCAATGGAATAGCCATCACACAAATTCCAACATAATACAAAGGTCATACTAACATATTTCATGCATATTTTATATAAATAGGATACATTCCATATCATGGTTACATTAAGCATAGGAATCTCATACCATATATGACTCATCATACTTGACAATATAGCATTACATAATAGATGACAATATACAAGCTTCTAAGTAAAATGTCCAGCTAATAGTAAGGCTTCATTTATCTAGACATATAATTTCACCATAAGCTATTTTCATGTACCTAATTTATTAGGTCATTTATACGTATATACACCATTATCTCCTTTACCATTCTTTTCCTTTTTCTTTTAATTTTTTGTTTAGTCACTTTCTTATTCCTACTTTTTATCCAATTACTTGTTCAAATTAGTATAAAAAATAATTTTCCAAGTTATTATTGAGAGATGGAATGTACAACACCCCATGGTCTTGCATACCATGGAAGTCTATACAAACTAAAGGACACAATGTGTAGGTCATAGCCAAGTAACCACCAGTTGATAGAAGTTCAAGTCAAAGCCTAGTAAATACCAATGGACATAAGTCTGAGTCAAATCCAAGACCACCTAGGTGACTAGACACTTTAGTATCGATATCCCTAGTACTTCATCAGTTTCTAGAGGCCCCAAGATCTACTAGGATCCCACTCAAGGGCAAAGCCTAAAGGTGCTAATAAATACCCAAAGGCATACTTACCCTCAATAGAAAATCAAGGATTGAGCAACCTAAACCCATACATAACATGATAATCTTTTTCTTTAAGTGATTCATATACTATTCTCGAGGTTATGTCATCAGATAAGGTACATAAAATATACAAGTAATACATTCACATACTTATTCCATCTTACCCATTATCACTCCCCGACCATGTGAATGCTTACTCAATATTAACCATATCCCTTATATTAATCCATTTCAAGAAAAATTCTAGGTTACATTACCCCTTTAAATCCATCTAATACTTATTCAAATTTATCCATTAAGGTCTTCAAAACACCCATTAAGTATGCCATAAATTATGATCCATTTAATCAATCCAGCAGGTAATCCATTTATGGAAACAAAGGTAATTCAGTTTTTAAGAAATTATATAACCTCATTAGGCATAGAATCAAGGCATATCTAAGTCAAAAGATCAAAATTACACAATCTACTAGAACTAGTCTATCAATTTAGCTTAACTAGTCAATCGGATTAGCTCGGCTAAATCCAAGGTTCCCTTAAACTAATGAATCTATTTTGCGAAATTAGTTGATGGATTTAAGTAGAGAACAAACCAAAGTTACCATAGACCTACCGACCTATTGGTTGGATTGACCGGTCGATCGGTTGGTTGACCAATTGACCCCTTTAACCTAATTAGTTGATCATTTTACCCTTAAATAGCATAAAAAGAAAAATGGATCATTTTTCATTTAAATAATTCTTCAAATTCCTACCAAATCCAAACTAAAACATAACCAGGCATCATAACAACACTTTTTAAACTCATAAATGGAGTAATGCTTCAAAATTAATCAAATTGACCTAATTTCCCTAAAGTCATGCATTTTTATCAAAATTTGTAAGTTAATCAACATGCATTAATCTGAAACCAAATTCTCATACCAACTTATAAATTCATGACTTTAAATAATTCACTTAACCCATGCTTAACTAAGTCATATTTTAGAAGTAATAATAACTTACTTGATGTAAGAAAACTCTTCCACAAATATGAGAACTCAACCTAGAAGATTTTAAATTTTCAAACCTTCAAAGAAAAGGAAGTTAAATTTTAAAAAATCAATGAATAATTTCTTTAATCATAAATTAATTTAGGGGAAAATTACTTACCAAACCTAAGAGAAAACCATAAAGAATGTGTGGTAAAAGAGAGACTCATATTCCTCCAAAATCTAACCCTCCTTTACATAAAGATAAATAAGAATGAGCTAGAGAAAGGATTAGAAGAGTCGAAAATAAGTCGAACTAAGCTTGAATTGGAGAGAAATGAACATAAGGTTAGGGAAAGTTGGAATATTTTGGTGGCTGAAAGAAAAGTGAATGGATGGGGTAATTAGGGTTATTTATAGCTAATGAATGGATACAAGAATGAGTTTAGTTAGCCACATATCAAAAACCCTAATTTCTAAAATTTGAATATGAGCTAAAAGAGTGGATTTCTTCATAGATAGTCTAAAATCCCTTTTAGAGTGGAAATGGTGATTTATGAAAAATGCATGTTGAATTCACCCAAAAATATCAAACATAAGAGAGGAAATGATCAATTAGTGTGGAAGGAATATCCTAGTTAAGTATAGATAGGTATGGGCACCAAAGCAATGATTCCAAAGCATGCAAAGGAGAGTGATGGAAAAAGATAAACCTAGCATCACCCTCCTCCTCAATTATCCAAATAAAACCATTAAATTAGTTCAACATTGAACCTCAAGCCAAATGCATGATGAGAGAGGTTAAGAATCTTTAAAGAAAAATTTGGAATGGGATTTTTAAGGTTCCATTTTGGTATAAAAAGGTTTTCCTATAAAAATTGAGCTTTAAACATATACTCGGTTTAACAAACCATTCGATTAGTTTGATCTACCAGTCAGCTGTTCTATAGACCAACCAATTGGTTCCCCAAACTAGTTAAGTGGTTTGGTGAGGAAAAAACCCTTTAGATGAAATGACATACCAATCGATCGATTCATGGAACCAATGGATTGGTCCACCCAAAAACTCATTTTATTCTATTTCTAAAACTTATTCAAATCCAACTTTCCCTCAAACTCAATAGTAATTTCAAATCAAAATCAAACATTATTAAATATTAATAAATACCATAACTTATTATTCAACAAATATTTATCTCCTATGTCTAAAGGATAATGGGTAAATTCCATTTCATTTAATATATGAAAGAGAAGCCTATAAACAGTGTTACAAGGGTATCTAAGGTGATCTTTCTTTTACAAAGGTGTCTAGGGTGCTTCCTTCTACAAGGACTAAGGATCCTATTGAGGATGATCTCATGTGATGCAAAGGCATCAGGTAAATATATCCTATGTTATAAAGGCATCTCGTGATTATGTCAAAGTGTGGATGGAATATGGATCCTTCTATTATTTGGTCACTCTATCCTTAAGTATGCACACCCATATAAGGCCCATTATTTACCTATAAATTATAAAGGGATCTAGCTAGCATATAAGGCATTAGGACTTTCTAAATTATAAAAGGGATCTAGCTACAATGGCAAAGAATTATACTAATTACAAATATATACTTTCACAATAAAATTTACCAATTTATCAAATATTTTATTAGTCACCAAAAAAAATAAACCCAGACACCAATTTAAGAAGAATTTACTATTCATGTATAATAAGATTTGTAGAAATATACTAAGCAGCTAATATTTTTTTTTTAAAAACTATCATTATTTGGATTTTATTATAATAATAAGTTACTGTTCACATTAATTTACTAGTCATGAGAGTTAAATTAATGATCAAGGTCAACCATAAACCAAAAATATCTATGCTATTAGATGTAACATTACTAAAATAACCTAATATGTCATGACCTCATAAATTAATAAAAAAAGAGTAAAATAACTTCTAAACTAATTAAATTTAATTATAAGAATAAATTAACAATATTTAACATGCTAGAACACATAAATTTAATTAAAAAATCATAACATTATGTAAAAAAGAGTATAATGCCCCTAAACCTTTAAAACACCAAAATTGTCATAACTCTTAGCATACAAAGATTTAATTCCCCAAAATTTTTCTACTATTCATTTAAACATTATTAACACATTATAATACCTGAAGGTTCATAAAAATTGAATCACATAAGTAGATGGGGAAAGTGTATTTTTTTTTCATGCTAAAACTTAATTAAATCAAAACTAGAATTATACAAATCCAAATCAAGACTTTTAATATATGAAAATAAATATAAATAATAGAAATAATCCATTTAAAAATAAAAATAAATGAAAGAGAAAAACAATATAGAAAATTTTGAAGATGCCAAATAGCCTTAAAAATGCCAAAAGAGCCATTTTCTCAACATCAAGTAATTTAATCATGCTAACACATTTATATCTATATACTATTTGTATAATTTAGTTTAACTAGATCTTAGTCTCCAATATTAGCCAAATAATCCCCTAAGATCAAGCTTAATCATATCCTTAACAAAATTATACACAAAACCGTTAAAATTGTTGAAAAATACTTCTAAAATGAAAAACATAACTAAATAAAATAAAATCAAGAACAAAGATAAAAAGGCTCACTCCTCCTTAGGATATTATTTTGAATTTAATAGATAGAGTAGAAGTATTCCTCTTCAATTTCTTTAGTTTTGAACACAAATTGTTTAAGGAAAATAATAATGAGCTGAAAATCAAGATTGAAAAATAAAAATAAAGAAGCTAAACCCCAAAAAAGGAGGATGTGTCAAGGTTGAACGTGGCAGGTTTATGGAGCATAATGTTATAGAAAATCAGGTTGCAAAGAGTAGTGGGACAAAAGTTTGGTTATGGTATATATCTATGAAATTAAATTATTATAATAATTAAAAATATATATAAATAAATAAAATGACTAGTTGCCTTTAAGTAGACACTAATTTTTGTAATTTAATTGTTCCAAGTTTAATTATAAAAATTTAGATGGGTATAAATATATTTGAGGTACTTATGATAGGCTTAATGTAGAGAAAGTTGAGTTTTGTGGCCTACTTATACCTAAAAGAATGCAATTTTTTTTGAAAATGGCTAAAATAGTTAAAACCCATTTTAATTAATATTTCAAGTTCCATAAATTTTAATGGTTAAAACATTCATTTCGAGGCTTAAAACCTAAATAAAAGTGAAAGGGAATAATAAATAGCGTCTTTCTTAAAAAAATCCATTTAAATTTTAAAAAGTTCTATAAGACTCAAAAAAAGCCAATTAATCTAAATATGATAAAAAATATAATGGTTTCAAAGAATTTTAATGGCTAAAATTTATTTGAAAGTCTTATAATACTCAAAACCATAATAAAGGTTAACAAATAATATTACATTAGCACTACGGATATACATATATGCTAAATAAAAATGGGGTATTACAATGATATTCTAGAAATGCCAAAAAGTATGGCGAACAAGCATTTTCTAGTGGTTCTACCTCTTAGATGAAAAAAAAATCTATTAATGACCATTGAATATAAATGATATATTATTCGGTGCTTGAAATTCTACCAAAGGAAGAACAGATTTTCCTAGTTGGCTATGCATAATGCCCTTCTTACCAATCTTATATGATAATAGCACCACCTAGATGGAGGTGAGAGCTTTGATTGGTGGATTGAGGATGAGTGTTTATGATATAATTCTTTAACATTTTCATTATAGTAAAATTTTTGGAGCTTCTTTCTCTCCCTAATAACTAGATACAAGTTTCATCAGTATTTCCTTGGAGCTTCTTTCTCTCCCTAATAAATAGATACAAGTTTCATTAATGTTTCCCTACATAATCATATAATAAGGCAGCAACCTTCCAACCTTATCCAATGATATTTTCTCTCTAAATTTGGAAGGTAAGTGACTAATTGTCACATTTTCCATGATTCTTACATCCTTCTTGATCATCTAGTTGTTCATGCTTGAAGCATAGCTAATAATTAACATGTTAATGGATTAAGGTCTAGAACTTTATACCCCCTCACCTTGGTTGATTTTACTATAAATAACATAATTAAATAGGGAAATATTTAGTGTCAAATAAGGCAACTATAAATTACCTTAATATAATTAATCTAATAAGGAATTTTATATTCCCTCTGTTTAATATTGACAAGTAGGGCAATAGATCCAAATTTCCTTCATATATATAATAAGTAGTGGAATTTAAATATTATTGCCATAATTAATTTAATCAATTAGGAAAAAATTTAATCATTTCCCTTTCTATGAAAAAAAATCAAATGAATAAAATAAGGTCTCATCTACAAACTCTCATTTAGAAAGTCACCTTAACTTTAGATTATTGAATTTTGTATTTCCTCTATACGTTTTGTCTCCTCTTACACACTCCTCCATAATTTTAGTAATTGAGCTCTCCATCACATTTTCTCTCTTGGTAACTATTTATTACCTATTTTCTCTACTAATACAAACAATTATCATTTTGTTAGATTTTGAGGTTCTAAATGATGACCAACTTGGAGAGTAGAAAATCATCTCTCTCTTTTTTTTTAAATCAACAAGTTTTTTTTTTTGTGTAGAGGATAAATAGTTCTTATAAAGGTATTGAGAGTTACCATTACTTTTATAGCTACCAATTTGCACTTGTTTCAATTTCTCTTTTTCCTTAGTTGTTTATAATGATACTAAAATCAATTATTCCTTCTTTAAATTTGAAGTGATATTTGGTTTTGATTTTGATTTCACACCTTGAGCTTCAACATTTTGTGATAATATATCCTCCACTACCTTTACCCTTTTCTATTTATGTTAAATTTGTAATATTTTCTATCAATGGTCTTATGATAATTTGATTAGATAATAAGAAAAGATAATTTGATGATGGTCATGGTATCTTAGTGATATGTATAGCTTTGGTATCATATTACTAGAACTCATAATGGGTATCCAATTATATTCTCCCAAGAAAGAGAGAATCCTTACTTCATTAATAAGGTGGTAGTTTGGATATGACAAAGGTTTTGGAAATGGACATATAATTATAGAATTAAAACTTCTTTTAGACATCTATCACTATTCGACTCTCTATTGTTTGTCTTTCTTCTCTATAGATTCCAAAAATTTTCATTTTACTAGTCTCTGAGATTCCTAACAATCACCAACTTAGAGAAAGGATAATTGACTTGTTTTGGATTTTTAATGTATAGATTTATAGTTTTTTAATGAAACTTTGAAAATTTATATATTTATGGTGTCTTAGTGAGGCTTTGAATATGTTTTTGGTTGTTGTCTTTAACTTTTGTTGTTATGGTGTCTCAATAGTTGGATCGATATTGAATGAACATTTGGCTTTGGATTATAGGTAAGTACATATTGGTGCTACTATATATAGAGTACTTGGATGATTGTGTAAACTTCTCATCATGAATAGTTGTGTATATCTCATGATTCCAACAGCCAATATCTAAGATAAAAGTAGCTTTAAGGTGTTATCTACTTAGATTGATCACATATTTAGAATGATGGTTAATATGGGAATGTCTAATCCTTTTTTAGTTACTTTGGTGATTATTTTTGTTGGCGTGAGGATGGAATTTGATAGGAAGTAAATGCCAATCTAAGGGCTCTATGGTTGGGGACAAGAGTCACATATAAAAGATGTTAGAAAATTCTTAAATTTACATTTAAGGACAACATCTCAAACTTAGATGTAAAGATGAGTTGTCCTTATATGCATTGTTAGAATTATTTTATGTAAGATTAGGATACCATGTGTATCCATATTTTTTTTATATATTGAGTAAAGCTTGACTATAATTTATGGATTTTCCATAATGAAGAATAACCTAGAGATCTAATGGATGGGAAAATGTACAAGGATGAGGAGGGTGATAATTTTTACGAGGAAGATCCTCTATTATCGGATGATATGTATTCTTTGGTGTATGATGCGATGAATTTAATCACTTAACCCTATAGTTCAAAGGATAGAGATGAGGTGATGAGATTCCAAATTATTTTGATAGGTTGATGAGAGAGGAAGAAGATAGTTTGTATCCTAGATGTAAGACATACTCAAAGCTTGAATTTGTTGTAACTCTCTTGTAATAAAAGGTCAGTGGTGATTTGATCGACAAGTTATTCAGCGGGTTGCTTAATGTATTACATAACACATTCAATTATGATACATTTTTCCTGAAGACTTCGAAGGAAGCAAAGAAATATATTAAAACTTGGGTTAAGTTTTATGAAGATCTATGATTGTGTGAACCTTCCATCCTTTAAGGGAAAGAGTATCTACATGCTAATATATGTCCAAATTTCCATGATCCTAGTTGAAACGAGGTCACTAATGATGTTGATGATAGTGGCACTTATTCAAATTCATAAGGGACTTTACAAACAAACCCTATAATCTCTCAATTAGTTCTTCAATATCTTCCTTTAACACCGAGATTCTAAAGGATTTTTTTATCTAACCTGATATAGAAAATCACATGAGATGGCATATGGAAAAGTGTCAAGGTGATGGCATATTAATACTTTCAACTAATTCAATGGCATGGAAGAAATTAGATAAAATGTATCCAAATTTTGGGTTTAACCCACGTAATGTGAGATTAGGTATTGCTACAGATAGGTTATATAATGGTGGTGGCTTTGCTAGAGAGTATAGAAAATGGAATATGTTTCTATTTTCATACATTATCCCTCCATGGATTTTTTTGAAAATTCCATATCCTATCCTACCGCCATTGATTCTTGGGTGATAATTATGATTTTTAGGTTGTTTTTCTAAGGTTTAGGCATTATTTATGCTTGAATCAAGTTAATTTGTTCTTATTACTACTTTTTTTTTATTTCTTGCAAATTATTGGATAGAAAACAATAATAGAGATAAAAGCATTGATTTTGAATGAAAAGGGGAAAAAAAAGGGTGAAGACAACAAAAAATAGAGATAAAATATTGTAGTAGAAGAACAACACACTCAAGCCATGTCATTGAACATGATCATGTTGACCCTTGAAGACAACCCATGCTTATTAATATGCCCGTGTTGGGACCACAACTCTAAAAAAATACTCGCACATGACCATCTAAAATAGTACTTAAGGATTGGAGTGAAAGATTTTGTAGGGGGCCTTATTCCATTATGAGCGATCACACATTCCCCTCTCTCTCCTTATCACCTCTCCCTATCTCCATTTCTCTCTCTTGTAAATTCCTGTTTTTAAAGTCAAAATTTGAATGCTTGTATGAATCATTAATCTTAATAGGTATTAAAGTTTTTTTTTATTCTATGATTGATTAGTAATCCCTTTCTTGATTTTATTTTCTTAGTGTAAGATTGTGAGGCTAGATTTTCTATTACTAAGGTAATGAGGAAATTCCCCTAATTTGAATTTGTTAAGTACTTTCACTTTATTTGATTCTCATTATTATCCATGTTTTGTGTTGTCTATTGACTGATGATATGATAAAATTTTAACTGGATGCTGACATTTGATTAGGGAAATGTCAATGTGATCAAGAAATAATTTGGTTTTAGACCCATTAACATAAATAAGGATTAAATTGTAGGTTGAGAGGCAATCCATTATATCTTGGTAGCAATAAAGGTGAATAATTGTGAGAATCGATGCATTATGAACTGTTATATCCTATGATATAAATAGCTAAGGCCATAGATGTGATATTGGATGCTTGTGGCTTGAGAAAGAATAATGCTTTCCATCCTTTTTTGCATGATTGATATTGAATTTCAAATCAATTAGTGGCGTGATTCTCATTTTCAGCAATTAGAGATAATAATCTAAAATCTTATCATATTTCTCTTGCTTGAGTTAATTTATGTATTAGTTTCTTCCTAATTACTTAATTTGAGTGTTATTTTTCTTTTCAATGTTTTCATTATTCTATACATAGTTACATTCCATCTATTATTCTAATAGTCACAACCCTTTTAATGATAGCCTCAACTACTATACATATCGCAAGTGCTTGCAGGTAGGATAACATCAAGTTTTTGGTATTGTTGCTTGGGTTTGGAACTGAGTGACATTAGAAATAAAATATTTTTTATGATCTAGAAACCTCTTTTTTTGTTTTTTTATTTTATTTTTGTTACTTATCAATTGTGGTACAAAAAATTATTGATTTAGTGTAGGAGCAGTAGTGCATTACACTTGCTCATAGGGTTAACTAGTATCCACTTGACATTAAGATCCAAAGAACCATATGACAATCACAAAGCCCCATATTAGTGATGTCAGAATGAATAATTATCCTCCATCGCAATATGGATAGGCTCCACCACCTAGAAACATCCCACCTCAAAAATAAGTTCCTTCTTAAGAGCAAGCCCCTATCGCTAGGTCACTTTGAGACTATGATACTTCAACCATCGATGGCTCAATCTCAAATATACCAAAACCAAACATCCAAGAAGCAATATTGAAATTAGAACCATTATCATCCAAATGATATGAATGCAAATTAAACTTAAAGGCACAACTAACAATGATCCTC
Organism: Tamarix austromongolica; assembly: GCA_039764185.1. NCBI lineage: Eukaryota > Viridiplantae > Streptophyta > Magnoliopsida > Caryophyllales > Tamaricaceae > Tamarix > Tamarix austromongolica. The sequence continues at coordinate 23,799,673 of CM077818.1, read as the reverse complement.
ATGATTATATTTCTAATTTCATTGAAATCTATTATACGTTCAAATTATATGGTATCTCTTGTGATTTTATAAGTCTTATATTTTTTCCCTTTTTCATTGTGTAATAAAAGCTAATAATTTTCTAAACTCATTAAAAAAAAGTCTATTTCAACTTAGGATGATTTGATGAGGTTGTTTCTTTCTACATTTTTCCAATCTTTGAAAACTACTAAGTTGAACAATGACATCACTATTTTCATTCAATATGACTTTGGATCAATATATGATGTATGGAAAATAGTTTAAAGACTTGTTGAAAAACTTTTCACACCATGGCCTACTCATATGACTTTAGATGCAAACATTATATAATGGTATCTCTACTACTAATCATTTCTTATTAGATGTAATTACACAAGGTAATATCATGAATAAGAATCTAAAAAAATGTATCAATTTATTAAGGATTTATCCTAGAATTCACACCAATGGCACTCCAAAAATTCCTTGTACAAGAAAAAAAAACACAACAATTAAATCTTTAGATGTCATTATGGCACTTGATGTTGAAATTGATTTGCTTAGTAAGGATTTTGACACTTTGGGTAATGTTTTATGTATGTAAGTTCAAGTTAATGCACTAGGTTGTGATTTATGTGGAGGACTAAATTTGAGTAAAAAGTTTCAAGTAAGAAATCACTTCCAAAAACCCTATGATCAAGAGAACTACGTGACCACAAATTTTGGGAGCTTGAACGACCCTTACTCAAATGTGTACAGTCTTAGATGGAGAAATCATCCAAACTTTAGTTAGAGGAATGATAACCCTATAAGACCCCCCAAAGTTCACACAACAAACACCAATGACCCCAAATCCATTGTCATCTCCTCAACCTCCAAATACCTCTACCAAAGAGTTGATGAACAAGTTCATCAATAATATAGAGAACCATTTACAAAAACAATATTCCTCCATCAAGAATGTGGAGGCACAAATCAGGTAGTTACGTAATGATTTATCTCAAATAACTATTGCTACCTTAATAAGTGAAATAGATACCAATCTAAAGAAATAAGTTAATGTAATAGGTTTGAGGAGTATTAAAGCAAGGAATTGAAGAAAGATGAAGAAAAATTTCTAAAAGAAGTAACTAAACCACAACCTAAGGTAACTCAAAATCCTCTTCCTGAGGTAAAATCCTATGTCCCTCCTTCATTTCCTAGTTGTATTATTCAACATACGTTAGATGCATAGTTTGCTAAACTCCTTAAAATGATTAAGAAATTGCATATTAATTTATCATTGCTTGATATTGTGGAATAGATTCCTAGTTATGCTAAATTCCTATAGGATATAATTACTCATAAGAGAAAATTGGAAAGGTATGAGACTATAAGCCTCAATAAGGATCATTATGATACATTACAAAAAAAAGTTACTTCCTAAACTTAAGCACCCAAAAAGTTTCTATAACACCCCCAAAATTCACTACTAAAAAATTCTATTTTATTAAAAGATACAACAGAAGAAAAGAAAATAAAACTATAAATTTGGGGACATTACTACCGTGATCAGCACAAGCCAGGCCCCCAGCTAGTCCAATACTAACCACAAGGCTAAAGAAGAATTATTGACAACCATTAATCAAACTTATACAAGAACTCATAGAAGAACTGAAAATTTCATAATATAGAAATTAGAGTGCGTGTAAAAAGAGTTTACAATCTAAGAGAGTGCATAATTAAAGTTCCCCAAGGGGATAAAAGTTACAATATGATAAAAACATATCTAAAATAAACCGATACAAGATAAATGAACAATAAAAGGAGATCTGACCAAGTCACTCTCGATCCCTAGGCTACGTCTAATCTCAACTCTCAGCCTCACTCGATGCCTCATACACATCGTAGGCATCGAAAATAGCGTCTCCTACCTACACAAACTCAGCAAGGCCCTGTGCTCGCGGGAATGAGTAGTACCTATAAAACAGGTGGTCGATACGCTACGTACTAAGAAAGGTAACCGTGAATCTAAATCCAAACATAGAAAGGCATATAACACAAGCAGGATCATGTAGATAACATACCAACAACACAAATAATAAAGGTCACACTATAGTCTTGTTAAACTCAATCATTAGATCTCTAGTCAAAATGCTCATTTCACACCATGCTCTTTATAAGTCCATGCAATTATGGGAACCCCACTATTATAGTTGGTGGATCAGAAAAATATAGGATAGAATACACCTGACCACTATTATATGCTGGTGGATCGGTCTCTAAGGCAAGACGCTCCTTGCCACTAATATGTCGGTGGATCTGTCTAGCCCCGGCTCTCATGGCGTTTCACTATAAGTACTTAGTGTCATTTTCATGTCTTATCATAACTTAGAGCTTGGTTTATTGAGATGGGGATCCACCACTATTATAGCCGGTAGATCGAAAACATATAGGACAGAACACACCTAACCACTATTATATGTCGATGAATCAGTCTCCAAGACACACCAGCAACTGGCCACTATTATGCCAACGGATTGGTCTAAGCTCGACTAAATAATCTTCCACTTTAAATGATTAGTGATGCGTTGTCATATGCACAAAAAATTTAATAAATAAATCCTAATTCCCAAATACGTAGTATATGGCAAGAAGGAGTCGAACCCACAAGGAATGGTATATAATAAATAATTCTGTAATCGATGTTAAAACCCTGGTTATGTAATAACATATAATTATATCATCAATATCTAAACTATAGATAAATAATAAAACACTGTACTCACTAATTAATGAATAAGGATAAGAAGTATTGATTATGGAATTAGGATATCAAATAATCAAGGAGAAACGAAATATTCTAAATGATTTAACGTTGACCTGTAGAAACTCATAATAATTCATTTCTTTGCTTTCTCTCAATTCTAATAAATTAAATAAGCTCTCAATTTATCACCTAACCAATTAATAACCTAGGTTAAGAATGCTAGATTCAATTAATGGCAGCATTACGAATAGAAAGCAGTCAACTACAACCATAATCACTAAGCTCGGATCATGCAATCGTAAGAATTAATGGACCAGATTAATAATTAATCTTTTGCTAATCTGGAAACGTTAATTAAAAATTACGTATTAATTTCATTATCCTAGCGTAGATTAAGATCTAAACTAGATAGGTGATCAGTCTAATTAGTTTAAATTATTAATCTATGATGCGAGATCATTCAATTCCATTCATCAATTCAATTAAATTTCATTTAGAGTCATGAATTCAAATTATGTTATCATATCCAAAACCCTAATTCCGTCATCAAATCATCCTATCTTATACTATCTACATAATTGCAATAACGCACAATTAAATGCAAAAATCTATAATTAACAACAATGCTTACAAATAAATTAACAATGAAACACATAACATAAGAAAAATAATAATGCAACAAAGAGAATTTATTTGCATTCAATCAAAAATCAAAACTTGCAATTAAAAGAGGAATGGAGAGGAACTTATCGTATTGAATTGCAGAATGTTGATTGTTCAATTGAATACAACGGAGAGAAAAAGAATTGGAATTACAAATTACATGTGGTATCTAGAGAGTATAGAGAGAAAGAGAAAATCCCATTCTCGAACTCCCCCGAACCACCTTTCGAATGTTCAAACTTTAGAAATATATCGGGGAAACATTGCGCGAACGGTTACAAAAGTTGAGAAAAACACGGTCCGTATTAGAAAACACGGGACCCCCGTGTTTTTCCTTGAACTCTCGGCCAAATGCTGAATTTTAAATGCTGAAATTTTGTGTGCAGATAGAAAAAAACGGGCCGTGTTTAAGAAACACGGGGGAGCCGTGTTTCTTGTTTCTTCATTATTTCTTCATGAAATTTCAACACAATCTTCCCTTTGATATATATTCTTCATTTCTAGTCTTTTCTTCCATTGAGTCCATATCTCTTGATGTGTTATTTGTGGTCTTTTCTCTTTCCATCGATTTCTTCTTTGAATTTCATCATTTTTATCTTTTCCTGCAAAATCTATCCAAAAGAGAAAAACTCGAGAGAAGATTACATGTTATAAAAATAATGAGGAATAAATGAAATTTTTACTTAGCAAAATAACATATAAATCTCATATATCAGGCCACTATTATGCCAACGGATTGGTCTAAGCTCGACTCAATAATCTTCCGCTTTAAATGATTAGTGTCTTATTTTGTATTATTCAACAATTTTTCACCTTAGACATGCAAGTCACAAACTGTCTACTCTTATTCTCCCAAGAGGGTCCGTCCCATATCTTAAGACTTCTACACCTCCTAATACACCCCGACATCCTTTCCTTCTTCTATCATGAATACCAAATCTCCTAAGTGTGTGGGTCAAGGCCCACCACCTTATGCCATCTAAGCCCACTCACTATCATCCTCTTGGGTTTTTCCCTTGACACAACTAAAGCTCCTTTACAATCCCACACATCACCTCACTTGGATTCAACCCCAAAGCACTCCACTCAACTTCCCAATTACACATTTAACCATGAAAACCTAGTTTTCTACCCCAAACCCTAGAACCTCTCTTTGCCATATGTCATCTCTCCATTACTCACCTACCATCCTTTCTTTCCCATGACACCCATACTGAAATGCCCTAAAAATTTCTAATTTTAAAAACTATAGTTAAATAATGTTTTATTAGAAAACAATTATTTAAATAAATTATTTTATTTAAAATAAGGAGTATAAAATAGTTGCAAATAAATATGAATTTTATAAATAATTTAATTGGAGAAATTTAAGGTGTTTTGCTAATTAAAATGGAATTTATGAAAAATCTTTTAAAAATCTTAATTTAGCCTAAAAAGGGATTTAAATATTATTTTATTTAAATATTATTATTTTTAAATATCCCAAATATTTTAATTTATTTATTTAACCCAACCCTCATATTTTTCCTTTTTCCTTTTCTTTATTCCTTTTTCCTTTCTTTTTCCTTCTTCTTTTCTTTTTCTTCCTCCCTTCCCTCGATTTGGTCCTGGCATGGCCCACTTTCCTTCCTTCTTTTTCTTCTCCTACTGTAGCCCACTCCCATTTCCTTCTTTCTTCTTCCCTTGGTAGCCAGTGCGCCGAGTTTCGTCTCCTTTTTCCCCAAAGCACGGCATTTAATTTAAATGCCCTTAACTTCTGCACGACTGGCCCAGTTCACCTTCTCTTCCTTCCTTTCTTTTTCTCCTCAACCACACGATCCATACCCCATCTTCTTCTTCCCACAGCCTTCGATCCTTCCTTCGCCGTCAACTACAACCTCGGCCGCCTAGCCCTGGATTTTTGCTGCTGGTTACGACCATTTTGATCGGTTGTTCTCCTTCCTCTCTTTTCCCCTAACTCTTCTGCCATTTTGACCCAACCAATGTTCCCTTTTCTCGCGCGTTTCCCTTCTCCCAGCCAGCCACACCTTGCCACATCTTCTTGATCTTCGCCGGTTTTGTTGCCGCCGATGACCCTAACCCTAATTGCATGATCCCCTCACCGACCTATATAACCCTAACCTCTCCTCTAAGTCTATAAATACCCCTATAATAGCCCTATGTCAAGCCTTTGAATTATACCCAGAAATTCCTGACCTTGCCACCGCCTCCATTTCAGATGCTAGTTCTACCGCCTCCAACCAACTTCGCCACCCAATCCTCCTTCCAAACTATTCCTTGCACCGCCCTCTAACTAACCAAACGTCCCATATACCTCGATTCTTCCTACACAACCCACCTCGGCTGTGTGAAGTAGCCTCCCAAACAGCCCTTCCTTCCACCTCTCCCACCTTTTGCACCACCCTTAGCCACCCTTTCTGTCGCTTCTTTCACCTCCCAAATTATTCTGCAGACCACCCTCTACCTTCCCCTACCTCTATTTTCCTCTTTCTCCCATTCCTCCTCTCTTTCTCTTCTTCTCCTCCAATCGGCCACCACCGCATTCGCCATGCGCTACCACCTTTGGCTACGCCACCACCCTTATTATGTCTCTCTCCTCCTGGGCAACTCTAAACACCCCAATTCCCACCTCCATTCTTCTTCTTTTGTTCCCAGCCTTCAACTGTTACCCTTTTCTTTCCTTTTTCCTGCCACTACCGTTGCCGCCGTGAACCACCGTCGGTGCCGCCCCTCCCCACCAGCCTAAGGTGGAACATTAGACCCTCTCAAACCTTCTCCCTATTTTTATAAGCCTTAATTTATTTTATTTTATTTATTTGAATATAAATATTATTATTATTATTCCTACTTTTAATATGTATTATTATTATTATTAGTATTAATGTTTTGATTATTATTTCTGTTGAGGGTCGAAGCCCTATTATATTTTTAATTCAATTTTTTTATTATTATTATTGTTGTTGTTGTTGTTGTTATCTGTATTATTAATATTAATATGTTGTTGTTATTATTATTATTATTATTATTACTATTTCGAATTACTATTATTATTATTCCATTATTAGTATTACAACTACTTTACTAATAGTTCTGCTATTATTATTATTATTATTATTATTCCTACTTTTAATATGTATTATTATTAGTATTAGTATTAATATTTTGATTATTATTTTTGTTGAGGGCTGAAGCCCTATTATATTTTTAATTCAATTTTTATTATTATTATTATTTTTGTTGTTGTTGTTGTTGTTGTTGTTGTTGTTGTTGTTATCTTTATTATTAATATTAATATGTTGTTGTTGTTATTATTATTAGTATTACAATTTCGAATTACTATTATTCTTATTCCATTATTAGTATTACAACTACTTTACTATTATTATTATTATTATTATTATTATTATTATTACTAAATTTGGTTATTTATATTACTAATATTATTATTAGTATTATTTTTGTAAAGGGGTCGAAGCCCTTATTTCACTATGTTTTTGAGTAATGCCCTTTTTATTATTATTGTTACTATTTTTATTATTCTTGTTAATATTAATATTGATATTATTTTTGGTATTTTGCTATTATTATTTTAGTATTTTATCAAAATCCTAGTCTTAGAATAAGTTAGTATTTAATAGTATTTTGGTAGGAGGGAATCTAATTTTAGCTTTTCCGTCATAATAGGTGAGACCAGTCAAAACCTACGAAGGCGTAGGAGTGTGCTCCAAGACCAATGTCATTTTAGGTAAGGGGTGCTAAGGCATTTTATGTGCTTATATGCATTATGTATTTCACATGCTATGTATCCTATTTTTATCATTATTAATTATTTCGTATGTGGTATAACGTAGAGTTGAAGTATGTTTTTGTATGGCATGTGTACTATATGTGATGAAATATTGTGGTATGTGATGAAATGTGTTGTCACCCTATAATACATGCATTTGAGGATGTATAAAAGTGGTATTTTGTGGGAAAAAGATTGAAAATAGAAAATGGGAAGTAAGTTGACTAAAGGGGAAATGAGTTGACCTAAGTATTTTAATGATCTATGAGTGGAGGAATAAAATGGGGAATTTAGGGTTTCCTGTGGAAGAATTTAATTTATAATTTTGTATGGGAGAATTGGATTTATGGTTTTATATGGGAGAACCTAATTTAAGATTTTGTGTGGGAGAATCTAATATATGGTTTTATATGGGAGAATCTAATTTATGATTTTATATGGGAGAATCTAATCTATGGTTTTGTATGGGAGAATCTAATCTATGGTGTTATATGGGAGAATCTAATTTATGATTTTGTATGGGAGAATCTTATATATGGGTTATATGGATGAATCTTTAGTTTTATATGGTTTGAATTTAGGGTTTGGTATTGATGAATCCTTGGTTTTATATGGTTTGAATCGAGGGTTTAGTATGGATGAATCTTTGGTCTTGTGTGGATTGAATGTAGGGTTTTGTATGGAGGAATCTTGGGTTTTGCATAGTTGTTTCTAAGGTTTTTACATGAGAGCTTAGGGTTCTGCATGAAAATTTTGAAAGGTTGCATGGAATGTATAAATTCTGCATGGGAATGAAATTTACATATGAAAAGTTGATTTGGGATGCAAGGAAGGTAATGTAAGTGTTGTTTGAGTGTTTGAACACTTTGGATGAAAAATAGTACGTGGAGCAATATAAGAGTACGTAGGAGACTGAGTTAAGGTTTGTGTGGACAATTAGGGTTTCGTGTGTCTACTTAGGGTTTTTGGGGTATCATGTATATTTGGTGATTAAAGTGTAATTATGAGGGTGAAATTTATGATTTGTGATGTGTGAAGTGTAAAGATAATGATTCATACATGTCTAGCATTAAAATTTTCCGAATAATATACTTAAGACATTAATCATTTAAAGTGGAAGATTGTTGAGCCGAGCCTAGACCGATCCACCAGCGAATAATAGTGGTTAGGGCATGATGCCCTATGTGTTTCCGGTCCACCGGCTATAATAGTGGTCAGGCTTTATACTTGTGCATTTTAGGTCCACCACCTATAATAGTGGGGGATTCCGTGCTAAACAAAACCAAACATATTTGTTCCAAGACATGGGAAAGACACTAATTACTTACAGTTGAACACCATACGAGCAGGGGCCAGACCAGTCCACCGGCGAATAATAGTGTCCAGGTACTACGGTATCCTAGAGACTGGTCCAATGGCGAATAATAGTGGTTAGGGCATGATTTCCTATGTGTTTCTAGTCCACCGGCTATAATAGTGGGGTTCCCATACTCGCATGGATTTGATAAAAAGCATGGTGTGAATCGACTTCTGATCAAAGATTAATTAAGTAATTGAATCGGATTATATATGTGGTCGGATTCACTCTTCTCGTTATTTTATATTCCTTCTATTATTTCCTTTGTATCAGATTTATCCAATTTGATTTATTACCTTGCATTGAGTACTTTAACTGAATCTTTTATCGGTTGTAAGCTATTTCTCTTTTGAATATGAATAATAATTCTTTATGCGTACTCTGATTTCTATGTTATTATCTCTTTAATTCATTTTATGAAATCTTTGTTTAAGCTTTATGTTAATCTTTTTAGCCTTAGCACTTGGTTCTAAAATGATCAGAGAGAATCGGTTTGGTATTAAGTGTGGCGGTAACATCCCTAGAATTCACATACTCACCCTACATATAATATTCTTCCACTCTTATCACATATTCCACTCACCCTGAATTATTTTTACTTTCACGATCGTATCAAATTAGGGTTTTCCTCCTAAATCATACCCAGGTTTCCTATGCACCCCTATACCAACTTATGTACTATTTTTCACCCAAAGTCTCCAATCACTCTAACAACTCTTCCCTTACCTTACTTACGCTCCAAGATAACTTTTCTCACATAAGGATCATTCCCATGCAAACCCTAGAAATTTCCATGCAAAATTCACCCCACTCTTTTATTTTGTTCATAATTTCCTTTTATTTCCCCTTATGAATCATGAGATAATTAGGTCAATTTTGCATCCCTTTTGTCAGCTCACTTCCCCTTTTTTCCTTTTCATCCTTTCACCTCGCATCATATTATTAAACATCCTAGCATGCATGTCCAGGAGGGTCACATCATACAATACCACAAGCACAACATATATATCATTATACACATGCCATAAGAAAGTTTCATTAGCATACCTCAACTCCAAGCTACGCTACAACTAAACCATCATAATAATCATAAAGTACACAACATGACATAAAACATGACATGCAAGGCACATAACACACACATAGTTAGTCTTGGCTACATCCTTACCTAATATGACATTGGTCTTGGAGCACACTCCTACACTGCCTTAGGGTTTTGACTTGATTCATCAATAAGAGAGAAATACTAAGGGTTAACTTCCCTCCTACCAAAATTACCATCATTCCTACCTTACCCTTATTATAGCCTATTACTAGGATTACTAATATTAATAGTAGTTTTATAAGTAAAAGTATGGTTATTATTCTTTAGGTGGCTAACCATGTTATTACTAGTTAAAATAGATCTTAAGAGGTACATAGATTCATGTTAAAGTATTTATAGCAATATTTACATTATTAAAGATAATAGCTTTAATATTACTAATAATAATAATAATAATATTTTTAGTGAAAATAATAATAACAACCTAAATCGTAGTAATAATAATAAGATATTAACAACACTAAAGTAGTGAGAATAATGATGCTAGTAGTGATAGTAATATTTGTGACATAGGTAATATTAACAATAATGACATAGACGAAAGAATAGGTCGCTATGTGCATATTGAATGGTTGGTGCTCTCTTATCTCTCCTAGGGTTGAGTGAGCATTTGGTTATGGCTATAGAAGATGGTGGACGGGTAGCGACTAATGATGTTTCCAATAAAACTACATGTAACTCTGGGACAATTGACCTTTTGAACACCGAGAATGTTGAACCATCCCTACGTGATGAGGGACTTTTGATCGACATTTTTTTGAACAAGGATCGAATGGATAGGGTTACTGAACAAATCCTCAATATCTCTTCTACCTCAGCAAGGAACCATGCAGAGGGTTTATCTGGATCTGATGGAGTCTCTTTGAAATCCTTTGCTAAGGAATTAGTATGGGATCGATTGCAGCCTGCATCTCCCCCAAACTCAACCAGGAGGGATATGGTTATGGGTAACAGAATTCCTAGCCATGGATAGGCCCTAACTTTTCAGAATCCTTCTTACAATAATGGCAAGGTTTTGGTCAAACTTGAAAAAGAGGATGTTGATTATGAAGCTCTTCAATAGGTTAATATATTGATAGGGTTTGTTTATGGACAGGCTCCTTCTTATAACCAGATGAGTGCTTTTGTTAAGAGATAATGGTCGAGCATTCAACCTCCCAGATCATTTTACACACGTCTGGCTTTTATCTGTTTAGATTTGTGTCTTAGGAGGATGCTACATAGGTTATTAGCCAACATTGGATTTTCTTTAACCGACCTTTTGTATTGAAACGATGGCACATGCGATTGAAGTTTAATCCTGATGAGATGTAGTTCTTACCCTTATGGATTCGATTCCCAAATCTTCCACTAAAATATTAGTCTTCAATATCTCTTAGTAGATAGTGCAGTTGGTAAGCCAGTATGTACAGATTCTATTACAGAATCTAGGGATAGAGCCTCCTAACCTCGAGTGTTGGTTGAGGTTGATGAGAAAAACCCTCTATTGGAATCCTTTTTTATTTTGGATCCTGAGGGGATGGAAGTGGAGCAGAGAGTGGAATATGATTGGAAACCTTTATATTGTCCATTGTGTGATTGCTTTGGTCATGATTTGAGGAGATGTAAGGCTACACAACAGGATGATATTAAGGAACAGGACAAAGGAGGAGAATGGAGAATGGTTAGGGACCTAAGGAAGGGAAAGGCTCCTGTATCTGCAGATCATATCCAACCAGGAAATGTAATTGATAATCCTAGGAAAAATTTTGTGGAGGATCACAATTTTAATGGGATTGATGTTGTTTCTTATGGTAACCCTCACATAGGTGTTGTTGCTCATTCTAGATCTACATCTAGTCCTCCTCTTCTAGGATCTTCTTCTGGTGTAGGGGGGAAAAGATTGCATTGGTTGAACCAAGAGTGACTAAGTCTGTTCAAAGATCTACTCATGTTACTGAACTAAGAATGACTAGACAAAGGGCAACCCTGGCTGGATATCAGGGGGATCCTATTGGTGAGCATGGCTCAGGGGTGGATGGAGAAGTAGGTGTCCAGGGGGACAAATTTCTTCTTTTCTGAATCTTGGGGGAAATGCTTAGTGTTTGGAATGTATGTGGACTGAATAAGACTTCCAAGCATAGGGAAGTCATGAGGTTTTGTGCTAGGCATAAATTTTCTCTATTTAGTTTATTGGAAACTAGGGTTAAAGAACCCAATTTTTCTACTGTATTTAATAAAATCCAAAAGGGTTGGTCTGCCATTAATAATTTTTCTCCCATCCAAATGGTAGAATTTGGGTCATTTGGAATCCAAAGTTATGAATGATGGGATCTTATTCTCTTTGTGATCATGCTATTTTATGTCATGTAACAAATTTGCAGACAAGTGTTAGTTTCTTTGTGGACTTTATCTATGCTTATAACAGTGGTGCTAAATGAAAGGCTTTATGGCATTGGTTGAAGACTCATTCTCAAGGAAGTGCTCCTTGGATTGTGGTAGGGGATTTTAATGTGGTGTTGAATGCTTCTGATAAATTCCAGGGTAGGCTTCCAAATGTCTCAGATGTCCAGGACTTTAGATATTATTATCAGGGGCTGAGACTTTTTGATCTTCAAAGTTAGGGATGCCAATTCACTTGGTCTATTCATAGAGAAGGAGAGGAGGTGGTTTGTTCCAAGCTGGATAGGGCCCTTGTGAACTTACCATGGTTGGATTCTTATCCACGGTCTATGGTAGAGTTTCTGAGCCCTTTAATCTCTTATCATTGTTATCCACCTTAATGTTTCTTATCTGTCAGGCCCTAAACCTTTCGAGTTTTTTTAGTTTTGGACTGAGTCTGAGGAGTTCATTCCTATTGTCCAGAGAATATAGAGGATTAATTTGGGAGGGAACTTTCTACTAAGAGTTTCAAGGAGATTAGGGCTTCTGAAACAGGAATTCAAGACTTTTAATAGAGAAAATTATGGATCTATCACTCATAAAGTGCAGATAGCTAAGGAGGAGGTAGCTGCATTATAACATGTTTGTTATTCTAACCCTAGAAATGTTGAGCAGAGGAGATTACTTCAATTGAAAGAGAAACACTACCATCATTTGTTATATTGTGAAGAACTTTTCTATAAGCAGAAAACAACCAATCACTAGCTCAATTGTGGGGATTCAAATCATAAATTTTTTTATGCTAAGGTGAAGGAGAGGCATCAAAGAAAATCAATTGTATTACTGTTGGATTCTAAAGATAATGAAGTTAGAGGTGCTAACCACATTCAAGCTTCCTTCATCACTTATTATCAGCAGCTTTTGGGATCTGGTACAAGTATGGAGGGAGAGCTGGATCCTTCTATTATTCTCTCAGGTATGGATCAATCTCATCATGCTCGGCCTACTGCACCTATTACCGTAGATGAAATCAAAGACGGTATCTTCTCTATGGGTGATACTAAAGCTCCTGGAGTGGATGGATTTTTTGTAGGGTTTTTCAAGGCTAGCTGGCTTATTATTGCTTATGATGTACCATGGGCTATTCGAGAGTTTTTTTCATCTGGTTTTTGCCTAGGAAGCTAAACATTACTGCTTTAACTCTTATCCCCAAGCAACCAAATGCAAATAGGGTCACTGAATTTAGACCCATAGCTTGTTGCAATGTGTTGTATAAAATTATCTCAAAAATTTTTGTCCATAGATTGAAGAATATTATGCCCACCATTATTGACCATTCTCATAATGCTTTCATTAAGGAGAGAAGCATTAGAGAAAATATAATTTTGGCTCATGAATTAGTTAAGAAGTACTCTCACAAGGTCATCTCACCTAGATGTATGCTTAAGATTGATCTTAAGAAGGCATATGACATGGTAAATTGGGATTTTTTGGAGCAGCTGCTTCTCTTTTATGGTTTTCCTCCCCACTTTGTAAAGTTGATTATGACTTGTGTGACCACTGTGTCTTATTCTGTCATATTCAATGGTGTTCTTGCTACTCCTTTTCCTGGAAAAAGAGGCTTAAGACAAGGAGATCCTCTATCTCCTTATCTTTTTGTTCTGGTGATGGATTGATCCAAGGTTTAATGCTCATCCTAGATGTAAAGGTCTGAAGCTTATAAACCTAAATTTTGCTTATGATTTATTGATGTACTGTAAGGGTACTCTGTAGAGTGTGAAATGTCGTAAAGAAGTACTGGATCATTTCTCTACAATTTCAGGGCTAGTGGTTAATCCTCTTAAATGCACTATGTTTTCTGGGGGTGTTGATGTTCAAGCCCACGCAGCCATCCTAGATTTTCTCAGGTTTATAGTAGGGGTGTTTCCTATCACTTACTAGGGCCTGCCTTTGACCTCTTCTCGATTTTCTGCAACACATCTGCAACCTTTGCTAGATAAGAGCACTGCTAGATTGAGACATTGGAGCACCTTATTTCTGTCTTATGCTGGAGGGTTGTAGCTTATTAAATCTATTATGTTTAGTATCCAACTCTATTTCAATCAAATTATTTTGCTACCTAGGAAAGTTTTACACTGTTTTATCAGCATATGTAGGAATTTCCTATTGTCTAGAAAACTACATGTAAGGAAGCTGCCCTTGTTGCTTGGGATAAACTTTGCTCACCAATCAATGAGGGTGGACTTGGCTTACTCAAAATTTAGCTTTAGATTTTTTTTTGCTTTGGGGAAGCTTCTATGGAACATTTCAACAAAAAATGATACATTATGGGTCAAATGGGTGCATTCAATATATATTAAGTAGGGATCTATGTAGGATTTCATTCCTACCTCTTATACTTTTTGGATCTTTCTCAGGATTTCACAAACTAGAAATATTCTCCAGGATTATATATAGAGGTGTGAGATAAGGAATATTACTGATTATAGTATCCAAGCAGCATATCTTTCCATTAGAACATCACAAGACAAGCAATCATGGGCAAAGCTGATATGGAGGTCTTTATCAACACCAAGATTAAAATTTATAGCTCGGTTTGCATGCAGAAACAGTTTGTTAACTAAAGCAAGGGTGAGGGAGCTAGGAATGGAGGTGGAACAAAACTGCGTTTTTTGTCAACAGTAGATTGAGACCAGAGATCACTTGTTTCTATTTTCTCCTAAAACCTCCATTATTTGGCAGCATATGAAGATGAGTGATGGCAGAAGTGACCCCATTCTTGGGTGGGATCATGAAGTAAATGCCTTAACTATAAGATCTCGATAAGAAACAAAGAAGAAACACATTTTAGGTGCTTTATTTGTTTATTACCTTGGTACTATTTGGCATGAAAGGAATCTTAGGGTGTTCCAGAATAGTACTAGACAGAATTTTGTGCTATTAAGGATCATAATTATGAATGTCTCTAGGAGGCTAGTGCATCATAGTTTTATGCTAACTATGCTAGATGGTTATCGATTCTTGATTATATTAAGTGTACTGCTACTTTGTAATCTCTATTTTGATAGTAATAAATTTCTGCTTATCGGAAAAAAAAAACAATAATGACAAAGTAGTAGTAGTAGTAGTAGTAGTAGTAGTAGTAATAATAATCGTAATAGTAATATTAGTATAAGGGTTTGAATATTTACTATAACAATAATAGTGATAATATGCCGAAGTAAGCATTAATAATAATAATAATAATAATAAGGTTCAACTATCATTAATAACAATATTAGTAGTAATATTCCAAAGTTAGATTTAATAATAATAATGATAATAATAATAATAATAATAATAATAAGGTTCAACTATCATTAATAACAATATTAGTAGTAATATTTTGAAGTTAGATTTAATAATAATAATGATAAAAATAATAATAATAATAATAACAATATTATTATTATTATTATTATTATTATTATTATTATTATTATTATTATTATTATTATTACTACTACTAATAAAAATAATAACACTTTTATGAATAAAGTTTAAGGGTTGTGGAGGTTAGGGTACCACCTAGGGACGATGGTGACCAGGTGGCGGTGGTAGAGGGAGAATAAAAGGTGGAGAGGTGGTTGTCTAGGTTAGAAGAGGGGGAATGAGAGGGTGTTTAAGGTGACGGTGGATGCCCTAGGTTGAGAGGGTTAGAATGCGGTGGTGGTGCAGCCAAAGGGGCGACGCAGGTGGCTATGGGTGTGGCGGCCGAAGGTGGTTGAGAGGGAGGAAGAGAGAAGGAGAGGGAGGCAAGAGGAAAGGAAGGTAGGGGAGGTCCTCTTGGTTTTTTTGGGGGGTAGGGGAGTGGTGGTTGCAGTGGAAACGGTAGTGGACGGTAGCATGAAGGGCGGCGGTGGATGAGAGTTGATGGATCGAGGGGCCAAGTTTGTACAACCAAGGCGGCTTGTGTAGGAAGAATCGAGGGTGGTGAGTGGTGCAGTTTAGTGGAGGGTGGTGCAAGGAGTGGTTTGGTAGGTGGTTCAGGCGGCAGTGCTGGGCAGCGATAATGAGGTGGTCATATCAACAGGCGGCGATGCAACAAAGGGGGGAATTTTTGGGCATAGAAAAAGACCGAATGGGGGCAATTATGGGGTATTTTTAGGACATTCAAAAGGGAAGAGGATAAGAGAGAGGCATGTGTGGCAGGTCATCGGTTGACCGTGGCAGGCCTATACAGGCCTCTAAAACTACAGGAACTGATTAGTCAGGGGAGAAGAGGAGGAAGGGGGAAAGGCACATATGATGAGAGAGAGAAGGACTGAATGTGTCAAGAAGGGAGAGGAAAAGATGGGGGAGAGAGGGAAGGCATGTAGGCGCTGTAGTCATAGCTGGTTGGTAGTGATAGGGTGCAGGTCTACGTGAGGAAGCAGCGGGGAAGACGAAGGGTCGGGGAAGAAAGAAAGGGAAAGAAATGGACCAATCGGCCCAAGGAAAAAAAAAGAAAAGAAGAAAAATAGGGAGAGGATCAGGCGGCTAGAGATGGGTGGAGGGAAAAAAGAAAAGGAGAGTGGGCTTGGGCCGCGCAGGGGAAGAAGGGTGTCTAGGCCCCGAGAGGTGGCCTAGATTGGGGAGGAAGGAAAAAAGGAAAAGGAGAAAGGAGTGAAAGGAAAGAAAAAAGGAAAAAGAAGGGGAAAAGAGAAAAAGGAAAAAAAATAGATGGGTTGGGGTATTTAGAAATTTTTGGTATTTTTGAATATTTAAAATAAAAATATTTTAATAAAATAATAAATAAATTTCCTTTTTAGATTAATTTAGGATATTTTGAATATTTTTCTTAATTCCATTTTAATTAGCAAAGCACCCTATTTTTTTCTAATTAAATTATATATTATCTTCCTCTTAATTTTACCTTAATTACTTCCTATTATTTTAATAAAATAATTCATTTAATTAATTTCCTTAATAATTTCTTATTTGGCCATAATTTCTTAAATTAGGGTTTTAGGGTGTTTCAGTTTCACTATCCCTTGTGTTATTGGTAACTTGGAGTTTGATAATTTTTTTGTGATCTAGAAGCTAATATTAACTTAATTCATTTTTCTATGTTCAAGCACCTAAATTTTGGGGAGATCAAACCCACTAACATGTTCCCATATGTTACAGATTGATGTAAGAAATATCATAAGAGCATTGTAGAGGATGTTTTATTCAAAGTGAACAAATTTATTTCCCTAATGGATTTCAAGGTTGTTGGAATAGTCGAGCACCAAAAATTCCCCTTTATTCTTAGGAGACCCTTCTTGGCAATAGGTTTCACTTTGATAGATTTCCATGAGAGTAATCTTATTATTCATTTTCAAAGTGAATAAGTGAATTTTAATGTGTTTAATTGATTGAAATAATCGTTAAAAGATAACACTTGCCATGATTTTGATATTGTGGATAATGTTAATAATGATTGTTTCTAAGAGAGAGTTGTGTAGTATCTCCAAAGTGTGTCGTACACCTTAATTTGTATGATGGAGAAAAAGAAGTTGAGGAATTTTTAAATTACTTGAATTTTCATACTCCCTATAGTCATGACATTGTGGTTTCTATTCAAGGGTTCTAGAGGGCCCAAATCTTAAAATTGAAACCATCACTAAAATAACCTCCTACTTTGGATCTTAAACCACTACCCAAGCACTCAAAATATGTCTTTCTTAGTTCTAACTATATTCTCCCTATTATTTCTACTTTATCTCTAACTAAAGTTTAGGAAGAGAAATTAATGAAAGTTCTTAGAGATTGAAAAAAAGCTTTTAGATGAACCATAGCAAATATTAAAGGAATATGTCCCTCCTTGTGCATGTAAAAAATTCTAATGAAAGAGACTTACAAGAAGGTCATCAAACATCAAAGGTGACACAACTTAACTATGAAATAAATGTTGAAGAAAGAGTTAATAAGGCTATCATAATTAGGTATAATTTATCTAATTTTTAAAAGCCCTTGGGTGAGTCATGTGTAAGTGGTTCCCAAGAAAGGGGGAATCATCATGGGTATGAATGATAATAATGAACCAGTACTCACTAAGACTATGATTATATTGTGTGTTTGCATTAATTATAAAAATTTGAATGATGCTACTCAAAAGACCAATTCCCCTCCCGTTTATTAATTAAATGCCCAAATGTTTAGTAATGATCAAGAGAATATTACTTTCACTTAACTTTATGGTGCTTTAATATATAGTTGGATGTCTTTTGACCGAATTGATGCTTCTACTACTTTCCAAAGAAGCATGATGGGCACATTTTATGACATGGTTGAAAATTCATAGCAATATGTATGGATGGTTTTTCTATTTTAGCTTATATTTTGATGTATGTTCGGATAACCTTAAGGTTGTGATTAAATTTAATAAGAATAATAATTGTGCATTGAATAAGGAAAAGTGTTATCTTATGGTCTGAGAAGGGATTATCTTAGGGCATAAGATTTCTTACATAGGTATAGAGGTAAATGGAGCAAAGATCGAGGTGATTAACAAATTGTCTCCCCTACTTGTTTTAGAGGCATCTATAGCTTCCTTAGACATATCGGTTTTTTGTAGAAGATTCATTAAACATTTTTCAAATATTTTGAAACCTCTATATGACCTCTTTGTTAAGGATGTGACCTTTAACTTCTTGAATGCATATTTTATTGATTTGAGCACTTTAGAGTGAAAATGTGTGAATTTTCGATCATTGTTGTTCATGATTAGGATTTATCTTTTGAGATCACGTGTGATGCAAGTGACGTAGCTATTGGGGCTATTTTAAGCCAAAGTAAGGAAAAAAATTAATTTTATTTACTATTCTAATAAGACTTTAAATATAGTAAAAATAATTTATAAAACAAGGTCACACTAACCTTGATACTTTGAAGTATGTTTTTGTTAAGTAGGACACAAAGACTAGAATCATTTGGTGAATTTTACTCTTACAAGAATTTGATTTAGAGATTAAGGATGAAAATAGGAGCAAGAACCATATTGTTGATAACTCTTATCGCCTACCCTCCACCTATGAGTTCAACCAAGAGATAATGCATATTCAAGACATATTCCTTAAAGAGACAATATATGCTATAACAAACCATCCTTAGTAAGGTGATATAGCAAACTATCTTGCAAGTATAATTCTACTTCATGATCTCTCTTTTCCTCAAAGGAAAAAGTTTTTGGATGACTTGAGTTATTACATATGAGATGACCCTTATCTTTATAGAATTTGTGTTGATCACAATATAAGGAGGTAAATCCATTAGCATGAAACACATTATATCTTATCTCATTATCATAATAAGGCAAAAGTGGTGGCCACTTTATCCCTAGAAAGGCTATAGCCAAGGTCTTGCAATGTGGGTTCTATCATCCTTCATTGTTCATCAGCCCTATGATAGATTCCAAAGAGTTGGCAAAATTTCTAGAAAAATAAAAGATGCCACTTATGGGGATTCTCATTTTTTTAGTTGTTTGATTCTTATGGCATCAAATTCATGGGATCATTCTCTAAGTCCATGAAAAATTAGTACATTCTAGTGGTGGTTGACTATGTGTCTAAATGGGTAAAGATTATTGTCAATCCCAAAAACTAAAAAAAATAATTAACAAACTCATGAAAGGGCATATTTTTCACAGTTTGGAATGCATAAACTACTATTAGTGATTTAGATTTTCATTTTTTGCAATAGGGGCATTTAATGCTCTTTTGAATAAGTGCGGAGTCATACATTAAGTTTCTAATCCATATCATACTCAAACTAGTGGTCATTTTGAGGTTTCAAACAATGAGCTAAAGCAATTACATGAAAAGATGATTGACTCATCTTGAGAGGATTTATCCTTAAAGCTTAATTATGCCTTTTGGGCTTACTAAACTGCCTTTAAAACCCCCCATTAGGATGTTCCCTTACAACCTAGGTTTTTTTTAAGATCTTATTATCTCCTTGTAGAATTTAAGTATAAATCACTTTTTTCTAATAATATTCTTAACTTTAATATGTATACTATTGGTGAAAATAAGCTCCTTCAACTCAATAAGCTAGATGAGTTTCAATTTAGGACATATGAGAATGTGAGATTGTATAAGGAGCACTGATCAACATATTGCGCATCGAGAATCTCATGTGGGCCAAAAATCACTCTTGTTTAAATCTCAATTGAGGATCTTCCCAAGGAAACTAAAGTCCCGCTGGTCCAAACCATTCATGAAAACACAAGTTTTTCCTTCATATGAGATTGAGATTAGTAACCTCGATAAAGGAAGATTCGAGGTGAAAGAGGAAAATCTTAAAGGTGTGTGAAGGTGGAAAAGTTGAGAACCTCAAAGTTATCACTATGTTGGAAAATATTGGTTGAATTAGTTTGTAGTCAATCTGGTAACTAAAAACAAGCTCTTCTTAGGAGACAACCCAAGCTCCTACTCTACATCTTTTATTTGATTTTTCCTTTTTTTCTGTCTCATGAACAAACTTTTATTTTGACTTTTTTGTGGGACTCTTTATGACCATAATCTTAACTAATTATAGATTTTAAGGCAAAGTATGAACATAAAGAAAATATAACTAAGGAAAATTGTCTAAGTGTAGAAGTAAATGAGGGAATTTATGAATAAAAATGGATAAGTGTTAGAGTTGGAGTGAATATTATAGAGACAAAAAGAATACTAGCAACAACACAGTCACACTTTATCTATTGACATATGCATATAGTGTCTATATAATATTGGGGATGTTTTCACAAGAGTCAAAATGATCTTACCCCCATGCCAATTGGCACTTCCTTGGTGACCTCTAATAAGTGTTACTTTTTCATCTTATTCCTAAGGTTTATAAGAGTTTTTACCTCAAATTTGAATTAGAATTCTCCATTTTTGTTCTTTTTACTGCCTTTGTGTTGTGAAAATTTGTAGGATCTCAAAAAAAAATCATGAAGGATGGAAAAAAGAATAAGCTCAAAGGGAGAAGAAAGGAGAAAAAAGGAGCAAAGAGGAGCAAAAGTTAAAGCGGAAAGAGATTTAGAGATAAAATAGAAATTCTGGAATAAAATGAAAGCAAGAATGCATATTCAAAGTATATGGACCCGAAAGAAATGGAATTTATACCAGGAAAAATTCTGAATTTGGAGAATAATTTAAGATAAAAGTTGTATATATTTTTAATATCTTTCCAACAAATCCAAAATCAGATTTATCAAAGTATTGGTGAAAACATTATGATCAAAATACCCAACATTGTTAAAGCAAACACGGGAAGCCCGTGTTTATCAATACCCCAGGGATCCGAGAGGCGGTAGTATTTAAATTCTCATTCTAATTTCTCATGGAAGCAGCCTCCACTTTCTCTCTCTCTTCTCTCTAAGCAGCCTCCAGTCCCTCTCTCTTCTCACTTCTCTATCCTCTTCCCTAATTCATTAAGATCTCTCTTGTAAATTAGAGACCGAGGTACAAGTTAAACAATTTGTAAGAATTTGTGAACATCAAGGGTATTATCTAATTATCTTTTCCCTATCTATGGAATATCTTGTTTTTTTAATATTCTTGCTATGAATTTGATAGGCTAGATCTTGTGCTAAGGTGAAGGGGAGTTTCCCCTGATCCGAATGTGTTGAATTATTGCATCTTTTTTTATTCAATTCATGATCTATATGTTGTGTTATTGATTGATTGATGGATTGATGAACCACGGTCGGGTTCTGATTTTCACTGTGGGAAATACCGGTGCAATTGAGAGATAATATGATATTATACCCAATAGCACAACTGGAGATTAAATTGTAGGTCGAGAGACGATTAATTTGACCTCTAAACCAATAAAGGAGGAAACTTAGTGGATTTTACTGCATTATATTCTATTAGACTCTAAGCTAGAGATAGTTAAGGCCATAGACATGTAATAGGGTTGTTTTGGATTGAGAAAGCACAGCAGTTTCTATCCTTGTTGGTATGATTGATTATGATTATTGAATTATTTTGTGATGTGATATTCGATTACATGTAAGGATCAGGGGCGATGAACCAAAACCTTAGCTCTTCTATTTACTTGAGTCACTTGAGTGCTATTTTCCTTTCTTTTTAGCTTAGTTAGTTACTTTAGCTTATAATTTGTTATTTTATATCGTCTCGTAGTCTAAACATAGCTAAGTTCTATCATTGTCCTTGTGGTCATTCACCAATCTCTATAGGATCGACCTTGACTACTACTCTAACCCCGTGCACTTGCGGGTAGGAATGTTTCAACCTCTATGTAAAATTATACATGAAAATATGAAAGTTAATACCCCCTCATGTCTATTGACATAATCATGTTAACTCCAAGTGTTCCATATATGTTTTAATTTTCTCTTAACCCTAAACCACACTTCTCATTCTCACTTCTTTGATCCATATCCTTCTTCTAAGCTTATCGCCTTAGAACTTAAACCCTATAACCACAACCTTTAAACCTCACATATTCACCACATCCTCCATTTTCTACCTTCTCCACCACAAATCTCCCTCTTTCCTCCCATTTTTTACATCCTCTACCATATCCCCCATTGTTCACCTTTATTGATCCTCTATCTATCCTTCACACCGCCACACAATCTATGTTTCCGACCACTATTGTTCCACCTCCCTCCACCACTAATCCTTAAATTCCAACCTCTCATTCTCTAACATCCCCAAATCTTCCGTTTTACCACAAATTAAAAAAACTATCATATAATTTCAAAATTAGCTGCTATTACCCAATTTAAAGGTTTTGGAAGCATATTTCATCAACTATTCTAGATAATGGTACTAAAAAGAATAAGAACTAGTGACGAGATCTCTATCATAGCCCAACCACTGTGCCCATGTGCTCCTAACAATTTTTAGGATTACCCCTAAAGGTATTTGGACTATCTGAGAGGGTCAATCAAGATACAACTTTTTACACCAAATTGATTTTTTTTTCTTATGACCTTTCCCCATAAAACCCATCCAACACCAAAGACTCAAGTATATATAATATTATATTCCTATACATTCGATGCATATTGCATGCATTATCTTTAGTTAGCAATATATTTTTGGGGTTTACAAGGAAAATGATCTATTTTTTCTCTAGCTCATTGTCACAGAAGTATAGATTGACATTGAGTTTTTCATGAGAAAATAGATGGAGAAGATAGGTAAGAGTTTATTAGGGATGATCATATTAGGTATCCTCATGTATGTTACAGTAACCTGTTTGGGGAATGATTTGAGTAGGGAGGAGGTCCCAACCCCTTAACCTCACTAAATTCATATTCACTCCTAGTAATTGGCATGTTCAATTAGCCAAAACATTGGCTTAGGCTTTGTTTTGATGATGAGCACTAATACCCACTACCTGACCGTGCTCACACTATATTTATGATGAGAGGAATTGGAAACACCATGTTCTTGTTGCTCTTTTTGATGTTTAAGGGCCACAAGTACACCTATTAAGCCAAAAAAATTTATGGCGTCTTCTCTTCTCAAATGCCACCTGTAGTGATATACGTTTTACAAATTAAAGGGCGTTTAGATGTTTGGGACCAATGCTTTACCGAGGTATGCACATTCATGGACCAACTCTTTCAAACTCTAGAAACCTAAATAGACTATCACTTTAATGCAATTGATGTGCACCTTACACATATGCGTTAGCTTTTGGATCAAGTTCATCCATGGTAGAAGTGCTAGCACCATCCACCACCACCTCCACTTTCTAACTAAGTCTATGACCATATATGTTACCTCCTCTCTTTTAATTTCATTTTTCCCATCATGAAAAATGTATTTGTTGAGCATGAGGGTGAGTTTGTTTTTGATTTTTTGATGTGTTGTGTTTCTTATTAGTTTGTGTTAGTCATTATGTTTCTCTCTATTTTAGTTTTTTTTTTATCGTGGTTTTCTATTTTGGAGCATGTCTATAAGAAAATATTTTGTATTTGTATTTTACATGGCATATTTTATGAAATTACAACCCCTTGGTGAAATTTAGAAAATTCCCTTATTAGGTAGCACATGCACATTGGACCACTAATCCCACAAGATTAAATTATAATTTATGTTTCATTTCTAAAGTGATCAGGGTATGATATGTGTATTTTCCACCCACACTTGTCATCTTTAGACTTAAAGGACAGTTAAGCTTGGTTTTTATCTTAATTCACTACCCGAGATTCTCATGGTAACTCAAACCACTTTTTGGTTACCAATGAATTACTTGACATTGAAAAAACTGAAGCTCTGATACCAACTTATAATAGCCAAAAAATTAGGACTAAAATTTTTTGTTTAATCAGAAGTGTTGAACAACGTAATTGGGTGTTACCACTATACTCGACCTAAGTATGGCTTACCAAGCCATCCTTACATCAAATACAAGGAAAAAATAGTTAAAAATGCAAACATAGTAAAAATGAAAAGGGGGAAGTGATAAATTTATAACATAGATAAGAGTTTTTGAGGCGAGCTCCTAATTCAATATTTAAAATATATAATGGAATGCCCTAGATAAAGAGTCCTAAATGGTATCTAGGTTAAAATAAAGGAATTGATAACATGAATCATCAATCCCAAACCTATACATACGATATGATCCCTCCTCCCTAAACAAGGATTCATAAACAACAAAGCCATCCAATGGGTCCTCAATGATCTACACAAACTCAATTGGGTCCTCTTCTCAAGGGATTGAGCAATACCTATGAAAATGATGGCTAGTATGCTATGTACTGAATAAGGTAACAATATAGTTATATCCAAGTTATAGGGAATACATAATCATATAGAAGAATAAGCGAGCACAATAATATATAATGTAATATAATACCGATTTTGAATTCCACTAATGGTATAGCCTCAATCAAGTTCTTATATATGTTGAGTTTATTACCTCATTATTCTTAATTCAGTGGAAAGGACTAAAACACCTCCCAAGGCAAAATGCACCTAGCCACTATTATTAAGCTTGTGTAATAGACTCAAAACCTCCTAGGAAAACATGCTATGAATCACCTCTTAAGGCAAAGCATACCTGGCCTCTTTTATTATGCTGGTAGAACCAACTCAACACCTTATTCCCGACTCACATGATCTTTCAATTTAAGTGATTAATATTTTATTCATTGTTACTTATCTTAAGATCATATTCTAGTTTATTTTGAGCCTAAGAACCTCCAATATTCTTAACTAGTGGAACATTCTAAAGTACCTTCTAGGAAAACACATGCCTAGCCACTATCATCAAGTAAGTGGAACAGACATACAACACTTTGGTCATGACTCACAAAATTATTCTCTTTAAGTAATTAGTATCTTATTCAAGGTGGTATTTCTCAATGTCCTCATACATACGAATATGTAGATGTGTAAAGTACATAATATATATTAACATAATCATTTGAAACACAAAGAGCATGACCACATGAGTATCAATACACATCTCTAAGGAAAAGGCCATACCACTCCTAAAAGACCCTAAATTTTATAAGTCTATCACAAATTCTCCCCTAATACTCATGTTTTCACCAAATTCAATTCCCATACTCAAAACATTACTATTGAAAACATAGCAAAAAAAAGGTCTTACTCCAATGTCTTACAAGATAGTTTACCCCAAATTAGCCATTGAATCATTTAAGGACCTTAAATAGTAATAACACTTCCATGAACTCCTCATGCTATTAATATCATAGTTTAAACCTCCTAACACATAAAATACCAAAATTTTCTTATTATCCCATAATAATCAAGTTACCCTTAAGCACAAATAATAACCTTTATTTTTCCACACATGTTATTTTTCAAGTCCACAATTAGTCATCATACCTCATGAGAATTCTTAAGTCCATTTATCAAACTCACTTAGCTCATATTTCATACCATATTACATATATTTTCACAAGTATGACATTATCACAACAACATAATAATGGTACCTCTTGCCCATTCTTACTTTCTTTTAATAATATAATAACCTTAAGTCCATATTTCATGTCATAGGATTTATTTCCACAAATATGAAATTATCACAACAAAATATTAATGGTACTTCTTACCCATTCTTACTTTCCTTCAATAACATAATATCCTTAAACCTATATTTCATACCATAAGATATAATTCCTCAAATATAACATTATCATGATAAAATATAACATAATGGTACTTCTCACCAATTCTTAATTTCTTCCAACATAACATTCATATCATTAGAAAATATCAAGATAAACACATGTTACATCATATATAAACAATATCATGAAAAACACATATAACCATACAAGCAATAACATCAAAAACCCTAAACATTGAATAGTATCCTTACCGATTAGGACACCAAGCTCTAAGCATGCAATCCTAGACTTCCTCCTCCAAAGCTACTAGAATATCACCTACAAAAATAATAAAATTCAAGGTTAGGCTTGAATATTTAAATCGAAGGAGAAATCAAGGTAAAGGGGGTAAAAATAGATATAACCATAGTCAAAAGGGAGCTTGAGTTGTGTGGACGTGTAGAGGAATGTGTGGTGGAACTATAGTTAAATTTTGGTGGTGTTTGGATAAGGTTTGGGAGTGAAATGGGGGTGCACTACCAAAGAAATGAGGTTACATGGCTGTGCAGCAGGCAGTGCAGCCCTTGGTCAAGAGAAAATATGTTGCACTATTAGGTGGTGCGAAAATTATATGGTTGTACAACAAGAGGCTGAGATGAAAAATCATGCATGGTCAAGTAGTGCAAAAGTTGCATGGTTGTGCAGCAAGAGGCTGAGGGGAAAATTCATGCATGGTTAGGCAGTATAAGGGTTGTACAGCTATGTAGAAGGGGATTTTAGGTGTGTACAACCATGCAGCAGGCGGTGCACAAGCCATGCACTCTAAAATTCTACGACGTGTGAGAGGAAGAAGAAGAGAAAATATAAGGTGGTAAGTGGTGATGGACAGCAACGGACAGGGGGAAGGTTAGGGTGACCTTGGTGGTCAGTCCACCAGCCAAAGGGTAGTAAGTGGTGGCCAAGGTGGTGCGAGGTGGTGGTAATGGTGGTGTGCAAGAAGAAGAAGAAGAAGAATAAGAAGAACAAGAAGAACAAGAAGAACAAGAAGAACAAGAAGAACAAGAAGAACAAGAAGAACAAGAAGAACAAGAAGAACAAGAAGAAGAAGAACAAGAAGAAGAAGAACAAGAAGAAGAAGAACAAGAAGAACAAGAACAAGAACAAGAAAAAGAAGAAGAAGAAGAAGAAGAACAAGAAGAAGAACAAGAAGAAGAACAAGAAGAAGAACAAGAAGAAGAAGAACAAGAAGAAGAAGAAGTGATGTGAATCTTATGAATTTATATTTAATTAATTTTGAAAATTGCTGTGAATTAATTACTTATAATTGTTTGTCTTATTTGATGAATTAATAGGAGTATAATGCAGCATATGGATTCTGTGGACTTTGGATACAGTTGCTGGGAAGTGCAAAATATGTATTGGAGTGTACAGATTATGTAATTTTTGTTAATAACTTGTAATCCCATATGATGCATTTGCCGGTCGGAACGAGCTAATGGAAATTAGGACGGTTGTATAATCCGCCACCCGGTCCTTAATTTGGACTAGATGGATTGCGGATTAATCAATCCTTAATAACCATGATTAGCTAAAGTTGTTATAGCTGATGGGAAAATTAAGCCTTAAGCTTAATTGTATTTGGGACATTTTATGTTGGGTTGAATTGGGCTGGTCGATTTATTGTGGCCCAAAGTCTTTTACGCCTATTCTATCCAGGCTTGTATTTGTTCCGTATAGTATGTGTCGACATATACGGCCTTTTGTGTACATATAAATAGGTGAAATACTTGTAATACGGAGAACTTTTAGACAGAAATATATCGGCTGATTTCTTGAGCTTTCTCGCGACTTCTTTTCTCTCTCTCTCGGCGATTCTCTCTTTCGCTCGTCTTCTCTGATTCTGCTCTCGCTCTCACCTTGATCGATCTTGATCATTCACCTTCAAATTTCAGTTACCATTTTATCAATTGTGCTTCTGAATCTTTGGTCTTCCTTTGGAATTTTTCCTTAGGCTGTACCGGCGAAATCGAACTTTGTGCTCGATTAATCGTTCGATCCTTCGTGAAACCCTAACAGGTTTCCATCATTTGGTATCAGAGCCTCGGTTTCTAGAGTGCTCGTAGTTTCTGTGTTACTGATTAAGTTTTCTTCATTTTTTGATTCAATTTCTGTATTTCGCTAACCCTAGCTTGAGGTGTGAAAATTTAGGGTTTACAGCGACGAAGTCTGTTTCGATTATTGTTGTTCTAAAACCGGCGATTAAAGTGTTTTGGTCCGCTGTTTCGAAAGTCTGAAGAGAAACCCTAATCGACCTAGGGTTTGGTCAAGAACGTGAATCTTGACTGACAGTGCGACAGATTGTTGTTGGTAACCTTCGATTCGTAAATTTTCTTGTTTAATACTACTATCTGCTATACTTAATTTCCATTTCTTCGCCAATTACCTATTGTTAACAAGTATACAGGTTAATAACATAACCGGCGAACCATTTTGGTTTCAAGAAAAGGGAGAGACCTCCAAGAAGAGGGGTACCCTAGATAAGTGAATTGATTGCTTAAGCAGACGCGGTAATATCGTTCCCTCTTACTTAATTAGTATTGTCAAATTATTATAGACATTGAATAAATCTGAGTAAGCTTTACTGTTGCTATTACTGTTAATATTTGATACTGTGATACTTCTTGAGACTATACTGTGTGTTCTGTTATCTGAAATCCTTGAATAAGTTGTTTCTGTTGATTAAATTGCTGCTGTGTTAGTTGTTTAAACTGCTGTTAAATTTCATTATGTCTAACAATGGCCAGTCAGTGAATCAATTTGTGTCTATTAATGATCTTTTAGAAACCCTTAGGACTTTTCAAGAACAAATGACTGCACAATTTGCTGTTTTATCTGCTAACCTAGAACAAAGACTAGGGGAACAGGAAGTAAGACTCAATGAATTGCAACATAACAGAGTTGAAACTAATCAGGCAAGAGTTTTAGGAAGGGCTCCAATGGATCCTAGGATTAGAGTTCCACCCATGGCTAATCTAGAGGAGCTGGAAGACCAAGTATCTCACAATAGTGATAGGATGCCTAGACAGAACAATAGGCAGGATAGGGAATTAGAATTCATTGATAGGAATTTGAATAATCTTAAGCTTAGTATACCAGGGTTTAATGGCAGGAATGACCCTGATTATTATTTTGAATGGGAAAGGAAAATAGAATTAGTATTTGAGTGTCATAATTACTCTGAAGAAAAGAAAATTAAGGTGGTTGTAGTAGAATTTACTAAGTATGCGTCCTCTTGGTATCATAATTTGGTGTTAACTAGACGAAGGTGTGGGGAACCATCTATACAGACTTGGGCAGAGTTTAAAATCTTAATGAGAAAGAGATTTGTGCCAAGTTACTATTATAGGGAGTTGCATAAGAGGTTGCAAACTATTAGTCAAGGAGTGAGATCAGTGGATGACTATTATAAAGAGTTAGAAGTTTTGATTATTAAGACATGAGTTATTGAGGATGATGATGCTACCATGGCTAGGTTTCTGAGTGGGTTAAATTCAGAGATAGCTGATAAAGTAGAACTGTATCCTTGTGGAACCTTAAATGAAATGGTGAATATAGCTACTAAGTTAGAGATTCAATTAAGGAAATCTAGGCAATATAAACCCCCTAGGATTGGGTTTAAGACTACTATGAGGAGAAATTTTTGGGGAAATACTTCTGGAAACTGGAAGAACAATAGTAAGGTAGAATTTAAGGGAAGAAACAATGAAGCTAAGGTAGGACAGAAGTTTGAAAAAGGCAAGAATGTGATGACAAATCTTGTAAATGGGTCAAACAGGACTAGGGATATTAAATGTTTTAGGTGTGGAGGCTTAGGACATATAGCTTCTGAATGCCCAAACAAGAGAAACATTTTGATTAGAGAGTCTGGCGAAGTAGAGTCTGAATCT
This sequence comes from Tamarix austromongolica, assembly GCA_039764185.1. Classification (NCBI taxonomy): domain Eukaryota; kingdom Viridiplantae; phylum Streptophyta; class Magnoliopsida; order Caryophyllales; family Tamaricaceae; genus Tamarix; species Tamarix austromongolica. The sequence goes on along the minus strand of CM077818.1, from coordinate 23,769,642 downwards.
GAATCTGAAGAAGAAGAAGAAGAAGAAGAAGAAGAAGAGGTCAATATAGTTGGAAAGAATGATAGTGACCTAGAAGAAGAAATAGAATTACCAGTGAATAGGGATCTTTTTGTGGTTCGAAGAGTTTTAAATAGTAATAAATTACTTGATTCCAATGCTATACAAAGAGAAAATATATTCCATACTCGATGTTTAATTGATGACAAGTGCTTTAACATGGCCATAGATAGTGGTAGTTGTATTAATGCTGCTAGTACCCTATTGGTGTCTAAATTAGGATTAACCACTACTAAACGTCCAAAACGATATAGATTGCAATGGCTTAATGAATTGGGAGATGTTAAGGTTAGTCAACAAGTTTTAGTGAATTTAAAGTTAGGAAAATATGAGGATTCTGTTTTATGTGACATAGTTCCTATGCATGCTGCTCACCTGTTGTTAGGTAGGCCTTGGCAATATGATAGGAGGGTAGTACATGATGGTTATAAGAATAGGTATACAGTACAGAAGGATGATAAGAAGATTGTTTTAGCACCTATGACTCCAAAAGAAATATTTGAGGATCAAACCAAAATTAAATATGATTATAAGGAGTTATCTAAATCTAATTTGGGGAATGATCTTAGTACAAAGGACATGAAAGGAACTTTTGGATTTTATGCTAAAGGTAAGGATGTAGGAAAGGCAATAAAAAGAAATGCCAATGTGTACTTGATGATTTTTAAGGACTGTTATGAGTGTCAGAGAGGAATAATTGAAGAAGTACCTAGTACAGTGAAACTGTTATTAGAGGAATATAATGAGTTTTTTCCTAAGGTTATACCTAGTGGAATACCTCCATTAAGGGGAATAGAACATCAAATAGATTTTATTCCAGGAGCTGTTATACCAAACAGACCTTCTTATAGAGCCAATCCTGAAGAGGTTAAGGAGTTGAAAAGACAGGTTTCAGAACTGTTAAGTAAAGGATATATTAAGGAGTCTATGAGTCCTTGTGCAGTACCAGTGTTATTAGTACCTAAAAAGGATGGCAGTTGGAGAATGTGTGTGGATAGCAGGGCAGTAAATAAGATAACTATTAAGTATAGATATCCAATTCCTAGGCTCGATGAAATGTTGGATCAATTGCATGGTGTTGTTATATTTTCTAAAATAGATTTAAAAAGTGGGTATCATCAAATTAGGATGAAACCAGGAGATGAGTGGAAGACAGCTTTTAAAATAAATTTTGGATTATATGAATGGTTAGTAATGCCTTTTGGGTTGTCAAATGCTCCTAGTACTTTTATGAGACTTATGAACCATGTATTAAGGGAATTTATTGGAAAATTTGTGGTTGTTTATTTTGATGATATACTTATATATAGTAAATCCTTAGATGAACACTTGAAACACTTAAGGATTATTTTGAATGTGTTTAAAACAGAACAGCTTTATGCTAATTTAGCTAAGTCTAGATTTTGTTTGGAAAGTGTGGTTTTCTTAGGATTTGTGGTAGGAAAAGAAGGTGTATCTGTAGATGAAGAGAATGTTAGGGCTATTCAAGAGTGGCCTGTGCCAAAGGGTGTAACTGAAGTAAGAAGTTTTCATGGGCTGTGTTCTTTTTACAGGAGATTTGTGAGAAACTTTAGTACTATAGCTGCTCCCTTGACTGCTATAACAAAGAAGGATAATGGGTTTATTTGGGGATTAGAACAACAGCAATCTTTTGAGACACTTAAGACTAAATTAACCCAAGCACCTGTGTTGAGTCTTCCTGACTTTGAAAAGATGTTTGAATTAGATTGTGATGCTTCAGGGTTAGGAATAGGGGCTGTACTTTCTCAAGAGGGAAAACCAATAGCTTATTTTAGTGAGAAATTAAATGGTATTACTTTGAATTATTCTACTTATGAAAAAGAATTGTATGCTTTAGTAAGGGCTTTGGAAGTGTGGCAACATTATTTGTGGCATAGAGAATTTATAATTAATACTAATCAGGAAGCTATTAAGTATTTAAAGAATCGGTCAAAGTTAAATAAGAGACAAGGTAGATGGATAGAATTCATTGAAAGTTTTCCTTACATAATTAAATATAAGAAAGGTAGTGATAATATAGTTGCAGATGCTTTATCCAGGAGATATGCCTTATTAAATGCTGCGGATACTACTTTATTAGGGTTTTCCAGTATTAAACTATTATACTTAGAAGATATTGATTTTAAAGAAATCTATAAAAGGTGTGAAGTTTCTTCTCAAGGAAAATATTTTCTTAATGAAGGATACTTGTTTAGGGAAAATAGAGTGTGTATTCCTGCATGCTCTTATAGAGGATTATTAATTCAAGAAGCACATAGTGGTGGGTTAATGGCACATCTAGGAACTCAGAAAACTTTAGATGTTTTAATTGAACATTTTTATTGGCCACACATGAAAAAAGATGTTTTGAAACATTGTGTCAATTGTATTAAATGTAGGCAGGCAAAAACGACTTCAAAACCTTTTGGATTATATACCCCCTTACCTGTATCTAACCATCCTTGGGTTGATGTATCTTTGGATTTTGTTTTAGGATTACCTAGGACTAATAGAGCTAAAGATTCAATAATGGTTGTAGTAGATAGGTTCAGTAAGATGGCTCATTTTATACCTTGTAATAAAACAAATGATGCTGTAGCAGTGGTTGAATTATTTTTTTCTAATGTGGTTAAATTACATGGAATTCCTAAGACTATAGTTTCAGACAGAGATGTTAAGTTTGTAAGTCATTTTTGGAAGGTTTTGTGGGAAAAATTAGGGACTAAGTTATTGTTTTCTACAACTTATCACCCTCAAACTGATGGTCAAACTGAGGTGGTTAATAGAACTTTGGGAAACATGTTGAGAGCTATCCTTGGAAAGAATCTTAAACAATGGGAATATGTTTTACCTCAAGTGGAATTTGCTTATAATAGGACTTTACATTCTACAACTAATAAAACTCCATTTGAGATTGTGTATGGTTTTAATCCATTAACTCCATTAGATTTGAGTCCTTTACCTCATGCTGACTTGCAAAATTTTGATGCTGAATCTAGAGCTGAAAGTATAAAAAGATTACATGAGACTGTAAGGCAACAGATTAATAAGAAGGTACAACAGATGGCTGAACATGCTAATAAAAGAAGGAGAAAAATGATTTTTAAACCTGGAGATTTAGTTTGGGTTCACCTAAGGAAAGAAAGGTTTCCAAATTTTAGAGAGTCAAAGTTGGACCCTAGAGGGGATGGACCATTTACTGTATTAGAGAAAATTAATGATAATGCTTATAAAATTGATTTACCTGTTAAATTTGGAAATGTGAGTAACTCTTTCAATGTGGCTGATCTTAGTCCATTTCTGGGACTTATTCAGGTTTCAGAGGCGAAACCTTTCCAAGATGAGGGGAATGATGTGAATCTTATGAATTTATATTTAATTAATTTTTAAAATTGCTGTGAATTAATTACTTATAATTGTTTGTCTTATTTGATGAATTAATAGGAGTATAATGCAGCATATGGATTCTGTGGACTTTGGATACAGTTGCTGGGAAGTGTAGAATATGTATTGGAGTGTACAGATTATGTAATTTTTGTTAATAACTTGTAATCCCATATGATGCATTCGCCGGTCGGAACGAGCTAATGGAAATTAGGACGGTTGTATAATCCGCCACCCGGTCCTTAATTTGGACTAGATGGATTACGGATTAATCAATCCTTAATAACCATGATTAGCTAAAGTTGTTATAGCTGATGGGAAAATTAAGCCTTAAGCTTAATTGTATTTGGGACATTTTATGTTGGGTTGAATTGGGCTAGTCGATTTATTGTGGCCCAAAGTCTTTTACGCCCGTTCTATCCAGGCTTGTATTTGTTCCGTATTGTATGTGTCGACATATACGGCCTTTTGTGTACATATAAATAGGCGAAATACTTGTAATACGAAGAACGTTTAGACAGAAATATATCGGCTGATTTCTTGAGCTTTCTCGCGACTTCTTTTCTCTCTCTCTCGGCAATTCTCTCTTTCGCTCGTCTTCTCTGATTCTGCTCTCGCTCTCACCTTGATCGATCTTGACCATTGTATCAATTGTGCTTCTGAATCTTTTGTCTTCCTTTGGAATTTTTCCTTAGGCTGTACCGGCGAAATCGAACTTTACGCTCGATTAATCGTTCAATCCTTCGTGAAACCCTAACAGGTTTCCATCAAGAAGAAGAAGAAGAAGAAGAAGAAGAAGAAGAAGAAGAAGAAGAAGAAGAAGAAGAAGAAGAAGAAGAAGAAGAAGAAGAAGAAGAAGAAGAAGAAGAAGAAGAAGAAGAAGAAGAAGAAGAAGTAGTAGTAGAAGAAGAAGAAGAAGAAGAAGAAGAAGAGAGAGGAGCAAAGGAGAAGGAAAAGGGAGCTCAGCAATGGCTCTTTCATACAAGTATGGGAAAAATGAGGCAAAACCTAAGAGGACGAAGGAGAGTGTGAAGAATATATATAAATATACATACATGCAAACATGTGTGTGTGTGGTGTTAGTCAGAAAAGATGATAAGAATAGGGGTGGTATATAGCGGTGATGGTTGTAGTGGATGGTTAGGGTAGGGTAGTTGATGCGGACCACACATCATCAACTAAACCTCTCCTTTCGCTTTTTGGTAATCGTATCATGTTGTTTCCTCACTCATATAATTCTACGTTTTCCATTTTCAGGGTAAGTTGGGATTCAAAGCTTGATTAAGGAATGAAGGCAACAAGCGTGGACAAAAGCAATTTTGAACTGTGTTTTTATTTATTTATATATGTTATTAATTAAGCTTGAATGTGTAACACGTTGTAATCATGGTCGGGACATCAATATTTTTGTAAGGGTGTGTGTGTTTAGTGGCTGATGATGTTTTCCCATGGTTTTTGGAAAATTCCATTGATAGTCTCGGGTTAGGCGGAGTTGGTTTCCAATGGCCGCCCTCGAGCCTAAATGAGTATGGATAACTAGTTCCGGATTCCCTATTAGCATTAGATTCAGGACCGGTATTATCTCGTGATAATTGCCTCCTAAATCTAATGAAAATAGGATTATCTTGTTAACCTCTTTTTGGGCCAAACCAGGACTTGAGCCTTGGCCCAAAGATCTGGCCCGCTCGGCAGCAGCCCTCGTGCCCTAATATCCCACCTTTTTTCGTTTCCTCTTAAGGGGAGCCCCGATCTCCTTTTCGTTGTTGCCCTCCTAGTGGCTCGACCCCTTTCTCCATTCCTCCTTGTCGTCGACCGTTGCTGGTCACCATCACCTCACATCCACCTTTTGCCTGCCCCGGATCTTGCCCCTGACATCCAATCTGAGGCCGTAGGTCAACTGTTTTCTCCCCCTTACCCACTCTCCCTTTTTTTTGTCGCGCTCGATTCCCGTTATATAGTCATGGTAAGGTTTGTTTGACGGGGAGGCCGGATAAATGAAAATCTTTTGGGTTAATTGTTAGCTCAGACACAAAATCCGTTGAAGTATCAACGTCTGGCTCGGAGAGTACTTCGATTCAGGGGAAACGATTACGTTCCCGCCCCCCGTTTGATAGATCAAGTACGATCCGGCTAGTCGAGTTTGTTTCATCTAGCTATAGGGTGAGGGTGGTGATGGTTGATTAAGGTGTTGCATGAGAAGGGAAATTGAGTGTGTGTGGAGTGTGAGTAAGGGGCGTAGTCGATTAGGGATAAGGAAGCAAAAGGAGAAGAGGAAAAAGAAGAAAGGAGCTAAGGTGATGGGTGATAAATGCATAAAGGTGATGGTGAATGGGTGGTGCAAGTTGCAACAAAATCAAATATGCAGCCTCGGGTTTGTGGGAGGAGGAGGAGAAGATAGAAAGAAAGAAAAGGAAAAAGAAAAGAAAAGGAGAAGGCTAATTATGGTTTATCAAAGTTAAGGTTTTCAAATGGGTTAAAGTTTCAGGATTAGGGAGTTAGGTTAAGGCTAACATAAGATTCATTTATATTAGAATTAAATTAGATTGATAATAATGCATGATTAGGCTGAGCAAATTTTCAGGGTATTACAACCAGTCGCTCGGTCATGGGTGAAAACAGCCCCACAAAACACAAATTATACATAATTAAATTCTATAGCTTTACCCATTTAAATCAAAACATTAATCTCAGCTTATACAAAGTATTCAACAAGAAATTAACATGAAAAATACCAAAATCATGCTAGGAATTATAATAAATCATGCTCGCATATTGTGAACTTAAATTAGGGAATCATGCATCACATTTCTTTTCTTACTAGGCTATACTGCAAAAATCTACTCCACATTTCACATATATCATTGTCACTTAAGACATCCAGAAAATCAATGGGTTTTGAATGCATAATCATACACATAAGATTCAAGCATATGCAACTTTAAACCAAGTTTCCTACTAATCCATTGATTCATTCTATACAAGCTAGTATAGGCACATTGTCATCTCTACTAATTAGGATATCACAAAATTATAGCACATATACCATACTTACCCATAACATTTCTATAATAATAAAGAAAGACAATGATTTACCTTAAAAAGCTGATAAGCACCCCAAAAAGGCACAATCTCTAAAATCCCAAATCATTTTCCTACACTAAAACACCTTTTAAGAAAAATATTAATTAAACTTAGTGAAAATCTTTCTAAAATTGTGCAAAGAGAGATTTAAATGAAATCAAGGACCTGGAGGAGAGAAAATCAGATAAAAATCCACTTTCTAAATTAGAAAAGTAGGGAGTAATATGGGAAGAGATTTAACCCTCACCCTTTTCCTCAATATATCTCTATCGCACTTAAAATAAATATAAGAAGGAGATGGGAAGAGGATTAGAAGAGGAAAATAAGATTGAAATGAAACCAAAATGAGGGGAAAGTGGTAAAGCAAGTGTAAAGGAAAGCATGGTAGTTTGGAGGTTAGGGAAGAAGTGAGAAAAATGAAGACTTTGAGTTTAAATGACTAGGGGTTCTACTAAAAGGAGAAGGGTAAGAGAGTGTATAAATCAAGACCCCCAAACCCCAGTCTAAATTAAAGATTCAAAGTGTAGGTCTTCAAAGTTTCAAAGCTGACATTTTCTACCTTAATCTAGTTGGGCGAAATTGCAAGGTTATAGGTCATGTGCCTCAAAATATTTAAACATAAGGAGCGTATGATGATAACAATGGATGAGAATTAAATTTCAAAAAATCTACTAAGGTTGTAGTAACAAATAATCTATTTAAGAATCTCAAACAAAAGAAATAAAACACGGAAGAAGAAGACAAATGAGATGAGGGCATAAAAGTGACTTCTCATGAATTCCCTCCTCATGAATCCGTTGAAAATAAGTAAAACATATTAATCAAAATCAAAAGTGTAGTAAAAATTGAAAATAAGCTATACAAAATGTAGTTATGACAATGGAAAAGTTTTCGGGGATGATTCATAGAAAAAATCAAGTTCAAAGAATAACTAGGTCAGTCAAACCAATCTATTGGTAACCCAAACCAACCGATTGATTCAACAAGTTTTAGAAATTGAATTTAATGAACAAAATAGTCAATCAGTACCTCAAACAAGTAGATGGTTTCTCGATAAAACCACATATTTTCTCTAATCCAAGTCAATTTTATCTAAGAACCATACCAATCTTAAGCACACTTCTAAAACAATATTAAACACACTTAGATCATGATAAAATACCTAGATAGGAACACATTAAGGACTCTAAAATTTTAGTTATTTTAAAGGCGATGATGGGAGGAATGGTGAGAAGAAGAAGGAAAAAATAGGGTAGGAAGACTAGACTTCTAGTGACATCTTGATGGATAGATAAAAGGGTAAGAGAAGGGAAAAGTGAGGAGGTGTGCCTGCATGTGCATGCGTGTGTATGTCGACTTGCATGGTTGGGGTAAAGAGAAGAGTAAAATGATAGGAAGGGTTGGATTTTAGGCATACAAGGGGGCATGTGAAGGAGTGGCAAAGGTTAGTATGGTGTAGAGGGTAAGTGGTGAAGGTACAGAGTTGGAGAGACGTATCAGAAAGTTGAGGTTGTAGTTCAACAGAGGGAAACAAGTTTCATAGCTAAGAGAATATGGAAGGAGGATAACTAGACAAGGTGTGTGAAGGCGGGTTTGACCAAAACGGAAAAGGGAGAGGGAAGGGAAGAAAAAAAAATTTCAACATAGGAAGGAAAGCAAAGAGAAAAAAAAAAGAAAAAAAAAGTATAAGGGGACAGGGCTAGTCGGCAGGCAAGAAAAAGAAAACAAAGAAAGGTAGGGTAAATGTGTAGGGCAAGAGAGAAGGAAAAAATAAAATGTGGGCTAGGCTGGCAGGTTAAGGAGAAGAGAAAGAAAGAAAAAATAAAGAAAGGAACAAAAATGGAAAAGAAAAGAGAGAGAAAAAAAGGAAAAATAAAAAATGAAAAATTTTGGATTTAGAATTAGGATAGGTTTAGGTTTAAATTTTAGGAAATTAATCTAAAATTCTATCTATCAATTATCTAATGTTAGGATTGGGTAGGAATATAAATTTATCAAGATTAGTATTATATAAAAATTTAAGTTATTATTGTACTTGATTTAACGAGAGAAAAGTGTTCAAATATTTATTCCTAGAATTCCTTTTGGAAATGTTTGCTCATACAAGTGCTTTAAGGAGATGGTAGAGCTAGATAAAAATTTAGGAATTTTTATTATCTTTGGTGAAGTTTATGAACACCTTACTGTTAGAACTATTTTTTTTTCCTACGGGAAGTTTTGGGCTTATTATTCATGTCCTTACTATTATCTAAGAGATGGTATAATTCTAGTTGGAGACCTGGCTAGTTTGTTATTACAAATTCTAATTACATATTTTAAAAGCCTAAGATATGTGTGCATGGTTTGATTTTATTGAGATATGATAATTTCTTTATATGTATTTTTTGTTAGATATTGATCATTAACCATATGTTATGTTGAGGATTCAGGACATTTCTTAGCTATACTACTTTTTCTTTCCTTATATATTTTAGCACCTAAAAATTGTTTTGAAATCTATGAAGTACTTGAAACATTTATTTAGGTTCATTTTTTGTCTTAGAGTTATATGATCAAAAGTGATTATCCACTTACCCTAGTTGTGGATAGCTAATACACTTATAAGTATTTACATGATAAATTTATTGAATAAGAGAAATGAAGATAATGATGTAGGGAAAGATTGAAAATAAATTAGTAAGATCCCTACTAACTTATCACTAGCAGTATCTCTTACTGTCTAGACTATAAATAGTAAAATGATATAAGTTCCTACATGTTTCTAAATGCAGACAGAAGATTCCCAATCATCTTTCTTAGCTATTAGCCTAATGGTCTCTTTTTTAATGGGGAAGTTTTTTTTTATGAAACTTACTTGTTTTATATTTAATTTCTTCCACTTGATTAGTTTATAGCCTAGTCCTTACATTTTCCATTGGAGATCTATGATGATGTTGCTAGATTTGCGAAGTTTGTTAACTATCCTTTCCTCTTTCATTCCTTAAGCTTGGGATAATCAGTAGACTCCCTTAAACAGCTAGTAGATAGAAAATTATACGTTAGCTTGATTATTAACTCTTTTTCGATAACAAAAGGATAAATGTTGGTTTTAAAACAAAATTGTAATAGTTGAGCCAGAATATGTGTTGAGCATGAATCATGCTTGATGTAGTGAGTTATAATGAGTATGACATATGTGGAATCTTGATAAGTTGCTTGATAGCCCTTATGGCATGCTTAAATAGTGGTTATTGTGCATTACCAAGTTTTGATGTTATGAGATCATGAAAGTTATTTATATAAATATTTGCCAATTTAACAATGATTCAAGTGTAAGATTGAGATTGCAATTTAGGTCAGTAATCTCAAGATGGCCTCGTAGGTGGGGTTTACAATAGATGCACTCCTTATTATTATATGGATGTGCTAATAGTGTGCACATATCAAGGCCTATTTCTACTCTATAGATAACTTATGAGTCTTATAGGGGTATCAATACATAAGGTAAAAGTGTTCTTCAATGGGTTGGAATACTTACTTAGCCGATAAGACTTTGAAATGATTGCATGATCCATTAGTCCTTCGACCTTAGTATTATTCCCTCTTAGATAAAATTTGGATTATCGTGGATTTTGGTAGATTGTGTGGATTATATCATTTTTGTGTTCAATATCATATTATATGTGCCTCATATGATTATAAGTGTTTTACACAAATAGTTATAAATGTTGTGAAAAATTATAAATAGAGTGAATAGTTATTTTAAATAAATTGAATCATGACTCATGTGTACATTGTTTCTTCTATTCTTTAGTCTTTATCATGATGACATGATTTTTTTATGAATGCATGTTTCTATATTCTTTTGTGGCCTTCCATGTTCTTATGTTATACCATGTTGTGTGAGTCTTGTGTTATCCATGTATTTTTAGGTAAAGCATACTATAAGACTCTGTGTGAGTGTATAACAAAAATTCAACTGTAATTCATGTATTACAACATTTTCCATGACATTCTTCCATAATGGAATATTTTTAATATAACAACGTGGTCTTCTATGAATTTATGCTTAGTTGAGAGTATATGTTTTCTATGGGTTATGCATTAATCTATGGCCATGTTATCATGTTTAGTAACATGTGCTATTTTCCATCATCTTATATAAGAGCATGCCATTCATGTTTTCTTAGTTATTCCATGTATGAAAATATATAAGGACATGCTATCACTATGTATTGAGTGTAGTTTACTCATTATGCCATCACACTAATATTATGCTTGTCTACTTGTTTGCGTGCAAGTACTTTACCTTGAGTGCCACTATATTTTGGCTTCAGTTGAGAGTTAGAATTACTCAAAGTTTGTCCCTAGAGGAATTCTATAATTATTTATAAATATTTTGGAATTTAATTTATTGTATTAAAAAAATTGTGTTGTAAAAATCACATTTATATTTATATTGTTTAATTAAGATTTTGAAAGAAAAAATATGTTTTCCACTAATTTATCAATGATTATTATATAGAGTTTTTTGCTAACTTCATTAGTGAGGTCTTAGTTAGTTCTATTTCAAGTATTGTTTGAAATTTGTTTAGCCCTACACATCATGAGATAGACGAAGGACATCAATCTTATGTTGGATGTGTCGGTAACTCTCCCCATGTCATGTATTTGCTTCCACATTATTCTTTTTAAACAAAATTTTATACGAGTTAAAAATGTGAGTGTTACATAGCCTTTATATGTGTAACATATGAATCTTCTAATTTGCTGACAATCTTTTGGTGAACATAACTTCTGACTCAGTGGTTCATTTTGGATAATAAAAATTATTTGAGGTGTTTTTTGAGATATACATGCAAGGAACTCCAAGAGGGGATTATACACTTATGGAGCCTAAAAAAATAATAGTTTGGCCTCCAAAATGAGGTTTCTATTTTTTAAGTTCCAAAAACCTATGTTTGTGATAACCATATGGTAATATGATATTTGTGAATGTGTAATTACATAAGGTAACATATTCTTTTATAATAAAATAAGATAATAGTTTATAGTTAGCTAAATGACATATTATGTGTATAAATATAACTGATGTAAAAGCATCTATGGATTTTCACGACAATGAAGATTTAGCATACATAGTTATGGAGCCTATTACAGTATTTGTCTTTGCTCATAATATTGATAATGTGACTAACCTTAACAAGTGTAATTTGACTAATTATTGCATGTATGTAACATATTTTTAAGGAGAAGATTAATGTACCTCAAGATATCATTATATCTAAGATTTTGTTTGTTATCAGTTATTAGTTATTACAAATTAAAAGAAACTATTGTGCACGTAAGTCAAACTTTTAGGTCAAGTAAACCTAGTTATTATTTTTATGTAAATTAGGACTCTTGTTAGTTATTTTCATATAATAATTAGCTACGTTTGTTTGTAATAATTTTTTGTTCGATTCATGTAGTATATATGTTAGTACTAAGTTGCTTTACTAGTTAGTGTGCTAGTTAGCCATGTTTATATTACTTTGGCTACCTTAGTGTGCTACTTAGAAAATTTTGACTACATATATAAGGCATATTTGATACATTGTCACATATGAATGTCGAACATATGTAATACAAGTAATACACTTGGCTATTTCCCTCTTTTATGAGTCAATATTTCTAACTAAGACTACTTGGAGTAATATTAGATAGGATACTTTAAATGTCTTCTTGGAGAAACATTCTAAATTAAACTTCTTGAATTCTTCCTTAAATATTTCTTGAAGTTTAATACCATTCTTTCAATATTCCTTGAATCTTTCTTCAAGATTCTCATCATTCTTCTTCTTACTCAACCAACCAAATTTCCCTCTCTTCCAATCTTTGAATCTTTAACTCTTTGAGGAATGACTCACACCATATTTTGTGTGAAAGACCGGTTAGTTTTTTCACCGTTGAATTGCCAACCTTTCCTTCCATCTTCCTCTTCCTTTCTCCACTGCATGTAATGTGAAGAAGTCCCATGTTAGTAGCCACCTTCAAACTCTCTTGAAATCTTCAATCACTCAAGTTTGAAGATGATTGATCCTTCAGCATTTTTCCTGAAACTTCATTGAATATCGACATGGAAATCCAATCATAACATCATCACATATTTGTTCTATTCCACTCTTGTACTATAATATCTTTGGTAACCTTCTTTTCTCATTTTTGTTCGAGCCTTCAACCTATCTTTGAACCCTCATTCTATGTTTTCTTGATCATTTTGATTCAAGTAAGAAATTTCCACAATTCTTTTAACATCATTCTAACATTACCTAGATGTCCAACCTCGTCTTCCTATCTTAACACTCAATCACTCTAAAAGAATATTATTTTGAACCGATCTTAGGTTCCAAATGTCAACTTAATCCATAAAAACACCTACCATCATCGTTCATCAAGAACCTTTATTCATGTAGCAAGAATTGGTAACTATATATTTAACCATTTCCTTTCCATTACTAATGCATTTGCATTCCCAAGAATCTTCCAATATTATTGACACTCCATCAATAATTGATCATGAATTGAAAACCAATATTAAACACAAGTTGTCAAATAAACTTTCATTAAGAAAAATAGCTATAGGTGAAGAAGTGTCCATAAAAACAATGTTCAACACTCTTCAACAACTTGCAACAAGTGTGCATGCAACCAATGCACAACTTTAGAAACTTCCTTCCATTCAAAGTCAACTTCAAAGTCTAAAGATAAGAGTATCCAACCAAGAGACACTCTAATACATGAACAACACCATGGAGGCCACACATAATCGAGTAGATGGCATGGTAAGGAGGGTACTTTAATCATGAGGTGAAAAAATCCAAAACTAAATGGAATATGAAGAAAAGACACATGAGAATGGTTCTAATGATTTCATTCACAACCGATGAAATGCATATGGAAGATAATAGTATCAAACTTGATCTCCCTGATTTCTATGGTGAATTAGATGTAGAATTATTTTTTGAATGGTTGAATGAAATAGAAGCTATCTTTGAATTGAGAGAGTGAGATGATAAACATAGATGTAAGTTATCAACTCTCAAATTTAAAATTTTTGCTAAGGTTTGGTATGATAATCTTATGAGAACTAGTATAAGGCAATAAAAAAGTAAAATCAAGTCTTGGAGAAATTAAAAAAAAAACACCTAAGAAACAAATTTCTCCCTCAATAGTATGAGCAAGATATTTATATCAAACTGACTATTCTTAGGCAAGTAATTATTAGTGTATAAGAATACTCCAAGTAATTTGAAAGACTAACGCTCTTGTGTGATATGCAAGAAAGAAAAGAACAAAATTATGTTACCTACTTAGGTGGTCTTAATAACTTGATTAGGGATAAAGTTAAACTATTTTTCTACGATTCTCTTGATGATTTGACTAAAATGGCTTTAAATTGTGAAATACAAACTAAGTATACTAAATCCTATGCTAAAACAAGTGTTTCAGCTTCTACATCAACCAAAACCTATTCAAATGCATCTACTTCAAAATTTGGAATACATGCATCTTCAACAAATGGTAAAAAAAAATTCAACCGTTACTTAGATAAAAAGAATAAAAATATGTTGATTATAATTTCTACTAAACAATGTTTAAATGTAAGGGATATGGTCATTTTCCTAGATGATGTCCTAACTAAAGTGTTTTAACCCTAAATGAAATAGAAGGTATAGAACCAAGTGATGATAATGATGACCTAGAAATCAAATCTAATGATGATACCTTGAGTATGTATGAAGAAGATGGTAATACATTTTTTGTACTTCAAAGGGTATTACAAATACAACATAATAATCCATCTACATGAATGGATAAAATTTTTAAAATAAAGTGTAGAATCTGTGATATGTTTTGTAGAGTCATTATCGATAGTGGTTCATGTAATAATGTTGCTAGTAAAATAATGGTTAAACAACTAAGGTTAGTGAATACTAATCATCCTAAACCATATAATTTACAATGGCCTAATAAGTATAAAGGTGCTGAGGTAAATAAGCAATCCCTACTTAATTTTTGTATTAGTGACTATTAAGATGAAGTATTGTGTCATGTATTTCATATGCATGCTTGTATTGTGTCATGACTGTGGCAATATGATAGAAATTCAATCCATGATGGTGTGACTAATAAATATATTGTTCTTAAAGATAAAAAGAATTATAAAGTGAAACCATCTCGATGTGATCATATGGTAAAAAGAGTTCATTTTTACTTGAGAAGGATATGATTAATTACATTGAAGAGGTGGGTGTTTACTATACTTTAGTAGTAAAAGAATATCAATTTGGGGATAAAAATTCTAAGAACTCAAATCTTTCTAGATTACTTGATGAATATACTAACGTATTTCCTAATGACTTACCTTAAGGGTTGCCACCTATTAGAGGTATAAACCATACTATAAATTTAATTCCTTAAATGCCTCTACCTAATAAACCTATTTATAAATGTAATCAAGAATACGATAAGTAATTGTAACTAAGAATATAATAAATAGTAGATAAAGGTTATAAGAGAGATATTTTGAGTCCTTGTTGTGTACACACCTTGTTAATTACTAAGAAAGATGATACTTAACGTATGTGCATAGATTCTAGAACCGTAAATAATATAACGATCAAGTATATATTTCCTATGCCTAGACTTGATGACATGATTCATGAAATTTGTGGTCCATGTGTGTTTTCTAAAATTGACTTAAGAACTAGATATCATTAAATGAGATTTAGGGAAGGAGATGAATGAAAAATAAACTTTAAAACAAAATATGGTCTTTATGAATGGAATGTGATGCATTTTAGTTTGTGTAATGCACCTAGTTCTTTAATAAGACTAATAAATGAAATTCTTTATCCTTTCTTAGGTAAATTCATTATGGTTTATTTGGATGACATTCATGTATATATTAAGAATGAACATGATTATCTTGTGCATCTATAGAAATTTTTCAATAAACTAAAGGAAACTAAATTTTATAAAAATTTGGAAAAATGTGATTTTATGCTTCCAACTATAGTTTTTTTTTATAATGTTATTGGTGAGGGTATAACAGTTGATCCTACTAAAATACAAGCTATTACAGAATGGCGTATTCCTAAGGATTATTTTCCAAATGAGAAGTGTTCATGCTTTAGCTAAGTTCTATAGGAGATTTATTAAGGATTTCTCTACTATAGCTACACCTAGTACTCAACGAATGAAAAAGGAAGAATTCCATTGAAAAAAATGAAGCTACTAAAGCCTTCAAAACTCTCAAGAATAAACTATACAATACTCCTATGTTACCTATTCCTAATTTTGACCTACTTTTTTAAGTAAATTTTGATGCTAGGAGTTCTTTCATAAGAAAAAATTTATATTGCATATTTTAGTGAAAAATTAATTGGTGCTAAATTGAATCATTCAACATATGACAAGGAAATATTTAGAATTATACGCATCTTAGAGATATGGAGTCATTATTTAAAACCTAAACCCTTTGTTTTACATTCTGATCATGAGAGATTATAATACTTGCATGGATAAACAAATTGGTCCTAGATATGAAAAATAGGTAAAATTCTTAAAATCTTTTGTGTTATCTTTCAAATAATTAGATGGAAAAGAAAATGGGGTAGTTGATGCTCTTTTTTGAAGGTCTACATTGCTTTTCATATTAGATGTTAAATTTTTAAGGTTTGAAATGTTAAAATACTTGTATCCTAAAGATGAAAATTTTAGTGATGAATTGAAAATGGATATCATGGTAATTATTCATTACAAGATGTATTTTTATTTAGACTCAATAAAGTTTGTGTACTGAGATCAAGCATTAGAGATTTAATTATTAAAGAGGTACATGAACGAGCCATAGCGGAACATTTTTATACTCAAAAGGCATTGGAAATATTTCAATAAAAGTTCTATCTACCATGCAGGATTGAAGATGTAGAACTTATATTAAATCAATGTGTTACTTACAAAAAGGGTAAAAGTTTTGTTCACAAAGGTTTATGTACACCATTACCTATGCCTAGTCAACCATGAAAAAGAGTTAGTATGGACTTTATTTTAACATTTCCTAGAGTACAAAGAGGTAAAGATTATATTATAATTATGGCAAATAGATTCTATAAAATGGCTTCATAAAAGTATTGTTTCAAATAGAGATTTTAAGTTTCTTATTTACTTTTGGAAAATGCTATGGCACATGTTAGGCACCAAGTTGTTATTCAATACCTCACATCACCCACAAACTAGTGGATAAACTAAAGTTATAATACTCTTGGGACTTTGTTGAGAGGATTGGTAAGTAAAAATACTAAAGATTGGGATATTAAGTTATCTCCTACAGAGTTTACTTACAATCAAAGTCCGTGATGTAATTCATATTCAAGTCCATTCAAGATTAAGTATGGGGTGAATCTATACATGCTAATTGATATGGTAGCCTTAAAGAATGGTGAGTTTAAAAATTACAAGGCTAAGGAATGATTTAAGTTCTTTCAAAATATTCATCAACAAACCAAGGGTAACATAGAATGAGCCAATGAAAGGTACCAAAAGATTAACTTCTAACTCGATTGTTCATTTTGGATAAAAAAATTCATTTGAGGTGTTTTTTGAGATATACATAATTGAAGGCTGTCTCAAGTAAATATATGTTGATTTTATGTGTAAGGAATTGTTTATGGTGCAAGTAGCAAGAGAAATTTATATAAAAAAATGGCTCTAGATGATGGTTATAAGTAATATACTAATAAAAATATTTGGAGGAAGTATTAGATGGGAGTTGGGGGATAAAACTAATGTCTATGGTGGGATGTAGAAGGGAATTTTAACCTACAACCACCGTATAATATTTTCCACCAAACAAAATTGGTAAAATGATTAAATAGAGGTTTTGGGCTAAAAATAATCATCTATGGTGGACAATTGACAATTATATTTAGTCTGCAACTATCATCCAATCCTTCTTGCAAATTTTTAAGAATCTTTTTAATTTTCTATTTTTGTTATAGATAGTTTTTATTTGAACCACCATTAATAATACAAAAAAAAAATGTAGCCTACATCAATGTTTGTCACCATCATTTTTTTTCATTTTCCGCAGTCATCTATGGCTATTTTTGTATTGATGTATGTGTGGTAAGTAATCACAACAACAAGTTTCACATATTATCTTATGCACCAACATGTTGTTGTAAAACTATGTTTTGTTTTTTTTTATAATAATATATACTACTGAAATTGCCTAGTTGGAAACAATAAATTTTGTTGGTGAAAAAAAACAAAGATGCCTAGAGTCGTTACAATTATATTTTCAGATAAATGAATATTTTTTTGTGTAACCTTCATTATCACTACAAAATACATGTGTTGTAACAATAAAAGTTGTTGATGAAATAAGTAAGTTTTTTTTACAATGATAAGTGTTATTGTAGTTACATGTTTTAGCAATAATAAATATTATATTGAAATTTCTATAAATTTTCAGTGGCATTGATGATTGCCAAACACACAATTTGTGGATCACCCCTAATAGTGTATTACAACAATATTTATTTGGCAATGAAAACTAAATTAATTTTTTTCGAGTGCATAAGGTTAAGGAAAGTTATGTAAACCATAGGAAAATGATTAGTTATATACATTTGCACAATAATAAAGCCTAATTGGCTTTTAGATTAGTGGATTACCTTGACATAAGTCTATAAATTCTTATATTTTGTTATCAGCCATCAACTATAATTCATTTTAATTTTTACTATTCTTGCAGTTGAAATTGAGATTGTGTAGGAAGTGAACTACTCATTTAAAGAGTGTCTTGCAGTTGCAATACCAAACAAGGCTCTACAAAGATATGCGATTGAGGTTGGACGGGGGCACAAATGGTGGCAGACACATATGGAATAAGCCATGGGATATATAGTGTAAGTTAAATATGGATTTTACATGAGAAGTGGCTCAACAATGCATGAGAGTTAGAGAGGTGATTCAAAATGCTCAAAGAGAGGTTCTAACACCTATTATGAGGATAGAGCATATGCTAAGTGAGGTAAGAATAGTATAACTTATAGCATTATAGAATACATTGATATAGGCTATAGAGTGTCACTAGGCCTCACAAAGTTGGCTTGACCTAAATAACTCGGACCAAATAACACAGACCTAAACTTCATTTTTTGCCCAAACATTAAAACCTAATATTAACTCGAAAAAAAAATCAAAACAACCCTAACCAGCCCAATAACTTACACATAGTTAGCTAACCTTATGATGACCTACACCTAAATGACCCAAACTGAAATAACCCAACCCAAAAAGAACCTAGTGTAAACCCTAATATAAACCCAATAATATCTATATCCAAACAAACCTGGCCCAAAGTGACTTGATTCAAACCTAACTAGATTTTATCCAAATAAAACATGCCCCGTACCCATACATAAATCTAAACTTGACCCAATCTAAATTCAAATTCAATCCACATTGGTAATGTTTTATTTCACATAAATTACTATATAAACATCAATAAAGTTTATTATTAATAAAATTTTATGTAATAAAATCTAATAATTAACCCATATAATGACAAATAAAACTAAAATAGTAAGAATTTGTGATTCTCACTTTATTTTACTACTATACTTGTACTAATCAAATTATATTATAAAATTACAATTATTATTATTATTATTCTAAGCATACTAATTATAAATTGTAATTATAATTTGTATGTTTATAATAATAGTAATAATAATTTGCACATGGTTAATATTGTTTCTAAGTTGATATTGTGTAGGTAAACATTCGTGAATGATGAGATATTGGAGAAGACCTCCTTTAGCTTCCATGCTAAGAACATGGTGCTCCTATAGTAGTATAAAGAGATTAATTTCAAAACGTATACCAATCTAATCCCATGCTTGATTTTGAGAAAGGTAAACAATCAATTATTTTTCAATTACCATTAGGTATAGCCTACTAGGTCTATACAATTGCCTTAAATTCATGCGGAATTTATTCAAATGAATGTTATCTCCTATAAGATAAGATAGAAAAATATTTGCATATATGGTCATAAGCATAGGTAGAGGTGTAGGTGTGAGCATGATCATGAAGATTGTCATATCTGCTTATATTTCTCCTCTTCCTTCATTTTCTAGGGTAATCATTCTTTTCTACTTGGAAATTCATTTTATATATATATGTCTTTTTTTTAAGTTATGTTTCTTGTATATTTTATGTAATGTTGAAGGTTATCTCAGAGATCTTGATTTTTGGGATCCTTTCCCTTTTTGCATAAGCTTTGAATCTAGGTAAATCTAACTACTCCTAAGATAGTTTAACATGTTTTTGTGACAATGTTAGGATTTTTAGGCTTAGCATCATGCGAGATTTTAATTATTACAAAATTTTTAACTTTTATATTATTATATGGAAGATCATGAAATGTTAATAAGTATGAGCTATATGGTATTTTTTTTATTTATTCATGTATTATTTCATATCTATATTTAAATGCAATGTATATAATTGTTGCTATTTAAATGTGCAATTTTATACATATGATAATAGGTAAAAAAAAATGCTAGTGTTGTTGAAATTTTATTCGGTATGCTCAGTAAGGTCATTTTTTCCTTCTAAGTTATTTTCTTGTCATGCCATGCATTCTATTACATATTTTAGGTATATTACTTAAATTTTGATATAGAATATGTTAGAATTTAAACATGTTTAAAGTTAGTACCACACAATTAAATATTGTATGATCTATCGGTAGATATGTCAATTTACTTGTGCCGTGCTTTATTTTCATCATGAGGACCAAATACATGTCGCATGTTAGTATATATGTTGAGCATGAATATTATGGTATGTTATACATACATGTCTAGGGTTATATGCGGAAAAATAGCAATTTTCATCTTTGAAAATAGTAGAGTTTGTGTTTCATGTTAAGTATTATGTTATTATTTTTTTATTCTTTTCATGAGATTATAGAGGTATGTTCATATTTGAATCCTAATATGGTTAAGTTTGAATTAATTACAGTTATAAGGGTATCTTGGTCATTATGACTAAAATATACCTAATATAGAATAATTGGTCTATGTTAATCTTAGTGGACCTATAGCTCACTTTTTGATTGGCCTTTGAATAATTAAAATTAATTGAATAAAAAGGATTGATGTGATTAAGTTAGATAATAGTTTGGGTAATGGCATGCTGACTAACCTTGGGCCTTGATGGCTTTGAATTATAGAGACCATAAAGCTCATTTAGATTGATTGTTTGATTAATTATTATGGATTTTAGTATCAATGGAATAATAATAATAATGCATTGAATAAAATACAAATCATTTAAAGTGAAAAACTTGAGTTGGAAAGGAATCTCATTCCTCAAAATAAGGCCCCAAATGCGAAGTTAAACCTTTGAGTAAAAGGGCTCATTTGTTCTCATAAGGACTCACCAACCCTATAGATAGTACGTGCATTTAATAACTTGAGTGACGAGGTCGCGTATACATGGCTTGTGTCATGTAACTATCTAAACTTGTTTTCACGGAGGTTAGCTATTTGATTTGTTGATTCATCCTTTATATCAATACCTTGATTATGGGAGTGTATTCCTCTCAAGATTTGAACCCACATTTACAAGAAAATTGAATTAGAATTGCACATTGTTACCTCTTGAATAATTAAATTTATGGTTGGATTGATAAGAGTTTGGAATTTTATTGAAACTTCCTGAGTTAGACCTTCTTTAAAGAATGTTTGACTACTGACATGTGTTGATTTGTGAAACCATGTTTATTCTTGAAGGTTGTGATTGTATGTGCTTATTTTATTTAATCATGGTTCTCATTATTGTATGATTATGTGTAATGTGGACACATTACCTCTTAGGGATCATTATATTTACTTAGTATGAAGAAACCGTATTGATCCCACATTTTTAGGTGGTTGTGTTTTAGGGTTGATATTGAATTGGATTATAATCAAAGTGTTTAATGTTATCTCATGTCTCTTTGTCTAGTTATATACTTTTTTGTTCTTATTGTCTCCTTGTGGGCCATCAAGTGTTGTTAAATCTTTGCATTTTATATCTAAATCTCTCGCTTGCACTCTTTTTGGCTTCTATTGGTTTTACCGCAACTTTAGAGTAAGTGCTAACCACATTTAATCATCATGTTTGGGTTGTTATGTATTATACCTAGCATGAGTTAGGTATTGTTCATACTT
The DNA here is from genome assembly GCA_039764185.1 of Tamarix austromongolica. NCBI lineage: Eukaryota > Viridiplantae > Streptophyta > Magnoliopsida > Caryophyllales > Tamaricaceae > Tamarix > Tamarix austromongolica. The sequence goes on along the minus strand of CM077818.1, from coordinate 23,747,866 downwards.
ATCTCTATGTTGGATGTAGACGTAATACTTAATATTTTGTATAATTGTGAAATGCCCAAAAATTCTAATTTAAAGAATTATAGTTAAATAAGGTTTTATTAGAAAAATTAATTAAATAAATTATTTTTATTAAAAATAAAAACGAAATTAATTAGATCAAATCAAGAAGAAATTTATAAGTATTTTAATTAGGAAGAAATTTGGGTATTTTAACTAATTAAGGATTTTATTTTTGAAATTAATTAAAAAAATTATTTTATTTAAAATAAGAAGGAGAAAGTAGGTCCAAATTAATAGGGATTTTATAAATGATTTAATTAGAGAAAATTAGAGTAATTTTCTAATTAAAATTGAATTTATGAAAAAGCTTTCAAAAATCCTAAATTAGCCTAAAAAGGGATTTAAATATTATTTTATTTAAATATATTTATTTTTAATATTTCAAATATCCTAATTAATTTAATTAACCCAACCCACTATTTTTCTTTTTCTCTTTTTCCTTTTTCCTTTTTCCTTTTTCCTTTTTCCTTTACTTTCTTCCTTTTTCCTTTCTTTTCTTCCTTTTTCTTTCTTCTTCCTTTGTTTTTCTTCCTCCCCTCCCCTGACTTGGGCTTGTGCGCAGCCCAATTTCCTTCTTTCTTTTTGTCCTTCCTACGGACCTCTTCTCCTCTTGCCATGGCCCGTTTCTTTCTTCTTCTTCCTTCGACGCGGCCCGTCCCTTAAACGCCACGTTTTGGCACTTTTATTTTCTTCAATAGACCTGGTTCGCCCGTCTTCCCTTTCCTTTCTCTTCTCTTCCTGGAAACCGGTCCACACAACCCCCTTTCTTCTTCCTCCTTCCCTTCATTGACCACGACTTCTTTCCCGATCGGCTAAAAATAGCGTCGTCGACCACGCCCTATTTGACTGGCCACTTCCCCTCTCTCCCTCGCCAATTCAACGACCACGTCAACCCAACCAACCCTCCCCTATTCTAGCACGTTTTCCCTTTTCCCAGCCAGCCATACCCTGCCACGTTTTCTTGAATTTTTCCGACAACCATCTCTGCCGATGAGTCTAACCTACCTACCTAATCCTCCCGTTCTTCCCTCTAATCTTAGCCACTTCATTTTCTCTATAAATGCCCCCCCCCATGATCAGCAAGGCTCGAGTTTTGATCTCCTACCCAGAAAACCTACTTTGTGCACTGCCTCCATTTCAGACTCCAGTCATGCCGCCGTCGGCCAACGCCGCCACCCTTTCCACCAACCTAAGACTTCCCTGCATTGTCCTCTACCCAACTAAACCTCCCACATCTCTCGATTTTCCCTGCACAAGCCACCCCAGCTATGCAGATGTTTCTTCCTAAACAGCCCTCTTTTCCACCTCCGCCGCCCTTCGCACCACCCTTAGCTACCACTTATGTCACTGTCGCTGCTCCTTTCACCTCCCAACCTGTTCTACAGACCCTCCTCTGCCTTTCCCTACCCTTCTTTTCCCCTTCCTCCCTCTCCTCCTCTCTTTCTCTTCTTCTTCTCCATTCGACCACCACCGTCGCCGTCATGTGCCGCCATCATTGGCCACACTGCCACCCTTTTTCAACTCCCTCTAGGCAATCTTAAACACCCCAACCCCCACCTTCATTCTCCCTATCTTGTTCCCAGCTTTCAACTTTTCCTCTTTTCTTTTCTTTTTCTAGCCAGCGCCGTGTACCACCGTCGGCGCCGCCTATCACCACCAGCCTAAGGTTGAACCCTAAACCCCCTCAACCCTTTTTCACTATTTATACAAGCTTTAATTTATTTATTCGAATATATATACTATTAATAATAATAATAATAATATTATTATTATTATTATTATTATTATTATTGTTGTTGTTGTTGTTTTTATTATTATTTCTATTGAGGGTCGAAGCCCTATTATATTTTTATTTCGATTTTATTATTATTATTCTTATTATTGCTATTATCTTTATTAATTAATATTAATATGTTATTATTATAATAATTATTATGTATTATTATTACTACTATTATTAGGTTCAATATTATTAGTATTATTATTTCTTATTAGGGCTGACCCTATTTGGCTTAGTAGATTATTAGTATTATTATTATTATTAATATTAGTATTATTATGAGTTTTTAGTTTATTTATTAATGTTATTATTATTATTATTACTACTACTATTTTAAAATTATTATTATTTCATTATCATTATTACAACTATTTTACTATTAGTGTTGCTATTATTACTATTATTGTTATGCGATTATTATTAGTATCATCATCATCATCATCATCATCATCATCATCATCATCATCATCATCATCATCATCATCATCATCATCATCATCATCATCATCATCATCATCATCATCATCATCATTATTATTATTATTATTATTATTATTATTATTATTATTATTATTATCATCATTATTATTATTATATTTTCTATTATTATTAAACTCTGAGCGTAAATATTTTTAAAACAAGAAACACTTGGTTAAACTAAAATTTTCGAACAAAAGTGTGGTTATCGGAACCAGCTCTGATACCTCTTCGTAACACCCCAAAATTCACTACTTTTTTTTAAGTGGAAGCAATTATAATAGAAATACTTAAAACCTGTGAATTCTGGAAATGTTATCGCCACACTTAATACTAGACTAGTTATCTCCGACCGTTCCAGTACCAAGTGCTAAGGCTAAAGAAGAGATTAACAATCAATTACAAAATTAATACAAACTAAACTCCAAATAATCATTAAACGGTTGTAAAAAAAATCAGAGTACGCATTAAGAAATGTAATTCATTTCCAAAAGAGAATTAAACTTACAACCGATAAAAGGTTCATTAAAATACTCAATCGAGTAATGAATCAGAAAATGGTAAATACTATACCAAAGAAATAACAAAAAGAATGAAATTGCGTAAAGAATGAATACGGCTACAACACTCTCTAACTTCGTACCAACCATGCTCAACACTCAGCCCTGACTGATGTCTCTCCCACCTGCACAAGTCAGAAGGGCATGCTACTCGTGGGAATGAGCATCACCCATGAAAAAAGGTGATCAGTACGCTACGTACTAAGTAAGGTAACCCAGCAATAAAGCCAACACACAAGCACATAATCCATGCAGATTAATAACAGGGCATAATCCAACATAACAATATAAAGGTATATGAACAATTCAGGTAAAAGTACAAAGGCCCATATATAATCCAGATTAATTATTTAATTAATCTCTTATCAGAATCTGATTCACACCATAACTTTTATCAAATCCATGTAAGTACAGGAACACCCCACTATTATTGCCGGTGGGCCAGTCACTTGCGGGACAAGGTCCACACCACTATTATTTGCCGGTGGACCGGTCACTTGCGGGACAAAGTCCACACCACTATTATTTGCCGGTGGACCGGTATGGTTTCTGGTCACATGGAGTTCCACTATAAGTAATTAATATCTTTTAAGTGTCTTTAACAAACTCGGGTTCGTTTTTATTGAGCTTGAGTCCCCCACTATTATTTGTCGGTGGACCGGACACTTGCGGGACAAAGTCCACATCACTATTATTTGCCGGTGGACCGGTCTCACATAGGGTAATAACCCTAACCACTATTCCTAACCGATGGATCGGTTGGATCCAGCTCAATAATCTTTCGCTTTAAGTGATTAATATCTTAAATATTTTATTCAAAGATTTCACCCTGGACATGCATAAGTCACCACATACACATGATAACACAAAAACCCTAATCAGCCACCACATACCTCAATTAACCACAACAAACCATAGTTAACCACTCCAAACTCTATTTAACCATACCAACCATAATTAGTCACTCCAAACCCTAATTTCGTCTCTTCCGTACCTTCATAATGCTCCACGTACTATTTTCTGTCCAAAATAGTTTAACACCTAAATAACACTTACATTACCTTCCTTACATCCCAAATTAACTTTCCACACGTAAATTTTATACCCATGCAGACATTAATCTCCCCATGCAAACCTTCGCATCTTTTTCATGCAAACCCTAAAATTCCATGTGAAACCCTAATTTCAACCATGCAAACCCTAAAATTCCATGTGAAACCCTAATTTCAACCATGCATACCCTAATAGCGTCATCCAACCATCAATGCCAACATGTAAACCCTAATACCACCAAACAACTATAATTACCACCATACAAACCTCAATAACATCACACAAACCATAATACCACAATATAACCATAAATACCACCATACAAACCTTAGTAACATCATACCAATCCTAATACCACCATGCAACCATTAGTACCACCATTCAATCCATGATTTTGCCATATAAAACCCTAAATTCAATCCATAGCAAAACCCAAGATTTTTCCACATAATACAATTTATAAGATTCTCCCCTTTCATAACCACAATTTAGATTCCGCCATACAAGACTATCAGTTAGATTCTCCCACATAAAATCATAATTTAGAATCTCCTAAGCAAAACCATAAATTGGATTCCCTCAAACAAATCATAAATTAGATTCTCCCATTTAATATCATAAATTACATTCTCCTAAATAACATCATAAATTAGATTCTCCCTAACAAACCACAAATTCAATTCTCCCATATAACATCATAAATTATATTATCTCCCACGAAACCCTACATTTCCCATATAACATCCTCACATGCATGTATTTTAGGGTCACATGCAAACACATATTATTCCATACACATAGTACACATGCCATAGAGCAACACAAAGCATGTTTGGGCTCCATGCCATACCAAATATGCAATAATTACAATAATAACATAGGATGCATAACATATAAGGAAAACAATGCACATTAGCACACAAAAGGCCTTAGCACCCCTTACCTGAATCGACACTGGTCTTGGAGCACGTTCCTACTCCTCCTTAGGGCTTTGACCAAATAATAACATATTAATAAAATAACCTTAACAAAATTCTAACTTTGCTAAAGACATAAAAATAATAGAGAAATTATAAACCTTGATAATATAGGGTTAAAGACTTTACCCTAATAATAATAATGATACTAATATAATAATATCAAAGATAATAACACTAATATCAATGAGAATATAAATAATAATAATAACAATAATAATAATAATAATAATAATAATAATAATAATGATAATAACAATAATAACATTATTAACAATACTAATTGTAAAATATTTGCATTAATAATAATGGAATAAGAATAATATAAATTCGAAATATAAAATAATACTAATAATTATACTTATAACATATTAATATTAATAATAGTAATAAAAGAAATAATAAGGGGAATAAAAATAAAATCGAATTAAAATACAATAAGGCTTCAGCCCTCAACATAAATAATAATAAAACAATAATACTACTAATAATAATAAAAAAACATATTAAGAATAATAATCATGGTATGTATATGCAAATAATTGAAATAAATTAAATCAAGGCTTATAATAATATGGAAAATGGTTGAGAGGGTCTAGGGTTCAACCTTAAGCTGGTGGGGATAGGCGGCACCGCCGGTGGTGTACGGCGGCGGTGGCGGTGGCCGGAAAATTAGAAGAAAAAAGGGAAAGATGGATGTGGGGAAAAGATAGGGAGAATTGAGGAGATAAAAGAGGTGTTTATTGTTTCCCAGGAGGAGAGGGAAAAATGATGGTGGTGGTGCAGCTATAGGTGGCGGCGCACGGCGGCGGAAGGTGGTTTAAGATTTCGGGGTAAAAATTATAGCAAAACGAGCAACCAACTTTGTACGGTTATGGAGGCCCGTGCAAGAAGAATCGATGGTTGAAAATAGTTTAGTTAACTAGAGGAAATTGCTCGGAAGAATTTGGGATGATTCGGTGGCACTGAGGTTGGATATCGATGGTGAAATATGCGTCTAAAGTCTCGATGATGAACAGCTCTCACCAAGGGTTTTCGGGGAAGAAAATCTCCAAAACTCCTACAACTAGGCTATATATAGATGGTGGATGGTATAATAGGGTTTTGGGTGTCGGTAGGAAAGCATTAGATGCGAGAATTTTGTTGGCTGGTGGCAGAAAACGGTCGGGTATCATTTGGTTTGCCTCGAATATTCGCGAGGATGGGGAGAAGAAACGGGCGAGAGGTAACGAACGAGAGTTATGCAAATTTATTCGTGGATTTAAGAGGAAGACAATGAGGTAAAAAATGGCCGGTATTAATCACCATATCCGGAGATGCCATTGACGGGGTCGGGAGCTTGCATCGCAGTGATAGAGGAGGACGGAGGAAGAAGGAAGAAGGAAAGGAGGGGGACAGGCCGGTTGGCGTCGGTTTCTACCTTCAATAAACGGCGCGCGTCGTTTCATCATTAAAGAATAGAACACACTACGTTTTGGAGTACACAGGAGATGCCAGCGGCGCTGGGCCGCGGGAAGGGAAAGAAGAAGGTGGGTTGGGTCGCGTCCAGGCACAACCGCGGAAGAAAGAAGAAAAAGAAAGAAAGAAAAATAAAAAGAAGAAAAGAAAAAGAAAAGGAAAATTTTAAGGTTTTGGGTTGAAATAAATTAATTAGAATATTTTGGGTATTTAACATAAAATATTTATTTAATAAAAATATTAAATTTCCTTTTTAGGCTAAATTAGAATTTTTAAAAGATTTTTAATAAATTCCATTTTAATTAGCAAAACACCATAAATTCCTCCAATTAAATTATTTATAAAATTATTATTAAATTAAAACTATTTTCTCATTCTAATTTTAAATAAAATAATTTATTTAAATAAATTCCTAAATTAAAATCTTTAATTAGTCAAAATACCCAAATTCCTCCTAATTAAAATAGTAATAAATTTCTTCTTAATTTGTCCTAATTAATTTCCTTTTATTTTAAATAAAGTAATATAATTAATTAACTTTTATAATAAAACCTCATTTAAATATAATATTTAAAATTAGAAATTTTTGGGGCATTTCATTACTACCCCCTTAAAAATAGATTTCGCCCCCAAAGTCTCCGGGAGCGCCTAGGGTTTAGGGAGAAAATGCTCTAAGTGGTTAGAAAACCAAAATAACATTAATATCTATACAAACTACCCCCTTAGGGATAAACTTACTAAAGAAATTTTAAATCAACGGAAATAAGGACACCATACGAAGGAAAAAAGAAAACTTATAAAAACTACCCCCTTAAGAATAAACTTAATTAAAATTCTACCCTTCGCTTCTCACCGTGGCCGGAATAAAAACATTTTAAATTAAATGAATCCTTTTTGGTTTAAAAACAATTTCAAATCAAGGAAAACTTTTTAATCCCAATTAATTTTGAAAATGATACTACTCTTAGTATCAAATTAAAAAGATTAAAACCAAAGATCGGTCAAAACACACTTCAAAACTAATAACAAAGAAACTCGTAATCCATATATAATTTCGAGAAGGACCATAATAAAAAAGATCAACCTCACTGGTACCAACTTGTGGTACCAACTTAAAAATATTAAAAACAAAAGAGCGTGGTCAAAACCAGATTCGATACCAACTTGTGATATCAACTTAAAATTTAAAAATCGGAAAAGCGTGATCAAAGTAATGAACCACTCTAATACCAAAGTGTGGTGTAGGCTTAAAATAATTTAAAAAAATAAAATTGGAAGAGCAGTCGAAACCAGTTTGATACCAACTTGTGGTATCATCTAAATATTTGAAATAGAAAATGGTTTTTGAAACCAACTCTGAGCTTAAATGTTTTTAAAACAAGAAACACTTGGTTAAACTAAAATTTTCAAACAAAAGCATGGTTATCGGAACCAGCTCTGATACCACTTTGTAACACCCCAAAATTTACTACTTTTTTTAAAAGCGGAAGCAATTATAATAGAAATACTTAAAACCCATGAATTCTGGAAATGTTACCGCCACACTTAGTACTAGACCAGTTCTCTCCGACCGTTCCAGTACCAAGTGCTAAGGCTAAAGAAGAGATTAGCAATCAATTACAAAATTAATACAAACTAAACTCCAAATAATCATTAAGCGGTTGTAAAACAAAATCAGAGTACGCATCAAGAAATGTAATTCATTTCCAAAAGAGAATTAAACTTACAACTGATAAAAGGTTCATTAAAATACTCAATCGAGTAATGAATCAGAAAATGGTAAATACTATACCAAAGAAATAACAAAAAGAATGAAATCGTGTAAAGAATGAATACGGCTACAACACTCTCTAACTTCGTACCAACCATGCTCAACACTCAACCCCGACTGATGTCTCGCCCACCTCCACAAGTCAGAAGGGCATGCTACTTGTGGGAATGAGCAGCACCCATGAAAAGGGTGATTAGTACGCTACATACTGAGTAAGGTAACCGAGCACTAAGGCCAACACACAAGCACATAATCCATGCAGATTAATAACAGGGCATAATCCAACATAACAATATAAAGGTATATGAACAATTCAGGTAAAAGTACAAAGGCCCATATATAATCCAGATTAATCATTTAATTAATATCTTATCAGAATTTTATTCACACCATACCTTTTATCAAATCCATGTAAGTACAGGAACACCCCACTATTATTTCCGGTGGGCCGGTCACTTGCGGGACAAGGTCCACACCACTATTATTTTTCGGTGGACCGGTCACTTATGGGACAAAGTCCACACCACTATTATTTGCCGATGGACCGGTCTGGTTCCTGGTCATATGGAGTTCCACTGTAAGTAATTAATATCTTTTAAGTGTCTTTAACAAACTCGGGTTCATTTTTATTGAGCTCGAGTCCCCCACTATTATTCGTCGGTGGACCGGACACTTGCGAGACAAAGTCCACACCACTATTATTGAGCTCGAGTCCCCCACTATTATTCGCCTTATGTGTGTTGATGTGCATTATATGATTTGTATGTTATTCATCCTATGTTTATCATTATATAATTATTTCATATGTGATATGACGTGGAGTTGAAGTATGTTTCTGTGTTATTATATGGCATGTGTACTATGTGTATGTGATGAAATATTGTGGTATGTGTTGTTATATAGTGTGACCCTGTAAGATATGCATGTGAGTATGTTGATGTGGTTTGTGTGGGGGAAAGGATGAAAAAGGAGAATGGGGGAAAGAAGTTGACCAAGGGAAGTAAGTTAACTGAAAGGGAAAGAGGTTGACCAAGAGGAGTAAGTGACCAAGGGGGAATAAGTTGACCAAAGGGTGTGAGTTGACCTAAGTATTTTAATGATCCATGAGTAGAAGAATAAAATGGGACATTTATTTTTTGGTATGGGAGAATCTAATTTAAGGTTTTGTATGGGAGAATCTAATCTATGGTTTTGTATGGAAGAATTTAATCTATTGTGTAACATAGGAGAATCTAATCTATGGTTTGCATGGATTAAATTTAGGGTTTTGTATGGAGAAATCTTGGGTTTTATATGGATTGAATTTAGGGTGTTGTATGAAGGAATCGTGGGTTTTGCATGAAAGAATGTAGAATTTTGTATGGATGGACTTAGGGTTTTACATGGCAGATTCTATGGTGTTTCATGGGAGGATCTAATATAGGGTTTTGTATGGATTTAATATAAGGTTTTGTATGGAGGAATCTAAGTTTTGATATGGAAGAATCTAGGGTTTACATGGTTGATTCTAAGGTTTTTACGTGGGAGTTTTAGGGTTTGCATAAAAAGTTCTCAAGGTTGCATGGGATGTATAAAGTCTGCATGGATGTATAAAGTTTGTATGGGATGTATAAAGTCTGCATGGGAGTGAAATTTACGTATGGATCATTGATTTGGGATGTGAGGAAGGTAATGTAAGTGTTTTTTGGGTGTTTGAACACTTTGGATCAAAAATAGCAGGTAGAGCAATATAAGGGTACGTAGGGTCCGAGCTAAGATTTGTGTGGACAATTAGGGTTTGGTGTGGCTGCTTAGGGTTTTTTGTGGTATCATGTATATTTGGTGATTAAAGTATAATTATGAGGGTGGAATTTTTGAGTTGTGATGTGTGGAGTATTAAAATGATTTGGGTTGTGTGAAGTGGAGTAAGATAGGCCACTGAGGTCAAAATTAGGGTTTCGGGATAAAACCCTAGAGTGAGATGTGGAGTGGACTTGGCAGTGTAAAGTAGTGGGAATTGACCCATATACTTAAGAGTTGGACTTCTAATGTGAGATAAGATATGGAGGAGAGGATTTTGTGGTGAGTTGGAGGTACATGATTTTGATGATGTGGAAAGAGTCCATTGGAGGATAGGTGTGGGGAGAGTGAGTCATGCATGTCTAGGGTGAAAGCTTATGAATAAGACACTTAAAACATTAATCATGTAAAGTGGAAGAGTTTTGAGCCAGGCCCAAACCAATCCATTAACATAATAGTGGCTAGGTACTGCGGTATCCTAGAGACCGATCCACCGGCGTATAATAGTGGTAGGGTATGTTACCATAGTGACTGATCCACAGCCTATAATAGTGGGGGATCCCGAGCTCAATAAACTAAACCCTACAGTTTGCTAAGATATGGGAAAGACACTAATTACTTACAATGGAACACCGTACGAAAAAGGGCCAAACCAATCCAACGATATAAAATAGTGGTAGGGTATGTACCCTAAGTGACCGATCCACTAGCTAAAATAATGGTCAGGCACCGAAGTGCCCTGGAGACCGATCCACCAGCAAAAATAGTGGGGTTCCCATAATCGTATGGACTTGATAAAGAGCATGGTGTGAAAATAAATTTGATAAAAGATTAATTATGTAATTAATCTGGACTATATTAGACCTTGGTATATTCACCTGGATGTTTATTTTCCCTTGTGTTATTATGTTGGACTTTATGCTCTTTTATTACTCTGCATAGTTTATGTGAATTTTTTGTGTTGGCCTTATTGCACGGTTACCTTACTTAGTACATAGCGTACTGATCACCCTTTTCATGGGTGCTGCTCATTCCCACGAGTAGTAGGCCCTTCTGACTTTGTGTAGATGGGCAAGACATCAAGCGAGGCTGAGTGTTGAGCTTGTGGTTGGCTCAAAGTTCGAGAGTGTCGTGGTTGTATTTACCTTTAAGAGATTTATTTCCTTCTATATATCTTTCATATCGTGTTTACCTTTTTATGATTTATTACCATGTATTGAGTATTTCAAGTAAACCTTTTTATCGATTGTGAGATTATTCCCTCCGATGAATATTGATTTCTCACTCTATCTTGTATCTTATTATTGATTATAAAATTTTATGCGTACTTTGATTTATATGTTATGATCTTTTAATTCTTTTTATGAACCCTTGGTTTAAGTTTGAAGATAATCATTTTATACTTAGCACTTGGTACTGGAATGGTCGGAGTGAACCGGTCTGGTACTAAGTGTGGCAGAAATATCCCTAGAATTCACGAGTTTTAAATTTTAAATTCTTCCGCTTTTAAAAAAATAATAAAAAATAGTAAATTTTGGGGTGTTACAAATTTGTTCTCCTAAAATAAAATTTATAAGTAGTAAACTTGGGAGGTGTTATAGCCCAATACTTTTTTAAATAAGTAAGAAGATTTATTACTATCGAAATGGAATTTACAACCAATCAGAATAGTCAATACAATCAAGAAGTGATAACCATCTAGCATATTTAGCGTGCAGACTATGGTGAACTATTCTCCTAGAAACATTCATAATAATGACCCTTAAAAGCATAGAGTTTTGCCTAGCCTGATTTTGAAACAATCGAAGGTTCCCTTCATGCCAAATAGTAGCAATATAAGAAATAAACAAAGCTCCTACAATGTGTTTTTCTCTAGAGTTTTGTCGAGATCTTGTGGTTAAAGCTTTGACTTCATGATCCCAGCCAATAATCCTATCACTTCTCCCTACAGCCACCCTGATCTTTTTCCAAAAATGGATGTAAAAGGGAAAAAGAGAAATAAATGATCTCTGGTTTCCACATGCTGCTGATAAAAAATACACCTTTGATCCACATCCATACCTAGCCCCCAATCTTTCTTTAGTTAGTAACCTATTCTCGAATGCAAGCCAGGCTGGAAATCTCTATCTTGGGATAATCAAAGGCCTCCAAACCAGGACTGCCCACTTATGCTTCTCTTGTTTAGTACAAATAAAATGGTAAGCTGCTTTAATGCTAAAATCAGTAACATTTCTTTCCACACAAACCTAGACATACTCCTACAAAAGAGGTCTTGTATGCAATATTCTATGAAGAAGCCAAGAAGTATAAGTTGAGGGAATAAAATCCCACACAGATACCTTGTAAGTGAGGTAAATATATATATCAAAAATGATTATTGTACAACTACACAGGGCATACCCTGGTTGACAGGCCCCAAGCTTACAAAAATATGTTGCCAGCCTCCAAAGGAGGGGAAAACACCCTAGGTTACACTATTACAATTCTGTTAATCCTTCCCTAAGGTTCCTGTCAAAAAATAGGGCACTGTACACAAATTTCTGAACTTGTATAATAATACTTTTAGCATCAAAAGTTTTGGATTCAAAGAGTACAGAGTTTCTGCTCCTCCAAATGAACTAAACAGCTGCTGCCACTGTTAAGGCCCTTGCCTTCCAGATAGTGTGGTGTCTGTGAGAGTTTCTCTGTATGGTTCTCATAGCACTAAAGAGAGTAGTGGAGCCCCTGGCAATGCCAAGCCATTTTCTGAGAGGTTGCCAAATGCTGTTGGTTCTGTCACACTCAAAAAATAAGTGCTCGTGTGTTTCCTCTTCCCTCTCGCATAGCAGACACTGATTAGGCCCCTCCATGAACCTCAGTCTGTCTATGGTATAGAGTCTTCTACTGAGGGTTAGCCATAGCAAGAATGAGTACCTTTTGGTCCTGTTCAGTACCCAAACCACCTTATGAGGTTTCCACTTAGGGGCCTTTTCTCTGAAAAAATTGTATGCCATCTGTGTTGAAAAGCCTCTGTCCATCACCCAAGACTTCACAAGAATCACTGCCTGTTCCCTTGAGCCCTGAGCTTGTGCCAAAAAGTCAAAGATCTTGCAGATCTTCTTCAGAAAGTGTGATGTGTCATGAGTTGGTCTGAAAGTTGTCAGGTTCCTGTCCTGCAGGTAGTGTGTATGTATCCATTTGGTCCATAGGGTTTCCTTCTCATCCTACAAGAACCAGATATACTTACACAAGAATGCAGAGTTCCAGGCCGAGAGATTTTTGACCCCAAGACCACCCTCTCCTTTAGGTAGGCAAACCTTTGACCAAGCCACAGGTGGAGGTTTGCCTTGCCACAAGAAGTTTCTACAAAGAGAGACTAATCTTTGCAACACCACAGTAGGAATGGCAAAGATTGACAACCAGAAACCAAGTATGCCTTAGATGATAGAGTTAATCACCTCCAGCCTGCCTGCATAAGAAAGGGTGTTAGGCCTCCACATTTTCAGTTGGTCACAAATGCTGTTAATGAGCTGCTCATAGTCAATTGTTCTGAGCTTGTAGGGATTCAAGGGGACCCCAAGATATCTAAAAGGGAATGATCCTTTACTCATGCTGGTTAGGGACAGGATTTGCAGCTAAATGTGTTGTTTGATCCCTGCCATGAAGATCTGAGATTTCTATGGATTGACAGAGAGCCCAGAGCACCTGCTGAAAGAATCAAGCCCATGTAAAAGCACCTTGAAAGAGGGTATGTCTCCTCGACAAAAAAGGATCAGGTCATCAGAAAAAGCCAAGTGTATGAGGTACAGATTTTTACACTTAGGGTGGTATGCAAATTTCTGTTGCTGTGCTTGTTGCTTGAGAAGTCTGCTGAAATATTCCAAGCAGAGAACAAACAGGTAGGGTGACATGGGGTCCCCCTGTCTAAGCCCTCTGGCTCCTTTAAAGAAACCAAAGATATTCCCATTTAGTTTTAAGGAGAAAGTAGTGGTAGACACACACTCCATAATCAGTTCAGAGAATAGAGGTGGGAAGCCAAAGGCCATCAAAACCTGCCTAAGAAAACTCCATGAGAGAGTATCATAGGCCTTCCTAAGATCAATCTTGATCAAGCATTTAGGAGAGGTTCTTTTCCTGCTGTACTCTTTCAGGATCTCCTGCAGCAGCAAGATATTTTCAGCCATAAGTCTTCCTTTAACAAAAGTCCCTTGTTCAGGGCTGATGAGATCCTGCAGGCATTCAGAAATCCTTTCAGCAATAATCCTTGCAATCACTTTATAGAGAGTGTTACAGCAGGCAATGGGCCTGAAATCAGTCACACTAGCAGCATGCTGAATTTTGGGAATCAAAACCAAAACTGCATGGTTCACCCTCTTGAGTAGCCTTCTGTTATTGAAGACTTCCTTAACAACATCACAGAAATCAGATCCAATAATATCCTAGGCTTCCTTGAAAAATTTTGCAAAGAATCCATCTGGGCCAGGAGCCTTGTGGTCCCCTAAAGCAAAAAACCACTCTCTTGATCTCAGCACTAGACACAGGTCTTACCAGAGCCAACTGTTGTTCTTCTGTGAGGACCTGACCTCTAGATATAACTGAGCTGTCAAAATCTGAGTGCAAATTATCAACCCCCAGCAGGTTCTTATAAAAATCCAGGAATTCCTCTTGCATTTCCTACTCAGACTGAGTCACATGACCATCTCTCTTAGTGATCTGGACTGTTCTACTCTTGTTGAGCCTTGCCTTAAGCATTTTGAAGAAGAAGTGGGAGTTCTGGTCCATATTGAACAAGAACTTATTTCTATTAATCAGAGATACAAAGCTAGCAGCAGCTTGCTTAAGAAACTTGGCTTTCTTCTGCAGGCCTGCAAGATTCTCAAAGCCCTGCAGGGTTTGGTGGGATAAAAACCCTTCTTGAGCCTCCTTCAGCTGTGCATCTGCATGATTAGCTCGAGCCACAATGTGAGAGAAATCATGATTGTTAAGCATTTTCAGATCATACTTAAGTAAAGACAATTTATTGCACAAATTAAACTGATGTGAGCCACAGAAGGAGAATCTCCAATTCTTCAGCACAATTTCTTTGAATCTGGGGTGAGCACACCACATGTTGTAAAACTGGAAGGGTTTTGGCCTGTGCGGTTGTCTTCCCAGCTTCAATAGATAGGGGGAATGGTCAGAAGAGGTACTTGGGGGTAGAAAACAAGCAGAAATATCCAGCCCTGCTCCAAAACCCTCAGCATTAATCATGGATCTGTCCAATTTGCATTTGACATTATGGCCCACAAAAGTATACCAGTATCCAGAGGAGGGGATATCTGTCAATTGAGCCACTAAGCAGCAAGATTTGAAGTCAGCTGTTTCATAATCATTTACATGTCTATTCCCACATCTGTCAAAAGAATTGAGGGGCAGTTAAAATCTCCACCAACAATCCAAGGGCCCTTGATGCTCCTAGCAAGCAACATCAAATTCTCCCAGAGGGGTTTCCTATCCCTTACACTATAGAGACCATACACTATAGTGACAGTAAGGGTCAAACCAGAAGAGATATCCAAAATAGAACCAGTAATTGCTTGGGGGGAAACCTCAATCGGTTGGACCTTGATCAAATCAGGGTTCCAGAGCAGGATAAGTCTCCCATTGGGGTGGTTGCTAAAATTGTCATGGTGCCTCCAGCCCCTAAAGTGTAAATCTTTCAGGTGCAGCAGTTTCAAATCATCAAGTTTAGATTCCATAATGCCAACCATGGAGCATTTATGCTCCATACATAGTTTGCTAGGAGCTTTTTGTTTCAGGGGAGAGCTCAATCCCCTTACATTCCAAAGAATGAAGTTCATGTGATCTTTGCAGATCTAGCAAACCTCTTGATGTAGCCCATATTGAACTGCTTCATGACAGGTTTACTTTTCTTCCTTTTAGCTGCCTTTGTGACCACCTGTTGCCATCCAACAACTTCAACAGTGTTTGTTTCCTAAGTGCCTCCATTTGTACCCTCTAAAGGCTCACATATGGGAGGGTCAGGAACCTTAATTGGAGAATTGGTTCCCATTTCAGCAGCAGTCTTCTTCTCTATTGATTTGCAGAGATTTATGGACTGAGTCAAAGGTGCCAACACCATAGGGGCCTTAGGGTTACCATTATCCTGCACCTGCACATCATTTCTTTTGCTGCATTCAGCCTCAACTGGCCCAACTGGTACAGGTCTAGTTTTTGGCTTCTTCTTCCTCTTTTGATCCTGCCCCTTAGGGACATTCAAAGGAGCTGTTCTCTCCTGCTGAATATCAGCTTCTGTAATGGGTTGCTTCCCTTTGGAGACATGGTTAACAATGTTCTCCATCTTATTCTGCATAGAGAGAGGGAATTTGGCTTCTAAATGTCCCAAAGCACCACATTTGTTACAAACCAGAGGCAAGTCTTCATACTCTATCACTTAAGTATATTCCTCCTCATCACCCCTGACTCTTATGGCAGTAGGGAGGATGCCTTTGAGATCAATCTCTACAAGGACCCTGCCATACTCAATCTTGGACCTTTGTAGGGTGAAATCATCTATCAAAATAGGTTTGCCAATGTAGGAGGCAATTTCACTTATTGCTCCACAGTTCCAAAGTTCCATAGGCAGGCTGACCAACCTCACCCAAACAGGAACTTTAGTGATTTCCTATTTACCAAAAGAGAACAGCCTGGGGATTTCTTTCATAACAAACACCTTTCCTTTGATAATGTAGGGCCCCCTGCTGGAGCTTGATCCTTGTGTAATTGGTCATCAAATTTCAGGATCACCCATTCAGAACTGTGAATAATATATCTAAAAGGCTGCTTCATCACATGCTTAACAATGCCCAGGTTGTACTTGTCAGGATTTGCTCCTACAAAGCAGCCCAGCAAACATGCACCCCAGGCCTCATCCACAGGATGGATGTTATCTTTTGAAAGGCATACTACTTCACCTTTAGGTGGCACAAAGTCACATTTTTTATCAGTAATTTTGGTGAACAACTGGGCAAAGGATTTCTGATTATGGGGAGGTACCTGAGAGGCCTGTGCCTGCACTCGATTCTCCTCCTGGGAAAGGGGGGAGGATTAGCAGCTAGAGCTGGGTCTTCAGGTCTAAATTTGTCCACATCCTCCTCTGAATCACAAAGTAGCTCAGGAATAGAGGAAACATTAACCTGCTTAGCCAGTAACTGATTTTGAACAGTAGCATTCGACCCAGCCTGGTCCAAGGGTGCATTGTCAGACTTTAATTTCCCATGGACACTAGTTGTGGGCAAGGAATCCTGCACCTGGTCCTTGTGCACCACCTGCTTCTCCAAAAGAGAGGGTTGAACCCTCCCCTCACAGGAAATGGGAGTAGGAGATTGAAATTCAGAAGCACTGTTCATTAGGGCATCTTGTTGTAAGGGGCTAGGAAGGGCACAAACAGGAGACTTTTCCAGAGCTCGAGCTCGAGCTCGAAGAGCTTTCTTTATGTTCCCCATGCTTCATAAATAGCAAACCAAGAGAACTGCAAGTAAAATTACAGAAGATAAGTGAAGAGAGAAGGGAAAGAAGTAGAGGACAGCTCCAGGAGGTGCTCGATGGAACAATGGAGTCTGCAAGTCAGCTGCAGCACCATGGAAGGGGCTGGAGCTCAAAGAGAGACAAACTGAGCTTTTCCTTCGCGGACAACCCTCCTTTTCCCAATTAGACATCCCACACAAATACCTACCTAAGATAAATGGTGTGCACCCATTTAACCCATAAAGTATCCTTCTTTGCCGAAATATTCCAAAGAAGCTTCCCCAAAGCACAACTGTTCCATAAATACAGGTTCAGTAAGCCTAGACCTCCTTCATTTGTTAGGGAACAAATCTTATCCCAAGATACAAGGGCAGTCTTCCTTATATTCACCTTTCTTGACCACAAAAAACCCCTGCACATACTGATAAAATAGTGCAGCACTTTCCTGGGAAGCAATATTATCTGACTAAAATAAAGCTGGACACTAAACAATACAGATTTTATTAGCTACAATCAACCAGCTTATAACAGATATAGATTGTTCCAATGCCTCAATCGAGCAGTAATTTTATCCAGTAGGGGTTGCATATGGCTTGCAGAAAGCCTTACTGAAGTCAAAGGCATACCCAAATAGGTTATAGGAAAAGATCCTGCAAGGAAGCCAAGATATGAATGATTGGCAGCTTGAACTTGCTCATTGACCCCCCCCCCAAAGAAGACACTGCACTTCAAAAGATTGACAAACAGACCTAATAAAGTAGAGAACTGAGTTAAAAGGTCTTGTAAACTAATGACACTCTACAGCTCACCCTTTCTAAACAGTAGTAGATCATCTGTAAAATTTAGATTGATGAGCCTCAGGGATTTGCATCTAGAGTAGAGTGACCATGGAATCTTGGATCAGCCCATAACTTCTTCAAGCATCTGCTGAAGTAGTCCATAACCAACACAAATAGGTAAGGGAAAAGAGGATCTCCTTGTCTTAAACCTCTTCTCCTAGGAAAAGGGAAAGCAAGCACCCTATTGAAACTGACAGAGAAAGAAACAGAGGTAACACATGCCAAAATCAACTTTACAAAATGATGTGGAAAGCCATATAAGAGAAGGACATTCTGTAGAAAATTCCAATTCACCATGTCATATGCTTTTTGAAAATAAATCTTAAGCATACACCTAGGTGAGATACCCCTAGAAGAGTATTTCCTAACTAATTCATGAGCCAAGAGAATATTCTCTTCAATAATTCTACCCTTGATGAAAGCATTTTGCAAATAGTCAATGATAGTGGCATAATACTCTTCAGTCTCTGCACAAAAATTTTGGAAATGATTTTGTACAGCACATTACATCAGCAGGGATTCTTGGGAACTAGAGTTAAAGCAGTGATATTCACTTTCCTAGGCATGGACCCAGAAGAAAAATATTCTCTCACAGCCCACAGAAGTTTATCAGCAATAATATGTTAGCTTGCTTTGAAAAAGCCTGCAGAGTACCCATCAATCCCAGGAGCTTTAGTGTCTCCCATAGAAAAACACCCTCTTTGACTAAATATTTGGACACAGGTGCAGTGAGGCCCGCTTGTTGAGCCTGTGATAATTGAGATTCAATAACATAATGATCCGGTACACCCATCATGCTATGCTCAGTCCCCAAAAGTTTTTCATAATAAGCTATGAAAGTAGCTTGTATATTTGCTACCCCTCTGATTTACCTATTTTCTAAGTCCAGCAACATCACCACTGATTTCCTCTGATGTCTTTATAACACCCCCAAATTTACTAATGAAAAATTTTGTTTAAGACAAAGGTTTTAGCGGAAGCAAAAGAATTAAAACCATAAACTTGGGGGTATTACCGCCACACTTAGTAACACACCGGTTCACTCCTACCGTTCTGATACTAAGTGCTAAGGCTAAACTTAACAATCATTAACTAAGATTCATCAAAACATAGGTCCATAGTTAACATAGACCATTCACGAAAACCACGAGTCAACAACAGTTAAAATATCGTTTAGGAATACAACTTAAGAGTACGGTTCCAAAACAAGAAGCGTAGTACAAAATATAGCTAAATAAAACAGATCCCAAGGGACCAATATCCGGATCACCTACTCACTCAAGCCAAGCCTTCCACCCCACAATTTCTAACCGATCAAAACTACATAGGAGGTCTGCTCCCCACCATTGGTGGATCATCCAAGGACCCATTCAATCAAGGTAGTATCAGTACGGGTCCAATACTAAGTAAGGGCGTTGGTGCGCTAAGGCCAAACATACAATCATACCACATAACATACATAACACAATCATATAGACAACATGCGATAACCTGCAACATAAGGCTTGAGTACTTTCCGGTGACTTATTCTTATTTCTCGTTAATAATAATACGTTCATTCCACACATATTCTTTAATAGTTCGTGTGAGTGCGGGAACCCCACTATTATAGACGGTGGAACGGTCATGAGGGCCATGCCCTGCCACTATTATAGCTGGTGGACCGGTCTCGAGGGTATCATACCCTGCCACTATTATTTGCCGGTGGACCGGTCTGGCCCCGACTCACAAGGTGTTCCACTGTAAATGTTTGTATCTTTCCCAGGTCTTATTATCATTCTGATTAGTTTGTTGGGCGCGGAATCCCCCACTATTATAGCCGGTGGAACGGTCACGAGGGCCATGCCCTGCCACTATTATAGCCGGTGGACCGGTCACGAGGGTAACATACCCTGCCACTATTATTTGCCGGTGGACCGGTCTGGGTCCGGCTCAACATCTTTCTCTGTAAGTAGTTAATGTCTTAACATATCTTATTCAAAAGGTTTTCACCAAGGATATGCATAAATCATTCTCTTTATGCTTTACACATCACAACCAATAAATTCCACATTCATAACTACACTTTAATCAATACTACACATGATAACGCCAAACAAATCTAAGCAGTCATAACCAACCCTAATTGTCCACACCAACCCGTGGTTAACCACTCTCATCCCTAATTTCCCATAACCACCGTACTTAGCCATCCCAAACCTTAATTATCCTCAACTGTCACAATTAGTTACTCCATCCCTACTTAATCACAACGTCCCAGAGTTAATCACTCCAAACCCAAATCCCATACAATCATTAACTCCCATGCAAAACCCTAACTCCACCATGCAAACCCTAATACCGCCATACCAACATTAATACCACCATACAACCCATATCACCACCATGCAAACCCTAATACCACCATAAGCCATAAATACCACTATGTAATCATTAGTACCACCATACGAACATTTATACCACTATACAAACCATTAGTACCGCCATCGAACGTTAATACCACCATACAACATTAATACCTCCATAAAAATCACAAATACCACCATACAAACCATAAGACCACTACGCAAACCCTAATACCACCATAAGCCATTAATACCACTATACAATCATTAATACCATCATGCGAACATTAATACCACCATACAAACATTAATACCACCATACAAACCCTAATCCCACCATACAACATTAATACCTCCATAAAATCACAATACCACCATACGAACCCGAATACCACCATAAGCCATTAATACCACTATGCAATCATTAGTACCACCATACGAACACTTATACCACCATACAAACCCTAATACCACCATGCAAACCCTAATACCACCATACCAACCATAATACCACCATACAAACCCTAATACCACCATACAACATTAATACCTCCATAAAATCACAAATACCACCATACCAACCCTAATACCACTATAAGTCATTAATACCACTATGCAATCATCAATACCACCATACAAACCCTAATACCACCATGCAAACCCTAATACCACCATACCGACCATAATACCACCATACAAACCCTAATACCACCATACAACATTAATACCTCCATAAAATCACAAATACCACCATACAAACCCGAATATCACCATACGAACCATTAGTACCGCCCTAGAACATTAATACCATCATACAAACTTCAAGACTCCCATGATGGTTCCCAACTCATATTACCATTTATCCTAATATGCATGTCCTAGAGGGCCATAACATGATACTTCATAAACATCATAAATATAAATGTCATGCTCATGTCACGGAAGCACATACAACATACCTCAATCTCCAAGTTGCGCTACACATAAGACAAGTTATCCACAAATCATATAATACATGGCGTACACAACATTCAACACATCCATGTCACACATAGCACAAGGCCATTAGCTTTCTACTTGAAGAACATTTCCTCACAATGCAGCAAATGATGGTAATATCTCTTCTTCATACGAAGCTGATCCCTATGAACAACTTCAGCAGGGTTGGAATAGATATATTTTTGCAAGGAATCCACCTCCTCCCTAGCAACTTTTACTTTGTAAGAAATAGAACCATACTTATCTTTATTGAGTTTCTTCAAATCCTGCTTCAAAGGAAATAATCTCTTGGAAAATCTGAGCAAAAAATTACCACCCAATTTTATACTCTAGACTCTTTTGACAAGAGGAAGGAATTCCTCATATTCAGTCCAGAACTGGAAAAATTTAAAAGGTTTTGGTCCTGAAAGCAAAGAAATATGCAATTGGATAACCACAGGACTATGATCTAAAAATAAAGGACTCCAGAACTCTGTCATTGAATAAGGAAAAGAGTCCAGCCAAGCCATATTTACTATATCCCTATCCAACTTACAAAAAACCTCTTATTCTCCAATCCTATGGCTCGACCAAGTAAAATGACATCCTTGACTTTGAATATCAAAGAGTCCCAGATCCTGACAACAATCCCTAAAATCTTGGACATCAGAGGAATTAGGAAGACTACCCTGGAACTTATCATTAGCATTCAGGATCACATTAAAATCACCTAACACAATACAAGGGACATTACCTAGAGAATGAGTCTTCAACCATTGCCATAAACCCTTTTGATCTGCACCACTATTATGAGAATAGAAAAAAACCACAAAAAAATTTACAAAAGTCTACAAATTTGAAAAATTACACAAAATATCTTGGTCACACATAGAGTAGGACCCCAACATCCAAATATTAGGATCCTAGAGAACCCAAATCTTTACATTTGGATTATGGGAATAATTAGTAAGAGCAGTCCAACCCCTTTTGACCTTATTAAAAATAGCAGAAAAATTTTGTTCTTTAACTCTAGTTTCAAGGAGACTAATAAATGACAGTTTGTGCATAGCATAGAACCTCGTGACTTCCTTATGTTTAGAAGTCTTATTCAAACCACAAAAACTCCAAGCACTAATCATTTCTACCAGGATCAAGGAAGAACAACCTTTTCCACCACCATCAAATCTGCCCTCTATATCCACTATTGTCCCATGGCCTCCAACAGAACCATCCTGAGCCCCAGATAGGAGAGCTCTTTGCCTAGTCATCCTTGGTTCAGAAGAAGGAAAAGAGGGTCTCTATAAATCCTTTCTATTCATGGACTTCTCCCCCTGCAGCAGAAGAAGGTACATGAAGAGATGGACCAGAATCAAGCAACCTAGAACATTCAGCTTTGTCCCTAATTTGTTGATCCTCCACAGACCCAGACACAGGTTGATCATTCAGCACCACTGGTTGATGGATTTCTAGCTTTACCCTTCCTAAGATCCCGCACCATTCTCCACTCTCCCCCTTTTTCCTTGCCCTCTTTTACAGCCTGCTGAGAACACTTACATCTCCTGATATCATGGCCAAAACAATCACACAGAGGAAAATATAAAGGCTTCCAGTCATATTCCACTTTTTGCTCAACTTCCACCCCCTCAAGATCGAGTATAAGGAATGAATCCAAAAGAGGTTTTTTTTACATCAACCTTAACCAGCACTCATGGATAAGAAGCACGGTCCCTAGATGATGTAATAGCATCAATGCAAACTGGACTACCAACAGCACTTGCAATTTTACTAAGAGAGCTTGAAGACCAATACTCTAAGGAAAGATTAGGAAATTGAATCCATAAAGGCAGCACTTGCATCTCATCCAAATTTAATTTCAATCTCCTATACCATCTTTTCAAAATAAAAAGGTCTATTAAAAAATGGCCAATGCTGGCTAAGCACCTAGGTGGCATTCTCTTTCAAATGAAACCAAAATAGATAAAAATCAGACGTATGCAGTATAACTTGTGGCGTTTTAATGCCAGACCATTGCCTTCTAACAAAGCCCCAAATCTGATTGTGTGATGGAGCATCCCCAAAGACAAACCCAATAAAAGTATTAGCCCATTGAATAGCCTCTACCTCAACATCCTGCTTATCTAACTTAACCATTACCTTTACATTGTCATAAGAGGGGTTCCGAAAGGTTAACATATGTTCATGACTAGGTATACGGTTACCCATGAGCACATCCCTCCAAGTTGAAGAGTTAGGGGGAGACACAGGCTGAAGCTGATCCCATAATATCTCCTTATCCATAGTATCCAGATTTGCACCATCAAGACCAAGTGATCACTCTGCATGGATCTTTGTAGGGGTACGAGATTCAATAAAAAACGCTTCTGAATGATTAACATGTCTCCCATCATTTACAACCATGTCGATCAAATCCCCCTCATTCGGTAAGTTTAGGTCAACACTTTTCTCAACATCCTTGCTCTTAGAATTCCTTTCTAGCCGAGTCAAAACATCATGTTTTGACACCATCCCAATACCATCAATATACTTAGTCCTCAGCGACCCAATTGAAATAGGCAAATATTTCTTCTTCTTCACCATTCCTGAATGGCTCACTCAAACCCTAGGAGAGAGGAGAGAGCACGTCGCTAATTTCGGTGGACTATACAATCAACACTTTTAAACCATAGCCCTATACTTTACACTTTAGTTTTTAGGAGGGTTAGGTTATGGTGGTTTGGTAGCTACTTTTGGGTACTACTCCATTGATATGAGTTTAGGTTATTATAATGGTTGATGGATAAGTTTGTATTGATCTCTTTAATGTGTAATTGTATGCTTTGCATGTAGTGTCCCTTGCATTATTTTTATCCCATACGATTTATTGAAATGCAAGAATGATGATTTCTTAAGTGCCTCATGAAACATTTTCATGCCAAGAGAAGTTTGATTTACTTAATACTTTTCATACTAGCGTGTTCATTTTATGTTAGCCTACTTATTTAATGAGCACTTTAGACTTTGTAGGACTTCTTCTAGGATCCTAGCTAAGACGATTAGAATTGGGATTTTGAGACAAAGAGTCAGTGTTGATTGAAGCTTCATTATAGGGTGTTCCTTTTGTTTAATTTGTTTATTCCTTTGGACTCTTATGCCTCTATCTTGCATTTTGTTAGCTTGGTTGTTATAATAGAATTTATAACTTTCCATAATGCTTTTATTTGTATTTGTGTCTCTCTCTTTTCATTATTTTATTAATTTTAGTTGAAATGGTTTAGCGTTATACTTAGAATAAGGAATTTAATGGATTCTAGACGTATGTTAGGTGTGAAAATAACACCCAATATTTTTGTTTATGCTTCCACTAAAATAAAAATGTTCAGTAGTAAAATTATAGGTGTTACAGTCTTATCCATAATTTATCAACGTGTTCACCATTTGTATGCGGTTCATGATTACAAAGAAGCTAATTTAGTCATATATGGCCTTGCACATCTTATTCATAATTTGTTTTTTTAGTCTTCATGTATTTTCCACTCCCACTAATAGTGGGTAATTGTATTTTTTATATAGAAATGGTGTCTCATTAACGTAAAGTATTTATACGCATTCTTAGGTTATTTGCAAAATTGTAACCCTCTATTCTAATATATAAAAAATACACACAAAGTTTAATATCTTAAAAACACTTATTACTACTTACACACTCCACCTAATCATTCAAGGGCTACTCTCCTTCTCTTCTATAACCTAACCAGTTAATGCCACTTCAAAATATTTGAGTCTTCTTAAGTCTTCATTATACACTATCCTCAAGTAAAAATTTAAAGGGTAATGCCGCAATCCTAAATATTTCAAAATATCTTAGTTGCAATGTATAAAGTATTTTGGTTCTAGAAATAAATAAGTAATGTGTGAAAATGTAAAATTCAGTTGACTAACCAAACTCAAAACTAGTAAAGTAGATCGCACTAGGACGCATACTTTTAACATAAGAATAATAGTCAAATCACAGGGACATACATAATACCCAGAACTAAAATCCTTCAAAATATGTTTAAAATTATTTTGATATAAAATAAATTAGTTTTACCTTTTAAAAAGGCTTAAAATTCTAATAAAAATGTGAATTCTAGGTGTACCAATTGACTAGTAAGCTTAGAGATCAACAATTTTGTTATCAAGGAACAGACAACTGACTTGCTCAAACCAATCAATTATTTATCCTACAATTTTAAATTCTTCTTATGTTGATTTGAATCTCTTTCTAATGTATATGAAAAAATCTAATTAGAATCTATTTTGTGCCAATAAGCATAATTTGGTTCTTTGGGATTATTTTTATATTATTTAGATCACTCTATGATTTTATTTAGTTAAATTTCCCCAAAGAGAACTCTTTGAGGAATAGCTTACTTATCTTTTCTCCCTAACCTTAGTTTCTCTCTTTTAGTAGTTGAGTTGTTTTTGACTTCTCGCTAATCCTTCCTGACTTACCAACCTTCTATAATCGCTCTCCCTGACTACACTCAACCTCCCTTACCTCATAAAGTTCTTCTCTTAGACTTGGTTGCCCAAACTCAATCATATTAGTCTTATCACACTCTCTCTTGCATATGTTGATTGTCCCTCCCTTCTATAACCTCTATTCCATATTCATTTTCATTTCTTACCTTTCTTTCTTGCTCTTGATGTATGTAGGAATATAGGATTATCAATTATGTAAAACTAATGCTCGATTATGTTGTTATTAAGAAGTAGAAGATACAAAAATGATGTATTGATGATGAAGATACTTGAATAAGGTAAGATAATGATGACGATGATGATTTAAATATGGTGATGATGATTCGTTGATGATGAGTGAATGATTATAGTGATTCAAATTTGATGGATGAATGATGAATATGATTCGACAATGATGAGATGATGATGAGGATGTTTTAATGATTAGGGTTTGAAGATGGATGGTTTTGTGGGTTAGGGTTAGGGTTAGGGTTCAAAAGGAAAAGTTAGATTTCTAATTTTTGGGATGTGTTTGAATGATGAATATGGATAGAAGGGCATGGATTATCGAATTTAGAAAAGATAGTACCTAATCAATAATTCATATAGACGAAGAGATTAAGGTTTTCAAGATTAATCATTCATATAGATTCGACTAAAAGTGAGATGAACTCACATAGAATTTAATATTTGTAATTTGCGTTAAACTTCAATTCAATCAATGGTCTATATCCAATCATGAGTTCTATGGATTTATATAGTTAAGGCTACCAATTAGAAGATACTAGTTAAAAGGTATAATTATTCAAAATATACCTAGCTAAAAGATACTTGAATATACAATATTCTTCAAAAAAAGTAGATTTATGATATTTTATTCTCTATATAATCTCTAAATCTACTAATTAATTAATGAATTAACTAAATCAACTAATATACACATCCAAGTTGCATATTATTTCCCCCATACACGTAGCCATTCACTCCATGTATGCCACGCACATGAATGTATGCCTAGTAGCTTGTATGTTACGTTTCATCTATAACTAGATATGTAACCATCCGTTTGTCTTCAATTTTATGGGAGATTATTTTTAAATGAAGATAAATTGGTTCCATAATTATGGATGTCAATTTATGAGTGTTTTCTCCTACATCAACTTTGTTCTTCCATTCCTTTAGTGGAAATTGCAACGTGTTGAGTATTACCCATTCTTGTCCTTTTTCCCCTCTAATCTTAGCTTCTTTTTTATGAGAAAAAATAAAGACATGCTCTTGTTTTCTTCCCTTCTATGGTTACCTTCTCGTCCCTTCTTTATTATTCTAATATTATCTTATTTCTCCCTTGTTTATCTTAAGTAAGGAAGGAGTAAAGTTTGAGAAAGGTTGAAGATCCTATCTTCATTTGCCTTGGAATTATATTTCTGACAAAATGGTTGAGTTGCATTTTTTTTGTTCTTCTTCTTTTGATTTTAATGGAGTTTTAAAAAGGATTTTTAGTGGTTTTGACTTTTGATTTTCTTAAGAATCAAGGCCTTGCTAGATAGCAATCAAGTAGGAGTTTTATGCTAGAAGAATTGCTTCAAGATAAGGCATTCATATATTTAATATGAATGGGGTTTTTATTTCTCATTTTGGTTCCATGTTCTTGATGCATTTTTTTGTTGTGAATGGCCTAATTATATTCTATAATTCGAGCACGTGGTAGAGTTTATTTCTAAAATTAAGCATTTGCTAGTTTTTTTTATTTTATGCATGATTTAGTAGTTTGAGTATGAATTCATTCTAATTCCTACATCACCATATATCCATGTGATTCTATGTGTGCAACTTGTCTCTTTATGTGTTGTATGACATAAAAGCATGTTAGGATTAATAAGGTAAAGTTTGGTGAATTTTTGTGTGTGTATTGCAAGTCGTGGTGTTATCTTACCCAGACTAGTATATTAGTTTGTTGAACCCATCAACCGTTGTATGAATAGTAGAATGGTTTGAAAATTTTGTTCAACTAGTTGTGAGATCAATTGATTGGTTTGATGAACTAGTCTAATGGTGTCTATGAATAGTCAATTGGTTTGCCAAACCCATTGACTGGTGACCTTGTGACCAAAGTGGTATGGTCTTTACTTAGACCCATCAACTAGTTGGACCAAACCAATTAATTATTTTCCTATGAATAGTTGATCGGTGAGACCAACCAGTCAGCTGGTCCATTTTTGTTATTTTTAGTTTAGTTCTGGTATGACCAAACTAGTCTTCTAGTCCCAAGGACTAATCAGATGGTTCGGTTGTATGTCATCCGGTTAGTTTGTTAATTATTATTCTTCTTTTGGACCTTGTATGTTTCTACCTCTATGTAATTACAACATTTAAATTATGATTTCGACCATGTTTGTCCTGGATCTAGTAAGAATCATAATGATTATATTTGGGACTTGGATTGGTTAAGTTTGATGTCATCTCTAAACACCCAATCAATGTCTTTTATGTCTTGTGATGTATTTGGTGTAATCATTTGGAAACAACCAATTTGGATAATAATGGAATATATTTGTGTTTAGTGTTATCACTTATAAACACCCAATTGGTTATTCATGGAACTATTATGTGATTATGATATCACTTGGTAATTAAGCCGTTTTACCTAACTCTTGGGGTTGCTAACTGGGATTTAGTGGGTAGGTCGCCCTATGGTTTATATTTTTTTTTAATTAGTACCTATTTCTTTCTATAGTGAGTTGTGGTTAGTAGAGAGTATGAGCATATCTTTAAGTTATATGATTATACTATGGCAGACCAACACGATATTGATGTCTAGTTCAGGTGGGTGAAGTATCCCAATACAAGCCCCCTTGATGTATTTCGACCACGTGTGATGGGTGTGGTATCACAATTTGTGTTAGCCTTTGCAAAAGGTTCACTCGATGGGTTGTGGGTGTGGTATCCGTGGAGAAATCCCATTCAATGTATCCTAACTCCATGTGGTAGGTGTAGTATCCCAATATGTTTATTTTCTATAATGACTTTTGTTCATGGTGGAGAAATGGGTGTGGTCGAATAAACTATCTTAATAACTTTAATTTATGTGATCACTAAAGGAAGATGTATAATATGGTTTATATTATATGGACTATGATTTATTTACCATATTACTATTCCTCCATGATTTCCATGCAAGCATACCTTATTGTATTACTATTATGAGCCTAAGTAGTAATTTATATTGGTATTCTTATCACCATGCTACTATATGACTTCAATGTGTTGCATGAGCCTCACCATGTTTTAGGTAGTTTGCTTTTCAAGCAATTCACCATATAGATACTACATTTGTGTGACTACTATGATGATCAACCTTCTGGTTCAAGAAGCAAAGGACAATTTATAGGGATATGATTCTCAATTAGAGTATATTCAGGGTTATGGTGTGGGCCTATAGCCAGCTATTTGCTTGGGGTTGGAGATTTTTATTTATACTTAAAAGTTAGGCTAACTAGCTAGAGGTGTTTTACCCACTACGTTGGAAATTTTGTTCTTTTAGTTATTTAAACTCTTGTCTTTGATATCCTATATTTGGATTTTGTAAACTCTCATACCATTCCTATCTATATTATTTTTCTTGTCTTTGTTATCATTAGTACTGTTGTATTATTATTATGACCATGCATTTTCTCGTTTGTTGTTCTGTTTAACCTTGCATTAGGCATGAGTTTGGTGATGATTACACCTCTCTCATGGTTGATGTGGTGGTAAAATCCCTTAATTTTTCTTTTCAAACATTTCCTCATTGTCTTCAAAATAAAATTTTCTAATTCATAAATTGGGGATGTTACAACATACTAGTCAATTGGTTAAACTAGTCACCTAATTTTTTCATACTAGTCATCTAATTCTACTATAACTTACGATATCTTCTTGATATTGATTTTAAGATGATTAATTTCTTATGAAACTTTTTGATTAATATATTTTAATACTAGTGAGGATATTATATGTTGTGAGATTATTTTCACAATTTTTAAAGATTAATTTCATTTATTTGGATAAAATAATGTCCAAAAACACTTTGTAAGATATGTTTGTCACCAATAACCTTTCCTCTTTCATCTCTCTATACCCTATAGAAATATGTGGTGTGCAACATGGATAGGAGCTATCATTGTATGTCTTTTCTTAATTTTACCAAGAATTGATTCCTTCCCCTCACACCATCACTTTATTTATTTACATGTTGTCCTTTGCGCTCCACCCTCACAATGGTCAATTCTCTTTCTGTTTTGTGTGTTTCAACCAAAGGGGTTGTGGAATCCCTCACTATATGATTCCCTTACTCACAATCACATGTATATTTTTAGACTTTTATTTTTCTTTAAGCTAAATCTGCAAGTGTTAGATACTCTTCCTTCTTTTTCCTTCTCTCTTTGTAACTTTAATCAAGGATGGTGATATTATAATATCCAAAAATTTATCTAATCCTAATTTTAAGTAATTGATATTTTATCTTACCCTAATTCCTTAATCTTAAATATAAAACTAATACTAATTTTAGATAATTAAGATTTTAACCTAACCCTAACCCTAATTAATTGATAAATTAATCTTATCCTAATTTTTGGACCTTAAATTTAACCTAATTCAAATCCTAACCATAAATTTCTTTTTATTTCTCCTTTTCTTTTTTCCTCTTCTTTTTCTTTTCATTCTCCTCTTGTCTTAATTGTCATGCTTCTTCCCTTTCCTCTTCAGGCTATATACCACCTCTTGCATGGCTCTTTTTCTCTTCATTTCTCGTGCACTACCCTTTGCACCTACTCCATGAACCTACCCTTGAAACCATATATGGCACAACAAATCCTCACCCTTTCTATGAATATGTTAAGAGAAGCCATGCTTTGAACCCAATCCCCATTTGGTCATTCCCCATTTCACACCCTCACCCTCATTCCCTTATAAATATCCACTTCCTTTCACTTTATTCCTTCACATTTGTTTAGATTTTTTTTCAACCACCCCAACCATCTTTTTTCTTCTCCTTCCTCTCCCTTCCATCGTCCATATTTTGTTTGGATTTTTTTTTTCCACCACCAGTAGTACTAGCCATTGAGAACCTCCATTTCCTCAAGCAATCAATAGTCATCTACCTACCCATCAATCCTATTCACACTATCACCCATCCATCACCACCAAGCCATTGTCTTTCCCTTCCCTAAATTTCCCTATTTCTAGTTTAGTTCGTTGCATAGTTTTTCACCCTCCCTCACATGAGCTATAAACACTCCTTTACACAACCTACACTCCATATGAACCCTTCTTTGCACAATCATGATCCTTCACACAAGTTTTGCACCACTCCTTGCACTATTTTGCCCTTTACAACCTCATCACCACCAATCTCCATCCATTATTCTCTATCCCTAACACATTTGACCACCTTCACCCTACCCCCATTGACCTCTATTTTTGTTGCATCTTCCCCATCTGAGCCATCACTTTTGTAGCCTCTTCTATAGTCAACCATCACAAACAATAGCTACCACCTTCACATCCACAACCAACTATCCTTTTTTCCCCGTTCATCCTCAGCCTAACTCTCACCACCATTCCTAGCTCCACCACTTACTTCACCACCCAACACCAACCACCTACCTCTCCTTTGGTTCCACCTCAACTAGCACCAATAGCCCATGTTGCACCACCCATAACTGCATTACTAACCCACAAGACCACCACCTTCCATGCATCACCGCCTTATTCCATCCTCACCTAGATGCGTGTCACACCCACATAGCCACCTCATAACTGGATTACACCCCATTGTAGCCACACACTTTGTTATACCACTTTTCAACACAACTAGCTCTATTGGTGTTGAGCCTTATTTTGTTCAAGTTTACTCCATTTCCCATCCTCCATTGAATTACTTTTTCCTGTATATTTTCCCTAAGGTCTAACCATGTGTCATTCTTGATTATAGGTGATATTCTAATAGCATTGGAGGAGAAGTGTTAGGGTTATATGTGCTTGAGATTAGAGAGATTTCTATAATAAGGATATATGTCATAGTATAGGTTTTGTATACAAAAGTGAAATTTATAGAAATCTCATTTTTGGTATCATTTTATGGATTATTTCATGATGATAATGTCTTCGTATGTTATGTTGTGTGGTACTGTGGAAAAATGAGTGATACATAAAAAGCATTTATTTATGAGTATCATTTAGTTAAGCTTGTTTTGCAAGTGTGTGGATGGAATGAATCACTATCAAAGTTAGGCTACAAGTTTTGGCTTTATATATACATATATGGTTAATTATTTTCATGATGAGATGTATTGGAGGTTAAAAACCATTCATATTAGGTCTTGATGGATTTTTGTGAAAATATAGACATTTTTGTTATCTTAAGGGAAATTTTGTTAATATTAATAATATATGGAATATTTGGTATTTTCTTGTGATATTTGGTTCAAAATATTCTAAATATATTATGGCAAATATTTTGAGTAATTATGAATGGCGTAAATCCAATAAAATGAGAAAATAGCTTAATTTGGGAATAGTACTCGTATAGGTAGGGTCATTATCACTTCTGTAAAACTTTGGAGTTATACCTTTATTTTTGGATAGGTTATTAATATTTTCATTTTAGGAATTTTTATTAACATTGGTAGTTACATGAGTCTTATGAAAAAATATATGCCTAATTTGTGAAATTAAGATTTCATTTAGATTTATAAATAGTAACTTTAGAGGTAGAGTTATTATAAAATGTGTAAAAAAATTGGAGTTAAACCTTGATATTTAGATCTATTTTTAATAATAATATTTTAGGTATGTGTATTAAATGTGGTGTTAAAATGAATATTATGAAAGAAGTTATGCTTATCTTGTGAAATTAGGGTTTCTTAAAAGAAACATGGCATTTTTCCTTGAGGGATATCCTTGTATTTATGTGCTTATGTGTTATGTGTTTCAAATGATTATGTTAATTTGGATTATGCTTCTTGAAACTATATATGTGCATTTACATAATAATCTTGATAAAGATAATAATGGATAAGGCATTAACCACTTAAAGTGAAAGATTATGTGAGTCTCAACCGAGGTATTATGTTTGTTCTACTAGAAAATAAGAATAGCCCATAAGAATTTTTTCCTAAGAGGTGATTCAAACCATTCCACTGATTTAAGAATAGTGGTCAGGAGTATGTTACCTTCATAGATATGGTATAGGTTCTACTGGAAGATAATAGTGCCTTAGAAGCACTTTACCATAAGACGTGCTTCATTCTGTTTTATTGGATTAAGAATAGTGAGGTCTCTAAAATCAACATAAATAAGAATGTGGATTATGATTATATCTAATACTGGGTATCTAAAATTAGTTCTTACCTTCCATCATATGTTAATCTATATGCATGCTTATTCTTCTATGTGACCTTATGCATTTTGTATAATCCTACTATAATTTTATTTTTTCCTTACTTAGTATATAGTGTGTTGATCATCCATTTCATGGATGTTACTCAATCTAATGAGAAAATGGTTTAGATGATTTTGTTTAGGTCATTGAAGAACCCTTAGATGATTTTATTACTTATGACGCTTTGCGTAGGGAATACTGATGATTTTATCCTTAAAATTTGGGACATACAATCATGTTACTCACTTTTTAACTTTAGACCAGATACCTTTTGAGAATCTTAGTTCCAACGTATCCCTTTTATATTTTGGATATTATAAATGAAGGTAACTCTAAAATATTATTCAATTTTATGAATCTATCTCATTCTTTGTTTTAATGGGTTTTAAGTATTATATATTCAATGTAAGGATGGTATGGTGAGCTAAACTTATGTCAAGTACACTGGTAACACCCAATTATAATATTATTACACTTTTGCTAAAATTAAAAAAAATTAGTTGTAAATTTTTTGATATTACAGATATATTTTAGTATTTTGGAAAATTATGAAATTGTGACATTATATATGCATAAAGGAGTTCTTGGCATAGGGTTATTAGAGCATAATTGAGCCTTTTTCCTCTTATTTGACATGTTCATAAACTTAGTTACCTCATTTACTTAAATTATGATGATATTTTATGTTAATTTTAGATGCATATTCTGAAAGATATGGAAAGAATGAATATATGGATTTTTTACAACATTATGTTCTTTCTATATGATGCTAGAATTTTCATGTATTATGTCTATTACATGTGTTTGGTTCTGTGTTTGAGAAGTTAGGTTATGGGATATCTTTTAGAAGGCATTTTTAGACATTTTGGTATTTTAATTCCATTAAATGAATAAATTTTATATTAAAGAGGTAATGGATGTAAAGGGGGGAATATATCATAAATGATATATTAGGCTTTTGTGATCAAGGGAATATGTCATATATGGATGAAAAGGGAATATGTCTTGTAAATGATTCCATGCAAGGTATTCGATGGTGATCAAGAGTGATGTACTTGTTAGATCCAAGCTTAGAAAGAAGGTTATCTAGATGTCGCACTATATAACAAACCATTTGTGAATTCAAATAATTTTATGGACTATTATATCCCTTCCATCTTTTATATTTTATCATTATATTTATATTTTGTTGATCGATGTATTAGGATGTTTATTGCTCTTATAGCATCATTTGGACTTATATCATCATTTGAAATTCCTCTTTTATTTAATTATCATTGTTTAAGTTATAATGTTTTAGTCTTGCATTTGGTATAAGAAATATGTGGATACCAGGCTCATATGTAATAACAACCTTTTAAATTATTGTTAATGCTTCCACAAATTATTGTTTTAAAATGGAATTTCCTAGTTTTATATTTTGGAGTGATCCATGTCACATTATGTCCATGTCTAAGAGTATGTCTTGTGATTACTTCATGTCATACTTTATATCATGCCTTGTGTAACTCATATTATAACATTCTTTTATAAATGATTGTATCATACTTGTGTGTTATCATCTATTAAGTGATATATTAAGTAAGTTGTATATGATTTACTTAGTAGATATTTTGTGTAGATACTACATTTGTTCCAAATGATGTTGTGTAGGTGAGACATGATAAAGATAAATGTTGAGATGTTGAGGATTGAGCATTGGCCATCCAGAGCATTGCATATTTTGATTCCCTTGCAATTGTTTTGTATATTTTAAACCCTTATATGGTATCAATATTTTATCTAGATCTTCACATATGCTATTTTGATTTGCAAAGTATTTTGAGTTACATAACTCTTGGGTATCTTACCATACTTTTTATTATTGTATTCATATTCCATTCTATTAATTATTGCTGTTTATTCTATTAATTATGTTGATGTTTAATTAAGTTCATTCAATAAAGTTTGTTTGGTTTTTAAATAATTGCATCTAATATAAGTTTGGTGATGATTATACCTAATTTTATAATAAGTGTGGCGACAGCATCTTCAATTTAGTTCTAAATCCTCTACAAATGAAAATTAGGTAAGTGCTTAAGTTCTAGGAAAATAGACTTGTTACACTATATCTTGATAATACTATGGATACTTTTAATTGATGTAAAAAGTATCATGCATCAAACTGGATCATAAACTAGCCAATTGAAAATATTAGAATAAACTACATATATTCTTCTAATATTATAAATAATTCTCTTAGGCAAGCATTATGTATGATATTATGCATCTCAATTCTTCTAGTCCCGTGTCGTGTACACATGTATACTATTGTGCTATTATATTGGAGCCAATGTGTCGTCCTTTAAGCAGATAATGCTTTATGGTTTTTCTTTTTCCTTTTGTGCATATTCTGACCGTGATCAGGTAGGTTTCCGCTGACGCATCACTCCCTTGCAATTGCAAGCTATGTCATTATGCTTGAGAATTATCCTATACAAGGACAACGAAGAAACAAACCGTTGAGGCTTATTCCTCAAAGTCGAATATCATTATCACTTACATTCTGTTTGGTTTAAGCAAACTAATAAAGAAAGAAAAAAAATTAGAAGGAAAATATTTAAATGGTGTTTGGTTAGTAGGAAAATTATAAGGAAAGAAAATAATGAGGAAAGGGTGGGGGATTATTATACAGAATCATTTTCCTCGGCTAAACCTGAGGAAAATAACACGGAAGGAAACAAATTGAACTCCCCCGACTCAAGAGCCTGGCCTCCATCGTCTTCCTTCGCCTTCGTTCTCCATAAGTGCACCAACATTTTTGCCACCTCTGTACCAGATTCTTAAGCAGTATTAGAAACCCAAATGCACTAGTAGGAAAGAGGAAAAATACAGAACACGAAGAAAGTATTCTTCTCGATCAATCTTCCTCTGCAATTTTCTGGTATGACATCACCTTCGATTTTTCTTTCTCCTTCAACATCTCGTTCTTCCATCTTCATCATCTACATGATCTATCTTTTCTAATTTTTCTTCATTCATCTATGTATACTTCACAGAGAGTTAGCCAATTTGTGTATTCGATCTGAATAGGTCA
Source organism: Tamarix austromongolica (assembly GCA_039764185.1). Classification (NCBI taxonomy): domain Eukaryota; kingdom Viridiplantae; phylum Streptophyta; class Magnoliopsida; order Caryophyllales; family Tamaricaceae; genus Tamarix; species Tamarix austromongolica. Next base: position 23,711,302 of record CM077818.1, on the reverse strand, counting down.
GTTCTCTTTTGGTTGGAAGTTAATAACGTATTTGATTTTGGAACCCTAATATTATTGTCCTGTTTGGGGTTGATTAGGATTGGTTTAGATTTAAACATAATAATCCAATCATTGGTTTTGGGCGAATCTGAAATCTTCTACGTGTGTTTATATATGACGAGAGAAAATATATTCTATTTCGATTCAAAGCGCCATTTACAGCATACATAAACCGACCTTTCATGGCAATGCTTCTTTTTTGACGATTCTCAATGTTACTGAAGAAAGCTTTCAGAGTTTGAGAAGTATATCTTCTTCCTGTTGTCATTCTTTTACCTTTCTGCGGAATAGATTAGATTAGTTCTGCCATTTTGGAAAGTTGGTGGAGGTGTAATAGGAGGGCTTGCTTGCTCTTTTTACCTTAATTCTATATTAGGTTAGATTGGTAGAATAAATACAGGCGCATTTCTACATTGATATTTTTTTCCTGAATAATTAGGGTTTTGGAGTGATTAACTCTAGGTCGTTGTGATTAAGTAGGATTCGAGTAGCTAATTACGATTTGTTGAGGATAATTAAGGTTTGGGATGGCTAAGTATGGTTGTTATGGTAAAATAGGGTTAAGAGTGGTTAACCACGGTTTGGTATGGACAATTAGGGTTGGTTATGGCTACTTAGAGTTGTTTGGTGTTATCATGTGTATTATTGATTAAAGTGTAGTTATGAATGTGGAATTTTATTGTTTGTGATGTGTAAAGCATAAAGAGAATGATTTATGCATATCAATGGTGAAGATCTTTTGAATAAGATATGTTAATACACTAACCCCTTATAGAGAAAGATGTTGAGCCAGACCCAGACCAGTCCATCGGCAAATAATAGTGGCAGGGTATGTTACCCTCGTGACCGGTCCACCAGCTATAATAGTGGCAGGGCATGGCCCTCATGACCGTTCCACCGGCTATAATAGTGGGGGATTCTGTGCTTAACAACTAATCACAATAATGGTAAGAGACATGGGAAAGATACAAATATTTACAGTGGAACACCTTGTGAGTCGGGGTCAGACCGATCCACCGACAAATAATAGTGGCAGGGTATGTTACCCTCATGACCGGTCCACCGGCTATAATAGTGGAAGGGCATGGCCCTCGTGACCGTTCCACCTGCTATAATAGTGGGGTTCCTGCACTCACATGGACTATTAAAGAAAATGTGTGGAATGAACGTATTATTAATGAGAAATAAGAATAAGTCATAGAAAAGTATTCAGGCCTTATCTTGTGGGTTATCGCATGTTATCTATATGATTGTGCTATGTATGCTATGTGGTATGATTGTATGGTTGGCCTTAGAGCACCTGCGCCCTTACTCAGTATTGGACCCATACTGATACTACCTTGATCAAATGGATCCTGTGATGATCCACCGATGGTGGGGAGCAGACCTCCTATGCAGGTTTGATCGGTTACTAATTGTGGGGTGGAAGGCTTGGCTTGAGTGAGTAGGCGATCCGGATATTGGTCCATTGGGATCTGTTTTATTAAGCTATATTTTGTACTATGCTTCTTGTTTTGAAACCATACTCTTAAGTTGTATTCCTAAACGATATTCTAACTGTTGTTGACTCGTATTTTCGTGAATGACCTATGTTAACTACGTACCTATGTTTTGATGATTCTTACTTAATGATTGTTTACTTTAGCCTTAACACTTAGTATCATAACGGTAGGAGTGAACCAGTCTGGTACTAAGTGTGGCGGTAATACCCCCAAGTTTACGGTTTTAATTCTTCCGCTTCCGCTAAACCTCTGGATTTAAACGAAATTTTTCAGTAGTAAATTTGGGGGTGTTACACAACACATGTATGACTCCTAGCTTACTATCTCCCTAATCTAACCCTGGCCCTATGGAAACCCTAACTTCCAATTCTAAGGTATCCTCACCCCCTAAAGATCTTTTGAGCCCCTAAATTATCAAACACCCTAAATATGCCATTAGAACCCATTTACTCTCGAGTCATAGCCCATTTCCCCCCATTCCTCACATGTAATAACAATTATCCCCTAGGGTTACCCCTCAAAGCCCTAGTTTGGCCTAAATGAGCCCAACCCATCCTCCAATACTTAGTTAGCCTTAAACACCCACAACCATGCATATGCTACCATAATCATCCATCCCCCAAGGTTTTCTAGCCTAAGTCCTCTATTTTGCATATGTGAAAACAATCTCCCCAAAGGACTCCTCTCGAAACTCTAATCTCCCTTTTGTATTTGTATCCACTCCTATGTATCACACATAACCATTTGACTTACCATATGTTCCCCACAAAGCATACCGAACACCTTAGTTCAAAGACACAACCTAACCCCCCATCTTACACATGTGATAGTGACCTAACATTAGGGTTTGAACCCCCAAAACCCATTTCACCCCTTAGTACTTTCCCCATATCACAACATCCAAAGGATCCTCTTATGGTTTCCAAACTATCCAATAACACCATCATCTTCCCCCATAACCTTCCTTTACGACCATCTCTCCCTTAGTCATCCCCAGACATAGCCACATTAAGTTTAACTCAATTTTGGCATGGTCAACTCTCTCCATGCAACATTTACCCCAATCCCTATTTATATTTATCATACTTATTATTTAATATTTTTCCAAGGAATATTTGTAATACCCCGTATTTTTAAAATCCAGATTTATTAAGTTTAATGATTTTATTAGCGTAATTTGATGTAAATAATTAATTATTCTAATTTCGTTTCGTTTTATAGATTTATCGATGATTTCGAATTCATAATTGAATGTAATTAATCATTGTCGTTGCAAACAATTCTAGACAAATTCGTTCACGACAGTGATTTTATTATATTCTTATGATTTCGATCTTCGGTTAAAAATATATATTCCCGTTCTTTCTCGTATTTTGGGTTTTAATATTTTAATTCGTTTTCGATTATATCTTCGTCATGTGATTACGACTTTGTTTTGAAGTTATATTTCGTTGACGAAATATATTATTTAAGTTATAGAATTTCTATTTAAATAGTTAAATTTATTCTAATAATTTTATCCGTAGAAAATATTTCCGACTTTAAATTTATTTGTTTTCGGTAATCGTTAATATTTTCGGAAAGTTTTAAATTAAAAAGATTTTCGGAGTTTATTTATGAAATTCTTTCTGGAATTAATTCTCTTTCGTTTTATGCTTTTTGGTTTACGGAAAACCGATTTCAAAAATTATTTAAATTAGCCTCGGTTTATTAGAAATTAATTTAAATATTTACTTTTATGCTTTCAAATAGTTTTTCGAGGTCTTATAATACATTTCTGTAAATAATTCAAATTTTTATGTTCGTTGGTAAATTCTGCCAAAAATGTTTCCGAAATTTTATATATAGTTCTTTTATTTATTTTAAGCTTTCGGAAACTTACGAAATAATTTTCGTTTGATAAATTTTAGATAAAATCTTCCAATATTAATTTTTAAGCTTTTAATATTTTATTTGATACTTGTTTTGTAAAAAAAAAAAAAAAAAAAAAAAACCCAAACCCGTCGGAACCCCGAGCCCCCCCTCTCTTCTTCTTCTTTTTCTCTTCCCTTTCCCCGACTCCCTGTCCCGTAACCGAAGCCCCAGCCTCCCTCACCTCTCTTCTCCTCCCCAGCTCCTCCCTGCGTCTCCTTCGCCGGCCACGACCGACCACCTGCAACCGGCGACGCCGCAACCTATAGCAACGGCCGCTGTAGTAGCAGCAACCACCAGCAGCAGCGCGCAGGACCACCAGCAACAGCAGTGACGAGCAGCAACGCAGGCTGCGCCGCCGTCGCTCGGTCACCGGCGAGCTCGGGTGACGACCGACGAGCCACCCCCGGGCCCCGACGAAGCTTCTCCGGCCTCCCCGTGCTCTGATTTGTTGAGTTTCGTTTGGTATAAATTTCTGAAAACCCTAACCCTTGTTTTGATTAATTGGGTATGAATTAGCTTATAAAAAGCTAAATTGATTATTTGTTTATGTATGTATATGCTGTAAGATTGATTTGGATAGGTTAATTGTGTGGTTGTGTTGGAATTTTGGGAAAATTAGATTTTTAGCCGGGTTATGCCCGAATTTTTCGGATTCGTCCGTTTTTGCGATTTCGGACAAATTGATTATACAATATGTTTTAAAATGTATCTTATTTCATGTTGGAACCGTCAATTTGAGAAATTTATGCAGAATTTATCGGAATTTGATTCCTTGGTCAAATTTTGGGTGTAATGAAATTGGGTCGTATAATTGAGTCGTTTCGCTCAATTGATTTTATAATATTGTTTAAAATGTATTTAATTTTATATTAGAAGTGTTGATTTGGGAAAATTGTGCGTAATTGATCGGAATTGGATTTTTAGGTCAAAACTCCCGCGGGTTTAAATTGGTTTGGGTAATCGGGTTATTTTATTCAATTGACTATGTAAATTACATTATAATATGTTTAATTACACTTTCGAACCGTCAATTGATATGTTTTGACAAGAATTGATCGGATTTGCGTTCCGGGCTCAAAAACCCTAATTGGGCTAAATTGTGTATTTCTTTTACTAGTTTTGAGCAATTGATTATTTGATATGTTATAAAATGTGTTTAATTGCATTTCTAAACATTAAATTTGATTAAATTTATAGAATTTTAACGAGTTGTATTTTCGGGCCTAAAACCCTAAATTTCAAGTGAAATTATGAAGTCGATTGCTTGTATTGTTGTTTTTTTTTTTCAAAATTGAATGTATAGAAATAGTTGAAATGGTATTAATTGCTTTCTAATACCTTTAATTTGAATTGATTAAATTGAACTACCTGAGTTTACGCCGTGGACTTTAAAACCCTGATTTTGAAAATTGATCATCTGGAATTGATTTATCGGAAGATCGTTTTGTTGGAATTGATTGTCTAGATTTATCTAAAATTAGTTTAATTGTGTTTTAAAACTATCAATTTGAGGTAATCAAAGTGATTTGGCCGATTTGTGGTTTAGGCATTAAAAACCCTAATTTTCGGGGATGATTTTATAAAATTGATTTTTGCTATGTGTATTTTATCTAATCGAATTCTATCCTTGGGTTCTAAACCATGTAAATTCTGTTTTAACCTAATCGGTTTGGATTTGGGTTCTATGTAAATGGTTGGGTTACCTATTTAGTTGTAAAACCTAATAAATAAGTTATTTTCGATAAATTACCTTATGATCGATTACTCTTTCTCAAGATTTCCAAATTAAGTTGAAATGTCCCAAAGGATAATTGTATTAATCCGTTTTGATTTAGTTTTAACCTTAAATTTTATTAGAGCTATGCTTTTAAGTTTTAATTTTGGACACGTTTTCTAAGAAAGATAATTTGTGTCGTTTGTGTGTATTTAATTAGAGTATGTGAATTATTGATTGATAGGATAGTTTCTAATTTAGTTTTTCGATTTCTATCGGATCTAGGAAAGCTTTCTCGTGGATCCACGAGCTAGGGATCTCTCTCCCTCTTACGTCACTTAGCTAGCTTCGGATCCAGGTAAGTCTCTACTTACCTCTACTTGTGGGTGTTTAGTAAGGACGAAGCTAATGGCCTTGTGCTATGTGGGACATGGATGTGTTGAATGTTGTGTATGCCATGTTATGCCATGTATTATATGATTTGTGTATAACTTGCCTTATGTGTAGCGCAGCTTGGAGATTGAGGTATGTTGTATGTGCTCCCATGATATGAGCATGACATGTATATGTATGATGTTTATGATGTATTATGTTATGGCCCTCTAGGACATGCATATTAGGATAAATGGTAATATGAGTTGGGAACCATCATGGGAGTCTTGAAGTTTGTATGATGGTATTAATGTTCTAGGGCGGTACTAGTGGTTCGCATGGTGGTATTCGGGTTGTATGGTGGTATTTATGATTTTATGGAGGTATTAATGTTGTATGGTGGTATTAGGGTTTTTATGGTGGTATTAATGTTCGTATGGTGGTATTAATGATTGCAAGGTGGTATTAATGGCTGCATGATGATATTAGGGTTTACATGGTGGTATTAGGGTTCACATGGTGGTATTAGGGTTTGTATGGTGGTATTTGTGATTTCATGGTGGTATTAATGGCTTATGGTGGTATTAGGGTTTGCATGGTGGTGTTATGGTTGTATGGTGGTATTAATGTTTGTATGATGGTATTAGGGTCTGCATGGTGGAATTAGGGTTTTGCATGGGAGTTAACGATTGTAGGGGATTTAGGGTTGTATGAAAAGTTCGAGAGGTTGTGTGGGATGTGTAACGTTTGCGTGGGAGCAAAATTTACGTATGATAGGTTGATTGGGATGTAAGGGAGGTAATGCAAGTATGATTTGGGTGTTTAACAGTTTTGGACGGAGAGTAGTACGTGGAGTATCATAAGGGTATGGAGGAGACAGAATTAGGGTTTGGAGTGATTAACTCTGGGTCGTTGTGATTAAGTAGGGTTGGAGTAGCTAATTGTAATTTGTCGAGGATAATTAAGGTTTGGGATGGCTAAGTATGGTTGTTATGGTAAAATAGGGTTAAAAGTGGTTAACCACGGTTTGGTGTGGACAATTAGGGTTGGTTATGGTTGCTTAGAGTTGTTTGGTGTTATCATGTGTATTTATTGACTAAAGTGTAGTTATGAATGTGGGATTTTATTTGTTGTGATGTGTGCAGTATAAAGAGAATGATTTATGCATGTCAAGGGAGATGTGTGATTTAATAAGACACTGATAAGACATTAATCACGTAAAGCGAAAGATGTCGAGCCGAGCCTGTGATCCGGTCCACCGGCTATAATAGTGGATCAGAGGCGTTTTGCCCTGTGCGTTTATTTTCCGGTCCACCGGCTATAATAGTGGATCAGAGGTGTTCTGCCCTGTGCGTTTATCTTCCGGTCCACCGGCTATAATAGTGGGGGATCTCGTGCTCGACAAACCAAACGTATAAGTTAATCCATGGGAAAGATACTAAGTACTTAAAGCGAAACACCATGTGAGTCGGGGCTGTGATCCGGTCCACCGGCTATAATAGTGGATCAGAGGCGTTTTGCCCTGTGCGTTTATTTTCCGGTCCACCGACTATAATAGTGGATCAGAGGCGTTCTGCCCTGTGCGTATATCTTCCGGTCCACCGGCTATAATAGTGGGGCTCCCGCGCTCACATGGACTAATAAAGAATGCGTTGAATGAATCTGAATGAAGTAATCCACAGGGAAAATACTAAGTACTTACAGCGAAACACCATGTAAGTCGGGGCTGTGATCCGGTCCACCGGCTATAATAGTGGATCAGAGGCGTTTTGCCCTGTGCGTTTATTTTCCGGTCCACCGGCTATAATAGTGGATCAGAGGCGTTCTGCCCTGTGCGTTTACTTTCCGGTCCACCGGCTATAATAGTAGGGCTCCCGTACTTACATGGATTATTAAAGAATATGTGTGGAATGAATATACTATTAATGAGAATAAAGAATAAGTCTAATTGGACTATGACCAGCTTCTACTATATGTATTACCACATACTGTTTATGTGCATAATGAGTCACTTATTATTTCGGTTATACCACGCTTATATGTTAAATGGGATGTTGCATATGTTTTATATGTTACTATGAGTGTATGGTAAGATTCATGCTGTGGGTTGTGAGTATGTATGATATTGTATTAACGTATTGTACTATAATTTAATATGCACTTGATGATATCTCTCCTATAAGGTAGGTTAGCGAGACTTACTCAGTATTGGACCCGTACTGATACTACACTGGTTGAATGGGTCCTGTGATGATCCACCGACGGTGGGGAGCAGACCTTTGATGCAGGTTTTGATCGGTTACTGTTTTGGGGTGGAAGGCTTGACTTGAGTGAGTAGGCGATCCGGATAATTATCCTTCGGGATTTGTTAGTTTACTTGTATTCATCCATTGGAAGTTGCAAGTATTGTATTTAAATTTCCAATGATTTTGTAATTGACTTTTAATTTCTCGTAACGCTGTTATGCTTTAAAATTCGGATTTAATTGTTTGACAGGTTTTAGCCTTGCATCTAACATGAGATAGATGGTTGACATTTATCTTGTGTTAGATGTGGCGGTAACATTTCCCAAATTCGCTCCTAGCTTCCGCTTTAATCTTTCAAAAAAATTTTTTTTTTTCAGGAGTGAAATTTGGGGGTGTTACAATATTTGGCTAACTTTTTCCCCTAGGGTTTCCCTATATGCCATCTCCCACCATATTAACCCAAAATGCCCGGGGCCTCCAAACCCTACCTAAGCCTCGTATCCTAAAATACACAAATTTCTCATAATACTCAAGACATGAAGTACCACACAATAAAACTTCACAACAACATATAAATCAAGTAGTCAAGACCACACATACTCTTACCTTAGGTCCTTGCAAGTCAAGATGCACAACAACCTTAGAACATATATATTTTATACACGTATACACTTATCATACAATAGAATCACATAAGCACAAAAAGCCTAATTATAACTATACCTTTACCAAAATAGCTCCAATCTTACAACAATATCTCTATGCCTCCTCCTTTGTGGATACAAGTACAATAACTAAAAATAGGAATACCAACTTAAGATAATTTATATTTTTCCTACCTTTTTTCTTTCCTTAATCAAAATAATAATAATAATAATAATGGATTTAATTAAGAGAAGCTCAAAATGGATGAAGAGGGGAGTAGTGTGACCAAAATAGGCAAAAGGAGTAAAAAGTGGTACAGTGGGGTTCGCAACAATGACACAAGGTGGAGGTAGATTTTTGGTTGGGAAAGGAGTGGGGCTTAGTTATTTGGGGTTGTGGGTGGTGTTATCACTAGGTGGGCTAGTAGGAGGGGAGGTGGTTCATAGCAGTAGCTATGGTGGTGCAAATGAGAGGGAGGGAGGAGAAGAAGGGGAAATGGAGGGGAAAAGGTGGTGGAGAGGGCTGGCTGCATAGGGTGGGCATCTGTGCAGGAGGTAGAGGTAGGGCGGCAGTGCAAAGAGAAGGAAATGGGTCGATGGTGGTGGCGGCGACTCGAGGTGGCGTTGGGCAACACAACCTACCCATTTTGCACACTCGTGGAGAGGAGAGGAAGGGGAGAAAGAGGGAGGTGAGGGGCTTAGTAGGTGCACGATAATATAGAGAAAGGAGAGGAGTGGAGTTGGGGTGGTGGCATGGTCTGGCTATAGCGACAGCAGCAGCTGAAGGCAGGGGAAGAGGAGAGAGTAGACAAGGGTGAATGAGGGGGAAAAGAGGAGAGGTAGAGTTGGGGTATTTATAGGCAGTGGAGGAGGATAAGGGCAAGAGGGGAAAGGGGAAAAGGGTAGTTGGTTACTGGGCGGTTAGCGGTGGTAAAAGGAGGACGGTGTAGGCATGCATGCAAGGGAGTTATATGGAGTGCAAGGCATGTAGAAGGCATGTAGGGGGACCGTGTAGGGATATGCCAGGAATGTGTGTAGGGGGTTGTAGGGATTGTAGGGCATGTAGGGATGTGCAAGGGGGTCATGTAAGGATATACCATCATGTATACCCTACATGGCTGAAAAAGGAAAAAGGGAGGGGAGGTTGGCTAGGTGCAGTGGGGGTTGGGTATGAAAATGGTAACGGGGAGGGGGTGCGTGCAGGGTTGCACATGGGAGGTAAGGGATGGGGAGTGAAAGAGAAAAGGATAAAAAGGAAGGGAGAGAAAAAGAAAATAATAAAAAAGGAGGGCGGTTAGGCCATCTCCCATGGGGAAAGAAAGAGAGGGCATTCGGGCCAGCTGGGGGGAATGAAAGAAGTGAAGATAAGGGAGTGTTAGGCTACTGTAGCGCAGCCCAAGAGGGGGGAAAGAAGAAGAAGAAAGAAGAAAAAAGAAATAAAAGGAAAAGAAGAAAAAAGGGAAAAAGGGAAAAAGGGAAAAAAAAAAGAAGACAAAAAGAAGAAAAAGGGAAAAGAAAAAAAAGAAGAGGAGATGGTAGGATCTTTGGGTGGTTTGAAAAATGAATAAAATAATTAAAAATTATTAAGTTTACCTATAATTTATTTTTAGATTAGATATTTTTTTAGATCTCGTATTATCATCATCATCATCATCATCATCATCATCATCATCATCATCATCATTATTATTATATGTACCTATATTTCATTTCATTTATTTTATTTTATTATTCTATTATTTATTCTTAGGAAAATCTTTGGGGTATTATAGGGTCGTTATGCCTTTTGGGGTATGTAATACGCCTAGTTCTCTTATAAGACTCATAAATGAACTTCGTCATCCTTTTATAGGTGACTTCATCATATTTTATTTGGATGATACACTTGTATATAGCAAGACTGAACATGATCATCTTCTATATTTGAGGAAATTATTTGATAAACTCAGGGAAACTAAGCTATATGGAATATTGGAAGAATGTGATTTTATGTTTTCAAGTATAGTTTTTCTTGGTTATATTATTAGTGATGGGGGTATTAAAGTTAATCCTGTAAAAATACAAGCTATTTAGTAGTGGCCTATTCCTAAAGACATACATGAAGTAAGAAGTTTCCATGAGTTAGCTTATTTCTATAGGAGATTTATTAAAAATTTCTCTACTGTATCCGCTCCTTTACTCAACTTATGAAAAAAGGAGACTTTGTTTTGGGAAAAGAAAAAATTGAAGATTTTGCTACTCTCAAGGATAAATTGTGCAATTCTATTATATTATATATTCCTAATTTTGACCTACTTTTTTTAGGTAACTTGTGATGCAAGTGGAGTAAGTATTAGAGGAGTTCTTTCTCAAGAAAAGAAGCCTATAACATATTTTAGTGAAAAATTAAATGGTGCTAGATTAAAGTATTCTACCTATAATAATAAATTATGTGACATTATATGAAGTGTAGAAATATAGATTCATTAACTGAGGCTTAAAACCTTTGTGCTACATTTTAATCATGAGAGTTTAAAATATTTTCATGACCAAAAGAAATTGAGTCCTAGACATGTAAAGTGGTAAGCTTCCTACAATCCTTCATGTTCTTTGTCAAATACTTAGATGGTAAGAAAAATATAGCGGTTTGTGCTCTTTCTAGGAGATCTGTCTTACTTATCATGCTAGATGTAAAATTATTAAGATTTGAAATGTTAAAAGAGATATATCCTAATGACAAAAACTTTTATGAAGAATATCAATTGTGTAAAGTAAATGGGAGTTATGGTAATTATACTATACTAGATGGTTTGTTACATAAATGTTATGTTTCAAGGACATTTAAAGTGTGTAATTTGTCTCATTATTATAATGATGTCAATTTGATGACAAAGTCTTCTCAATTTGCGAATAATGATACAGAAACATAAAAAAAATGATCCTCAAAATATTGATTTGGTGTACTTATTTTTGGAGACAATTACATTGTTTGTCTTTGATGATAATTCTTTAACTAACTTTAATGGTATTGCCTTAAGTCATTCTTGTAGGTATATAATATATTTGCAGAAATATGATAAAAGAATATAAGAAGCCAAGATGCTTAAGATTTTCACATATTACAAGCTATTAGAAAGGAGGCTATGTTGGGAATGAAAGATGCAACATGGAAGAGTGGTGGCATATGCCTCATGACAACTAAAACTGCATGAATATAACTACTCGACGCATGAATTAAAGCCTCTTGTGGTAGTGTTTTCTCTTAAGATCGAGAGGCACTATCCCTATGGATTTTAGTGTAAGTTCTACACTAACCATAAAAGCCACAAGTACATCTTCATTTAATGGGAGTTGAACCTAAGACAACGTTGGTGTCTGGAATTGGCCAAAGATTATGACCTAGAATTGACCTACCATGTGGGTAAAGCCAATTTGGTGGTAGATGCACTTAGAGAAAAGACATCACATTCCTTGGGCATGATTGTGCTGTTAGATCATCTATACTAAGAGATCCAAAAGATGGAGATCAAACTAATCACTGTTGGAAGTCCATAGGCGAGAATGAGGGCACTCACCATTACACCTTCAATATTTGAGGAGTTCCTATCTAATCAAGTGGGTGATGTCAAGATTGAGAAGATCTAGACTGGTATTATTAAAGGTAGAGCTGAAGGATTCTAGATCCATGAGGATGGCAGTATTAGGTACCATGGTAGATGGTGTTTGCCATTAGGGTGTGTGGATCTTAAGAGGAGGATTATTGAGGAAGGAAATTGTAATCCTTATCTTGTTCACCCTGAAGGGGATAAACTGTACAAGGATCTAAAGATGATATATTGGTTACCCTAGATGAAGCATGAAGTGGTAGAATCTGTCGCCTAATGTCTAAATTGTCAAAGTGTTAAGATTGAGCATAAGAGACCGGTAGGATTAGTACAACCACTTGAAGTTTCCGAGTGGAAGTAGGACAACATATCAATGGACTTTGTGGTTGGTATTTTGAGGACCCATAGTGGTTTTGATTCCATTAGGGTCATTGTGGATCGCTGACTAAGTTGGCCGTATTCATACCAATGAAGGCCACATGGAGCATGGAGCAACTAGCCAACTCCTATAGAAATCATGGGGTAAGACTTCATGGAGTTCCTATGAACACTGTGTCCAATTGAGACTCCATATTCTTGTTACACTTTTGAAAAAAATTGTAAGTCACCTTTGGTACTCAAGTGAAGATGAGTATGGCTTTTCACCTAGCTACTAATGGTCAGACTGAGAGGACCATTCAGAATCTAGAATACATGCTTTGAACGTGTGTGTTAGACTTTGGGGAAGTTGGGAAGATCATCTGGACTTGATCGCGCTAGTATCAAGATGGAACCTTTTAAAGATTTATATGAGAGGAAGTGTTATAGTCCTTCATGTTGGAATGACATTAGCGAAACGCTCATGTTAGGACCTGAGATAATTAAGGAGACAACTAGGCACAAATGTTTGATTTAGGATAGGATGAGTGCCACCCCTGACCGATAAAAGAGCTACACTAATTTGGAGAGACAAAATAATGGTTACAAGGTGGGTGATAGAGTCCTTTTGAGGATCTCTCCCACCAAAATAGTCATGAGGTTTAGTAAGAAGGGTAAGCTCAGTCTAATGTACATTAGACCGTACGAGATTCTGGACCATGTCGGTGAAGTTGCTTATCTCTTAGCTCTACTAATGGAGTTATCATGTATGCAAAATGTCTTTCATATCATAGCTACAGAAGTATGTAGTAGATTCTTTGCATGTTATCTTACTGGAGTCACTAAAGCTCATTGATTCTTTGGCTTATGAGGAGTGACTAGTGAGTATTCTGGACTCCAAGAAGAGAGAGTTTTGTACGAAGACCATTACATAGATGAAAGTTCTTTGGGCATGATATGGTATAGAGGAGGATACTTGGGAGGCTAAGGATGAGATTCGAGCCAAGTATCTCGAGTTGTACTCATAATTGTTACCTTAAGTGTAAATCTTTTTTCTTTAAAGGGGTAGTACCCTTTTTTCTTGAATGTGAATATGAGGTGTGTTTCACCTTATGTGCAATGATGTGATTTTATGGTTATAGGCTTTGGGGATGCAACCTCTTTATGGGGTAGTATTGTAATATCCCACATTTTTATAAGATGGTTGAATGAGAAACTATGCCAATTTTAGGCCTTTGATTTTTATTTAATGTTATGATTTGATTTGGGATAGAGTTTGATTTAAAATCATGTTGAAAAATGAAGTTTATTAAGCTTTGCAGGCAAACCCATCGTCTGGTTTGTTGTTTCACCAAATTTGGATTCCTCGATCAAATCAATTGACTAGTTGGGGGAAACCGATCAATTGATAGTAGAACAATCGATTAGTAGACCCAAACCCATAGACTAGTTTATCAAGATGGTCATATTTTTTAGCTTTACTTTTTCTAAAAAATTCCTTACACTAAAATGAAACATTACCAACCCATGCCAATTTGTCCCTAAGAGATTCCTAACCATTTTTATGATGCATTTAGTTAGAAATATTACCCCGAATTGATCTAGTGGTCGAGTGGGACAATTGAAGGAGAGAGATAACATCGGCATTATCTTCCTCCTCTCTCCTTTGCACGATTATAAGATCAAATGCTTTAATCTAAGGTATGATTCTAAGCAGCAAGAAGATTTCTTCTACGCTGATGTTCCATTACTCCATTTGTGAATGCTAATTTTGGTCTAATTGACTTACATTCTCTAGAGACACCATTTTAGCTCTAGAGAATATATATCAGCAAATCCTAGACAAAATTCGTCCATTTTGATCGAATTTAAATGGTCAATGGTATGGTTTCTAGTTGGTTCCTAACCCCTCAATGCTTTCTTTTGATTGTTTGGCTATAAATAGCATCAACCATCTCTGCTATGCACCTTTCTTTCAGCTACCAAATTTTCTAAGTCTTGCATTCCCTCTCTTCTTTTTTCACTTTGAGTACTACTAACCAACCCTTTTACACTCTTCTAATCCTATCTCTAGCTCTCTCTTGTTTTGATTGTTAAGTAAGGAAGAGTTAGATTCTAGGAAAAATGTTGAGTGGTTAGTTTAGCTCTTCCCCTACTTTTGCCTCAAGCAGTATGTTCTTATTCCTTTTTTTTTTAGTTCAAAATTTAGTAAGGTTTAAGGTAATGTCTGAGTTTAAGATTTTTGTTTTAAGATTTTCAAAGTTGAGAATTCCCATAGTTGGAATTTTTAGTTTTTAAGGGGATGTTGCCTACATCAAGTAAGTGATTCTTATTTCTAAAATGTTTAGTGAGTATTCTTTCATGTTAGGTGTTATCTTGAGTTGATTTCTGCTGGCATGAAAGAATATAGTGGTATATATGATTTGGATGATTAGATGATATGAATTAAGTAAAAAAGCATGAAAATTTGGTAAAAATAAGATATGATGATTCCATGTTGAGAAATGCATGTTAATTTAGTTGAAATTATGTTAAACTATGTTGATACATGTTTTAATGTAGTTAGGAATGATTTGTATGTAATAATCTACATAAAATTTATGATTTAGTTTTGTGTTATGGTAAAATGATCAACGGATTAAGTCAAACCGATCGACTGGTTTCTAAAATAGTTGATCAGTTGAACCAACCCATCAACTGGTAAGCCTATAGAGACTTTGGTCTTGCTCTCTACTTAAACCCATCGACTGGTTAGATAAAATTGATCGACTGCTTTATGAAAATTCGACTGGTTTACCCAAATCGATCGCCTAGTTTGAGGAAAGCATAGTCTGGTTGGATAAACTAATCGACTAGTCAACCTAAATCGATAGACTAGTTGAGCTATACCAATCGATTGGTTCGACTGGTTTGTATAATTTGTTTCTTTTTGGTTTGGTTATGCTTTGAGGTTATGTTTGGGACTATAACATGATTATTAGTGAGATAAAAAATGGATTTTATCATGGATTATTAGCCTAATGAAAGGATCAAAATAGATCATATTTTATGGTATACTCTACGAGTAATGTAAAGGCTAAATGGGTATTCCACTTATGATAAGTGATGATATTGAGGAAAGAGAATAAATATGGGCATGAATTAAACAATATGGTAGATATGAATGATACTGGCCAAGGACAAATGGAAAACCCACATGATTTGGAAAATGGAAAGAAAAGGATTAATATGGATTAACATGGAAAGCTGACTTGCTTGCTTTTTGTACAGGCCTTGTATGATTACCCATCTTTATGAATAAAATACTAATCACATAAATCAAAAGAAAGATGAGTGAAGTATGTTCTAGGCTACCCAATCCTCAATTAGCTATTGGGGATTAATTTGCCTTTGGGCGGGATCCTGAGAGGTCCTGGTGCCTTACCTACTCTAGACATTGATGATGTACTTAGAGGTTATCAATACTAAAGGGTCTTGTTACCTAAGTGGTTGGCTTCGACATAGACTTACGTCCATATTGGTTGGTTTTTGCCTGGACTTATGTCCATTCTGGTGATTGGCTTCGACCTAGACTTATTTCCACTTGGTGATTGGCTTCGACCTATACTTTATGTCCCTTATTTGGATAGGCTTCCATGATATGTGTGACCATGGGCTGGTGCTGTAACACCCCCAAATTTCACTCCTGAAAAATTTCGTTTAAAATCAAAAGGCTTAGCGGAAGCAAAGGATAAAACCGTAAACTAGGGGGTATTACCGCCACACTTAGTACCAGACCGGTTCACTCCTACCGTTCCAGTACTAAGTGCTAAGGCTAAATCCGATCAACATTTAGTACGAAGTATCAAAAATGCAAGACGACATTTAACATAAATCCTTAATAAGAGGTAAGTCGAACAGAAGTTAGAATACGATTTGGGATTACAACCTCAGAATATGTTTCTTGAAACAAGAACGTAATACAAAATATAGCTAAAAAAAATAAATCCCGAAGGATCAATATCCGGATTGCCTACTCACTCAAGTCAAGGCTTCCACCCCAAAACAGTATCCGATCTTAAACCTGCACAAGAGGTCTGCTCCCCACCATCGGTGGATCATCACAGGACCCATTCAACCAGTGTAATATCAGTATGGGTCCAATACTGAGTAAGTCCCGCTACCCTACCTTATAGGAGAGATATCATCAAGTGCATATTAAATCCGGGTACAACACGTTAATACAATATCATTCATATTCACAACCCACAACATAAATCTTACCATACACCTAGAGTAACATATAAAACATACGTAACATCTCATCTAACATATAAGCGTGGTATAACCGAAATACAAAGTGGCTCATACGCCTCAGGTAGGAATAATCCATATTATTAAAACTCAATACGTGGCATACTCACGTAAGCAGCATGTAGCAATACAGATAATAAAAGCTGGTCATGGTCCAATTAGACTTATTCTTTATTCTCATTAATAATAGGTTCATTCCACACATTTTCTTTAATAATCCATGTAAGTGCGGGAGCCCCACTATTATAGCCGGTGGACCAGAAGATATACGCACAGGGCAGAACGCCTCTGATCCACTATTATAGCCGATGGACCGGAAAATAAACGCATAGGGCAAAACGCCTCTGATCCACTATTATAGCGGGTGGACCGGATCATGGCCCCGACTCACATGGTGTTTCACTGTAAGTACTTAGTATTTTCCCATGGATTACTTCATTCATTTTCATTCAAGCATTCTTCATTAATCCATGTGAGCGCGGGAGCCCCACTATTATAGCCGGTGGACCGGAAGATATACGCACAGGGCAGAACGCCTCTGATCCACTATTATAGCCGGTGGACCGGAAAATAAACGCACAGGGCAAAACGCCTCTGGCCACTATTCTAACCGATGGACTGGACTGGGTCTGGCTCAAAAGTCTTTCGCTTTACGTAATTAATGTCTTATCCGTGTCTTATTGAATCACATCACACCCTAACATGCATACCCACTTCATTCCACTGCTTTCCCTTCCAAGAGGGCCCGTCCTATATGTTGAGACTCGTGCACCCCAAATCACACTCTGACATTATTTCCCCCCTTAAACTCACACATAATGAAAGGCCAACTCTTGGAAGTGTAGGTTAAACCCAACACCCTACGACATCGATCTCGCCTATTCTCAACCTTTAGGGTTTTCCCCTTGGAAACCCTAGTTGGACCTATGTGGCCCAACCTCTTCTCACTTACCTTACCATTACTCATTCTTCACCCCACATCTCACCCTTATTAAGTCAAAGCCCAAAGCATATCCTTTTATTCCTCGACCTCGTATGTACTCGGTAAAACCCTAGTTGGCCACATCGGACCCTAGCACCTTACTCCTTCCACAAGTAACCTCTCTCTTTTCATCCCCATGTCTCTTCTTTCACAAGGAAACTCATACTCATCTTTTATATAATAGAATTCTCACTCTTAACCCATACTCTACTCTCCCTTAATCATTTTTACTCTTGTACCCTTTCAAATTCCCCAATTTCTCCCAAGCCCTAATTGGGTCCCTTAGACACCCTTACATCGACCCGCGTAAAATTTTGCACCCAAGTCTCCAATGGACCCATAACTTTGACGTTATCTTATTTACTTCCTAGATCAACTTTCCTCACGTAAGATTCATCCCCATGCAGACTCTAAATACTCCATGCAGACTCCCCAATACACACACTTACTCGCAAAACCCTAATCAGGTCTCTTATGCACCAACGCACGTACTATTTTCATACCAAGTCTCCAATCACTCTAAGACTCTCCAAAACTCTTACTTGCAACCCAATCAACTTTCCCCACGTAAGGATCACACTCATGCAAGATCTAGTTCCCCCCATACAAACTTCCCAAACGTCCACTTTCCCGTGTTCTTTTATTATCATTTCATGCTACCAAAACCCTAGCATGCATGTCCTAGAGGGTCATATCATGTCACAACTTGTAGCACATCCACATTAACACGTAACAAGAGCGATCACAAAGGCATACCTTGAATCCAAACTGTGCTACACATAACAGGTAAAGTAACAACATGTAAAACACGACATATAATCATGCAAGGCATCCAAGGCATACAAGTCACATAACACGTAGGGACCTTAGCCACATGCTTGCGAAATACCCATAAGTAGAGGTAAGTCGAGACTTACCTGGATCCGAAGCTAGCTAAGCGAGATAAGAGGGAGAGAGATCCCTAGCTCGTGGATCTACTAGAAAGCTTTCCTAGATCTGATAGAAATCGAAAACTAAATTAGAAACTATTCTATCAATCAATAATTCACATATTCTAATTAAACAAACACAAACAACCCAAATAATCTCTCTTAGAAAATGTGACAAAAAATTAGAACTTAAAAGCATAGCTTTATTAAGATTTAAGGTTAAAACTAAATCAAAACGGATTAATACAAATATCACTTGGGACATTTCAACTTAATTTGGAAAGCCCGAGAAAGAATAATCGATCATAAGCTAATTTATCGAAAATAACTTATTTATTAGGTTTTACAACTAAATAGGTAACCTAACCATTTACATAGAACCAAATCCAAACTGATTAGGTTAAAACAGAATTTAAATGATTTAAAACCCAAAGATAGAATTCGATTAGATAAAATACACATAGCAAAATCAATTTTATAAAATCATCCCCAAAAATTAGGGTTTTAAAGCCCACGACACAAACTCAAGTAATTCAATTTAATTAATTCAAACTAAAGGTATTAGAAAGCAATTAATACCATTTCAACTATTTCTATACATTCAATTTTAGAAAACAACAATACAAGTAACCGATTTCATAATTTCACTTGAAATTTAGGGTTTTAGGCCCGAAAATACAATTCGTTAAAATTCTATAAATTTAATCAAATTGAATGTTTAGAAATGCAATTAAACGCATTTTATAACATGTCAAATAATCAATTGCTCAACACCAATAAAAGAAATACGCAATTTAGCACAATTAGGGTTTTCGAGCCCGAAACGCAAACCCGATCAATTCTTGCCAAAACATATCAATTGACGGTTCGAAAATGTAATTAAACATATTATAATGTAATTTATATAACCAATTGAATAAAATAGCCCGATTACCCAAACCAATTTAAATCCGCGGGAGTTTTGACCTAAAAATCCAATTCCAATCAATTACACACAATTTTCCCAAATCAACACTTCCAATATAAAATTAAATACATTTTAAATGGTATTATAAAATCAATTGAGCGGAACGGCTCAATTATACGACCCAATTTCATTACACTCAAAATTTGACCTAGGAATCAAATTCCGATAAAACCTACATAAATTTCTCAAATTGATGGATCCAAAATGAAATTGGATACATTTTAAAACATATTGTATAATTAATTTATCCAAAACCGCAAAAACGAGCGAATCCAAAAAATTTGGGCATAACCCGACTAAAAATCCAAATTTTCCAAAATCTCAACATAACCATACATTTAACCTATCCAAATCAATCTTACAGCATATCCATACATAAAAAAATAATCAATTTAGCTTTTTATAAGCTAATTCATACCCAATTAATCAAAACAAGGTTAGGGTTTTTCAGAAATTATACCAAACGAAAATCAACGAATCAGGGCAAGGGGAGGCCAGGAAAGCTTCGTCGGGGGCCAAGGACTGCTCGCCGGTGATCGCCCGAGCTCGCCGGTGACCGGGCAGTAGCGCGAGCTGTGCGGCTCGTTGCTGCTGCGCTCTGCCGCCGCTGCTGCTGTCCACGCGTTGCTGCTACAGTGGCCGACGGTGGTGGCTGGCGGTTAGAGGTCGATGATCGACGACGGAGGGGCAGAGAGGAGGAGCTAGGGAGATGGAGAGGGGCGGGGGAGGTTGGCTAGGGTTAGGGTTAGGGTTGCGGGACAGGGGGTCGGGGAAAGGGAAGAGGGAAAGAAAAAGAAGGGAGGGGCGCCGGTCGGGGTTGGGTGCGGGGTTTTTTTTTTATTACAAAAACACATAAAATAAAATACTAAAAATATAAAAATATTATTGGAAGATTTTATATAAAATTTATTTAACGAAAATTTATTTCGAACGGATCCGAAGGCTTAAAATTAATAAAAAACTATATAAAGAATTTCGAAAACATTTTCGGAAGAATTTACCAACGAACGAAAAAAACTTATATTATTTACGGAAATACATTATAAGACCCCGAAAAATTATTTAAAAAATATACTAAAATATTTAAGTCAAATTCGGATAAACCAAAGCTAATTTAAATAATTTCCGAAATCGATTTTTCGTAAACCAAAAAGCATAAAACGAAAGAGAATTAATTCTAGAAAGAATTTCATAAATAAACTCCGAAAATCTTTTTTTTAATTTAAAACTTCCCAAATATTAAGGATTTCCGAAAACGAATAAATTTAAAGTCGGAAATATTTTCTACAGATAAAATCATTAAAATAAATTTAACTATTTAAACAGAAATTCTATAATTTAAATAATATATTTAGTTAACGAAATATAACTCCAAAAATAAGATCGTAATCACACGACGAAGTTATAATCGAAAATGAATCTAAAATATTAAAAATCAAAATACGAGAAAGAATGGGAATACATATTTTTAACCGAAAATTGAAATTAAAAGAATATAATAAAATCATGGTCGTGAACGAATTTGTCTAAAATGGTTCACAACGACAACAATTACTTAAATTAAAATATGAATTCAAAATCGTCGATAAATCCATAAAACAAATCAAAATTAAAATAATAATAATAATTATTATTTTTACATCAGATTACGCTAATAAAATCATTAAGTTTAATAAAATTAGGTTTCAAAAATACGGGGTATTATAGGTGCACAATCCATTACTCGATGATAATAAAATATGGATGTGTAAGTAATTGGTTGATCAAATTATGAATTATGACTAAGAGAATGGTTAATACTTAGTTAAGAATGGAAGTAATGGTATGATTGGCCAAAATAAGAAACTTGTTGGTTATACACTTGGCTAATGGTTGAAATGACTAATTGGTTATGGAATAGAATATTGACTGAATGGTTGACTTGTCTTATATATGGATACATAAATGGTATAACCTAAGGAATGGGATAATAAAAAATAAACCCTAGAGGTTTAAATATGTAAGTGCTTATATGAGAAGGTTGTGAATCTAAGCATGATCTATACTTCTTGTTGGAATTGTGCATGATAGCATGTCTTTATACACTTATACCTATATATAAGGCCTTATCATGATACATACTATAATTTATATTCATGTATGGAAAATTAGCATACTTCTGTACATTGAGGGAGAAACTTGGCTTAATCAATATGTAGCATATTGATGTGCCCATTTACTCGGTCACCTACTCATTTCCATAAGTAGAGGGGCATGTGTAGGTCATTGGGGATGGACAGTAAAGGGCCTACCTCTGTTGGGTCGAGGCTTGAGAGCAATGATATATAGAAGGTTTTGGTGGGGTCTGTGGCAGATCAAGGTTTTAAATTGGATGTCATATCCTAATTCATTTTATTGTATCCCCATACTTTATATACGTGCATTTATAATGATTTGGTTGGAGCCCGTTAGGGTCTTCCGACATAAACACTCTTAAAGTTGTTTAATTAAATAATAATTCACGCACTCTATTGTTTTAAGTGTTTTAGTTGGTTTAACCTTATATCTGATATGGGGTAGGCAATAGACGTCTAACCTGTGTCAGGTACAACAACAACACCCCATTTTTCCTATGCATTTTATACTTTTGCAAATATTTTAACGAAATTTTTCGTTAGTGAAAAATGGGTACAACACAACTTGTCTGAGAGTGAGAAAAAAACACATGGGTTGGGGCAATTAAGTCAAATATGGTCATAGTGGTTGTGATGGATGAACAACAAATAATGAAGTGGGGATGGAAGAGGTTGGAAGGTTTTTGGCTAGGCAAGCCATGAAGTACGACTACATTAACAATGATACTGATGCCAATGGTCGGTAGGGGAGGTGGTACAGAAATTTCCTAGAATAAAATTTAGGGAGGTAGTTATTAGAGCAATAGAGAGGAGAGAGTTTGGTGATTGCTGTTAATTAGGTAAGGAGAGATAAAGAAAGGGTATTTATAAGTGAGGGGTATTGTGCAAATGGCTGAGATGATCGATGGTCGAGGTATAAACGGATATGGGTAAGGTAGGGATTAGGGGATTTGGGTAAAGTTTCTCTATGACACATCCCTAGAATGAAGAGATGAGATATTGTTGATGATAAAATTAGGCTTATGTAGGCTTGTGGTTGTAGGCTAGGTAGAAAAAAATTGGCCAGGAAGGAGAACCCCATGGGAGAGAGAAACCTAGGGCCAAAAAGAAAGAAAGAAAAGGAAGAGAGAGAAAAGGGGAAAGAAGAATAAGAGTAGGATTAAGATTAACATTTGGTTTAAATTTATAATTTCAAGAATTAGGGTGAGATTAAAATATTAATCTCTTGAGATTAATGTTAGGTTAAATTCGAAGTATTAAATATTACTTGGGTAAAAAAGTGATTATATGTTAAGTGTATAAAGATGGCAATAGGACGGGTTGGGCACGGGGACCCCATTACCGTCCTCGAAGCCGATAAGCAAAATCATTCCTGAACCTACCTCGATTCCGATTTTTTCTTATCATGAAATCCCTGACTCGATTCTTCGGGGAATTAATATCTATACCCGATCCGCTCTTTGAACTATTTCTCATTATCAATTCATTCCCTAACCTTAAAGCCCAACCTCATCTCCAATACCTGCTTTTATTTTTTAAAATATATTTTAATAAATATTATATATATATATATATATATATATATATATATTTCTGAGGTGGGTTTGGGGATGGAAACTCCAAACGTGTCATAACAAAATCTACAAACTTGAAATCTCCCACCAAATCCAAACGTGGATGGGGAATCTTCGACGAAGCTCCCAACTCATGGAAAAAATTGCCATCCTTATAAGTATAGCAGGGTGATTTTCTAGTCATCACAAAAAATTGTCTAATAATCATAAGGGATTATATGTTCTATATCGTGGTAATCAGTAGTTCCTATTATAAACAATTTTTTCATCAAAATACATCTTTTTTCCACATTGCTACTCGAGTGTATATTACATATTACAATCAGGTGCATAATTGAATTTACTACAATATTCTAAAATAATATACATCTTATATAAAGAAATATACATATTTGAGATATGAATGCATATCTTTTTAACGCACAACTTATCTAACAAAACAAAAATCTTAAGCAGCCACATTAAATATATATTTTTTGGATATAAATAGACATCGTTAATTCATAAAATAATATATGGATAAATATATATGTTATAAATACATATTTTATTTAAAAGAATACACAATTTTACAAGGCAAATGCACATCTTATATCAATAAATAAATACCTAATATTGACAAATGCACACCCCCATTAAGATAAAATGCACATTTTATAAAGGTAAATACATATCTTATATTGACAACTACACATAATATAATTTTAAATGTACATATTATAGGGGGAGTGCCAAATGTACATCTTTTGTGCATAAAAGGTCACCTTATAACTCACCATACAAATATGAAACAATACACATGTTTTGTCCCTAAACACACAAATTCGATCAATAAATGGATATTTTGTAAAAGTTATTACACGTGTCGTGCACATTAGCAATTGGACATTTTATATTTATATTAATAACACACATCTTATTGATAATAACATACATCCTATAGCTAATAATACAAATCTTATTGGAATGAATGATATTTTAAATTAATGCACAATTGGTACACGGAGAATGTCAAATTAACATCTTTTATATATAAATATTCATCTTATATTTTTCCATATAGATATAAAAAATATGCATCTTTTATTAACAACTGTATATCTTTTACGCATGAATATACTTTTAAAATAAATAAATCAATACATATATTATAGAAGTTATTATCCATTCGATTCACATCAACAAATATAAATTTTAGATTTCTATTAATAATAAATTTTTTATTGTACAAAATATGCATCTTATCGCTAACAATTATCGTCTTAAATTAATTCATAACTTTTATACGAGAATAGAGTTAAATACACATTTTTTTAATTTATTATAGGGAAGATGTGTATTTTATTGAATAAAATATATAATATACTAGATAAGATATGTATTCTTATTAAAAAATATATATTTATGTATATATTGTTGAAAAAGATGTGTATTATTTGTTTTAAATTTTTTTTAATAAATTTATAAAAATATTACTACATCCACCATATTTATTTAAAAAAATGTGTATTTATATATAAAAAATATGTATGAATACATTAAAAATATAAAATTTTAAAGTATATTTAAAACAAACTTCCATAAAATTACAAATAAATATCATTGTCATAGTTAGTTTTCAGACGATGCTTTTGCATTTTAGTTTCGAAAATCATTACAGAATATACGGTTCGCAATTTTTTCCCCTTTTTTTCCAGCTGTAGGAAAAAGGACGGATATTTGAATTTTACACGGCGTTATTAATTACAATTTAGTACGACGTCGTTCTATATTCCTATCCAACTGAGCCTTGGAATCAGTATACGATGGTACACTCGCTGTTTGACATGTGATATACACACTCTTTAAGTGCAACAATAAAAGTGGAGCGTAAAAATCACCGCACTCAGATAGAAGTAGCATAATATTATCCTAAGCCTGGTAGTCGGACACGTTAAGCAAGAAGTCAAAAATATGAATGCCGTGACTAAAAATAAAAATAAATAAATTGCAATGGTGCCGTCCATTCTCATCTTCTACAACTCGGACCAAATATCATAATTTCCGATCCCTCCATTAAAATTTTCATTTCATTTTTTCCGCTGCCTTTTTCTCTCTTTGGAGGGAAAGCAAAAAACCTTCAGCTCTTCAAACCCCCACCACGGTTTCTCTGGTAATGGAAATGGTGAAAAAATAATCTAATTTCTAGGGTTTTCAGTGTATTCATTTCCCTCTTATTCTCTATGCTGTCTCTCCTACCTTATTTTTTTTCGTGTTAACCGTTGTTGTTGCTTTTGAATCGCAGTAGAAGCATAATCAGAAACTGTAGTAAATTCAAACTTCCTGGTTTGTTTTTGGTGTTCCGACTTTGTTCAAGGTAATTTCCGGTGTAGTTCTTTGCTCTAATTTTATATATTCTCAGTTGTTGGTTTTATGACTGGGTTTTATCTTTGTTGCTGCATGCAACTCTAGGGTTATTGATTTCTTGCGGTTTAAAGCTGCATTTGAAATTCCGTGCTCAATTTCTGTATACCTAAAGCTGAATGATTTAGATATTGCGGATCGTGGGCTGAAAATGTCTATAGATTTTGATATCAGTGCTCGGAATGTTGTGTGGACTATGTAGGCGGATTCGCTGATAATTGGAACGGGATGTGTAGAGTTTTTTGATTTTGAGGTTTGAGTTTTGTAGCTACGAGGAGCTTTCGGTTGCTGACCGCCGCCGATTTCTTGAATATTTTTACCTGGGTTCTGTTTTCCTCAGTCAGAACTGAATTCATTAATGCGAAGTAACTAGTTGGAGTAATCCTGATAATTTTTGAAATACGAGCTGTAGAAGTCTTTATATGTTATGTTAGTGGCAGTCTACAAGGCTTCTGTATAGTCTCTCAATGATTGTTAAAGAAGGCAGCTTTCACTGGTATAAAGCTTTGCATGGGTTCCCGAAACAAGTTTGTTTTCAAAGAAATGGTTTAGGTGCCGTTGCTTTAGTAAATAATTGCCATTATGCATAAAGGCATTCTTTTTCTAGCGATCCAACATTCGCAAAGGTCTCTTTGCTATTGAAAGCATGTTTGGGCTGAATCTTTGAGTACATGTTACAACTAGATGACCTGAAAATTTTGTCCGCTGAGTAGACCACACTAATTGAGGGGCTGCAACTGTTTCGGTATGTCTGTTGGACGATGTTGTCAGAGGCTCCCTGGACGTATACTCAATATCAAAGCTATAACTTCATAGGTTGGTGATCCAATTAAGGTGCTCCTCTGGAAAGACCTCTCTCTTCAATAAAAAAATTCAGAGAATCTCTGCTCCATCAAGTAATGGCTGCATTTATGTACTGCGAGCACAACTGCCATCAATTCATGCTCATATAATGACTGTAAAGCGTTTGTTGGCCCAAATGTTGTCCAAAAAAAGCTATTGGCTGCCCCTATTGCATTAATACAACCCCATTACCCATCCGGATTCATTTGTCTCAGCTACAAAGGGTGCTTTGAAAATCTGGCAGCCCTAGGATGGGTACAGGTAACATAGTCTCCCTAAATCTCTCAAAGGCTTGTTGAGCCTCCTTTTTATATTTGAAGCAATCCTTCTCTACTTAGGCTGTCAATGGTATGGTTAAATGCCCATAATGTTGCACAAAATTGCAATAATAATCCTAATAGTGCCAGGCACCCCCTTAATTCTTGCAGATATTTTGCAAATTGTTCAGATACCCCTGTTTTCTGGCACAAACCTGCTATAATTCCATACTTTCATAGGCAAAAATTAAGATCATTGAGAATAGTAGAGAAGAAATACAAGTGTGGGAAGTAGAGGATATGAGGGGTTGTTCATCAGATTCAATATTCTATGACCCATTCAATATTTGACTTGATCCGATTAAAAAAATAAAATAATTGATGCGGTTAACTAGAGTCAAACAAATCAGTTGTCTTATCCAGTAAATAACAAATAATATTTGATTTGTATAATTTTGTGTAAAATTATAGAGTTTAGCCCTTTGGTGACCATATGAGATGATAATGTGTAATTTAATTATTTAATATATAGATAGCCATTACAATTTATAACTTAATTTGATAGTTAGCTTCCAAAATTTATCTGTCATTCATTTTTCAAGTTCAAATCTCTATGGTGATATTTTAACACTTTGCATAAAATCAGACACTTATATATGATATGGCTATGGATATTATCCAATTTTCTATCTGTGTTTCTAAATATTTTATTGCAGAAGTTTCCAAATTTGATAAATTAGAACATTTATACAAAACCAGAATATTACTGGGTTATTATCGAGTTTGATCTTATCTTTGGGCAGTGACGTGGAGAGAAGAAGGGGTCTCAAGATCCTCATTCTCCTGGTAGATTTTCACCTTGTCATTCACTGCTGTTATCGTTGTTAGCTGATCTATTATGAATCATGTTTTGATAACAGGATGCCCGCTTGTCAGTGATTGTTTAGATCAGCAAAACAGATAAATAGCTTTCTGGAGACAGTCATTTTTTATTTGGGAATGCAGACCAAGAAGAAACCATCTTCCAGGAACTCAACCCGAGAGAGCTCCAGAATATCAAGATTGCACAAGAATATCCCCGAAAATGCTGACGTGGAAAAGAAAGCTGGAGAGCTGATTACATCATCTGCTAGAAAGTCAAAACATTGTGAGCTTCACCCCAATATGCATAATACTTGTTCTCAAGAGTTGATGGTCATGTAGTTCATAAGTCATTTGCCTTTCTCTACTCATCTTTTAAAGTTCTTCCTGTAATATATTCTTATTTCTGTATCTTTTATGCCTGCTGCTAATGCTATGCTAATAAAATTGGTAATCATTTAGCTGGGAATATAAAACCTATTGTTTGCGATGAAAAGAGGTATAGTGCACAATATTTCTTCTGTAGTAGCAGCTGTCATTGATTAATGGTTTACCTTCAAGTGCTTTCCATAAGGAATTAAATGCAACCAGATATAGAAACTATTTTATGCTTATTTACTTGTGACACATGATACATCTCACCTAATTAACAGAATATCTCTTATTCTGGCAAAATATTGGAGTTTTTCATGAAAGTTTTAACTATTAAAGCTTTGCAATCACGCTTATTGGAAAAGTAATATTAATTATCTTTCTCATGCAACATCAGATGGTACCATCGCAAAGAAAAATGGCAAAACTGCTGGTACGAGATTGATGTTGGACCATTGCCATGCTACATCAGAGCCTGATGCAGTGACCAGTGATTCAATGCTCATTGAGGTGATTACCATTACCTCTGGAGGTGATGATTTAATGCTTGCAATCAGACTGTTGATCCAGCTGAATATAAAGTGGGATTAATTTGAGCCAACACTGTTATATGTTCTTATTGCGTTTTGACATTTTCGAGACCACAAATTTCATATAATATCTTTTCC
Source organism: Tamarix austromongolica (assembly GCA_039764185.1). Classification (NCBI taxonomy): domain Eukaryota; kingdom Viridiplantae; phylum Streptophyta; class Magnoliopsida; order Caryophyllales; family Tamaricaceae; genus Tamarix; species Tamarix austromongolica. The sequence goes on along the minus strand of CM077818.1, from coordinate 23,682,667 downwards.
ATTATATAGCTGGACGTTGCATTCATGACTTAGATAAGGGAGGTGTCTGTAAGATTATTGTATCCAAGATAGGAAATCATAGATAACTAATTTAGTCTGTGCTTCTTTCTGATCCTGTATCCCTGTTTGCCATTGCTGTGTTACAGCGGGTTACAAGGTGGCTTACATATGGGTATTGTTGATCTATCCATGTACCATGAGGTGTTATATTTTGTTTTGTGATGGTATTAGTATAGTCATAGTTAAACTTTCAATTTGGATCTTAATATTTTATGATTCAAAAGTTACTAAACAATTCTTAAGTAGAATATTAAAATAGTAGATTTGTACAATCTAGGAAGATTCTTACGATCCTAGGTATTGATTATAATTTTACAACATTTACCTTAAAATTTATTTTTCTTCTTATTTTGTTTATATTTATGTTTTAATTCTGTTTTTCAGCTTTATTATATGTTGAGCGCCAAGCAATGTGAAGAAACATGAGTGATGTATTAGTAAAGTCGATTGTTGAAAAGAAAAATACTTGCTAAAAATACAAATACTCTCTATACAGTGTTTGGAAAAGCATGCATCAGGTGTGCCTAAGTCGATAAGATGCAAAGGCTTGGGGCTTTTTTTTTTCTTTTTTTTTTCTTTTTAATCCTAGGCGAGGTGACATTTGCAAGTGCAGAGGTGCACAAGGCTCTAAGGCATTCGCTTTACTAAAAATTAGCTACTTTTAGGTGGTGAATATATATAAAAAAATATGTAATCGATTAGGAAGGAAATAGAGGTAAGGGGCCAATAAATGTAGCATAGGTGGGAAAAAAGGTCACAGGAAGACCAATAAACATAATTTTGAATGAGAAAGGAAATAAATGCATTTAGTGTAGAGCAAGACTAAAAGCAATATTAGATTGGTAATATTGGCGCCTCACTTCGCCTTATGCTAGCACTTAATGCTAGGACCTTTATTGCTTAGGTGCAACTTGGCCTTTTCAAACACTGTGTGTATAGTAAAATAAATATATTAAATTTTTTATGTTGTTTGTCTACAAATTTATATTTAGTTTATAAATATTTTTTATTATTTATATTGTGTATAACAACAATTTTGTATGCATGTAATCAATAAATTGTGTTGTTTTAAACTGCAATTATAGAATTTTGTGACATCGGAGGTCATATTTGTGGGGTATTTGTGGGTTCTCAGGATTTTTGATCCGATTTTATAATTTGATTCTGATGGCTCTTATCTATTTTAGTTAAAATTACGATTCTAACAACCTTTAATATATGCCTTAAGTATTCAATCATGTGGCAATAAGGTTCAATAAACATATTTAAGCTTACGGCTGGCCACAACAAACAATCTGTGTGTAAGGTGCATTTTACTAGACTATCATTATTTACCAAGTGAAATATTAGGTTGTTAAAGTTGAATCAATGTTCATTTCTGGATTTGTGCTAATGATTCCATGATTCACTATCTCAGTAAAAGAATGGGGCTGTGCATCTTTTTCTGGTTTCTATCTAAGGTCTGCTTTCTCGTTATATTTTGCAGCAAGATGATGAGGTTGCTGTGAATTATGAATCAAGTACCATATTTTCTCCTTCTTTTCACTTATCAAAAAATGCTGAAGATATTGGAAATGGAGGTCAGTGATGTGATGAACTCTCCCTATTTTCCGGACTTGATTTTCGTTCTGGGCAATGAATTAAGCTTTCTGTTAGATGATTTTCCTAATCCTTGATTTGTTTGACCTTTTATTTCATTTTACCCTGTTGGCTTATTTAAATTCTGCTACATTCGAGTGCAGGACATGAATTAGATCATATGTTAGTATTACCTGGCTAACTACTATATACTGAACTTTTGTAGTAGCTTCTTCAAAAGTCCTTTTTAACGGGTTTTAAAAAACAATACATCAATAGCAAAAGTGGAGGTTAGGCCTGTTACACCAGACCCTAGATCTCTCCAATGGTGGAAGATACCTGGTTGTTATTGGTCGTGTTGGTCATCCAAATTTAAAAATAGTAATAACTAAGTAGCTGATTGGTTTTCTTTGATGCAGTTTGGCTAAACCCTTGTATTGCAGATACAGGTTTCCTGTCTTCAGAAGTCTCAGCCATATATCTTGCAATGAAAAACTCAAAGTTGGAATGCTTGGATGAGCGTGACCAAGATTCTATGTCAGCTGATGGATGCATAGAAGAGCATGAGGATGAATACGAGGATCTTGATGAATTTGATCCATTATTGTTCATAAAGAACTTGCCAGAATTATCAACAGTTGTTCCTATGTTTCGGCCCATGTTGCTGCCAAAACAGACTCGGAGTTGTCCTTCTACTACTCTTGTTTTAGACTTAGATGGTAACCATCTATTACTGCTTCTGGGTGATTACTCAAAAGCCTGTTCTTTCTGATACTGATCTCTTATTTATTTATTTTTATTTTATTCATGCAGAGACGCTAGTGCATTCTTCTCTAGAGCCATGTGAAGATGCAGACTTCATATTTTCTGTGAATTTTAACCAGAAAGAGCATGCAGTCTATGTTCGTTGTCGTCCCTATCTTCATGATTTTATGGAAAGGGTTGCAACTATGTTTGAGATTATTATATTTACTGCTAGTCAAAGTATCTATGCTGAGCAACTTCTTAATGTCCTGGACCCTAGGAGGAGGGTATTCCGTCATCGTGTCTATCGTGAGTCATGTGTTTATGTTGATGGAAATTACCTAAAGGATTTGACTATTCTTGGTCGTGATTTGGCACAAGTTGCTATTATTGACAACTCTCCTCAGGTATTGCACTGAATTTAGGTGCTCCCTTATTTCATTTTTTCATACATATCATGATTTTGGGATGATTTTGTGGCATCATATTGGTCACTGTTAAAGGGTCTGGCCTTTTGTTCTCTTAAATCATTAGCTACTTGATCTCTGAGCATTTCACATTAGAAAGACTTATTGTGCTGCTGGAAGATTCGAACATATTCATATCAAGATTGTGGGATGATCTAATGAAAATTGATTTTGTTTGCAGGCATTTGGGTTTCAAGTGGACAATGGAATACCTATAGAGAGTTGGTTTGATGACCGTGATGACCAAGAATTACTGTTATTACTGCCATTTTTGGAGAGCTTGGTTGGGGTGGACGATGTAAGACCATTGATTGCTCAGAAATTTAATCTCAGGGAAAAAATAGCTGCTGCGGTTTATCCAGCTTTAGATTCATACAAAGGCGACTTTTTGGAGAGGTGAGCTACAATCAGCAAAGTTGTTATTTGCAATTCTCCTGGAAAGCCAGAGTGCTGGTTCTGTGTGGTTTCTGAGGAATTTTGAAGTAACAACGATAACAAAATGTTGTACCTGGGGTAATTGCTACCATGCTGAACGTGTGTAATTATGATAAGGGGAGACTGAGTTCAAAGATTGTTGTTGATACTGTAATCCCTTTTCAGAAATGAGCTGTTGGTGTTGTTGGGAGAAATTTTAGGGTGTAGTTGGCTGGAACAACCAAAAACTGGAGCCGTCCCTGTCCTTGCCTTGTTTGATAATATCATGTATTAGGAATGTATATCTTATTCAAGTCGTTGGAAACTCCTGCCTGCGTTAATAAACTGGGAGTATAGTTGCGGAAACAGCTTTTAGTTTACAGGCGTATTAAATCAATGTAATGGTAGTATTAGGCCTCTTTGCTTTGTTGTTGTCCAGCAGAAGAGAATGGATGATTCACTTGAAGTTGACGTTAGTTGGATTTGGAATGTGCAGTTCATTGGAGTATTGTCTTCGGAGGTCCATGGAGATGTGCTTTGATCCTCAACTATGTTAGGGATTTGATGTTACGCTTGAGCATAAGTTATATGGCCGCACACAGGCTTGCTAGACGAGGTCACTCCAGGAGTGTTGGTTTTGTTGTTTGGCTACAGTTGGCTTTCATGGTCGTTGTCTCTTTATTTATTCAGTAGGTAGGTTATATTTTAAGCATATGATTGCTGGCTTCTCTTAATCTTTTACTCATGGTGCGTGTGGCGGGTGTTTACTGTTTACTGTTGACGCTGGTAAAAACGCGCTAGGTTCTGTAACCTTTGATTTCAATCATCGACTTTCGTTTTATAATATTCAAGTTGAAAGGGCACGGTACTTATTGGGGTCGTTTGGCATTGTAGAAGGTGAGGAAGTTCTACTTAATGAAAATTATAAAAATATCTTATTGTTTGGTATAAGAGAATGGAAGTAAAAAGGTTAAATGGAGGCTTTATTTTTTTGGAATTTTAAACTTCATGTACATATGGAAAGTATGTTATTTAGTTTGAGTCTAGCAAGTGTAATTTATTGAGTTTTAAATTACCTAATAATTTCTATCTTAAGATTTAACAAAATTTTTAGAAGAAAGAATAATTTTTTTCATCTATTAGCAAATGAATATCAATGTAATTTTATATTTATTTCCTAGGTAATAAAGAAATAAATCAAGCAAAGTATGATGAGGAAGTTCTCATACTTCCTAGAAAGTATGCATACCCAATAAATATAAAATTGAATTTCTTTTAGGGAATTAATTATCAAAAAAGAACTTTTTTAGAAGTTAGATATATTGTAACAGTGATTATAAGTATATTAAACGAGACTATTGATGCCCAACAATGATTGTGATATTTTTGTTTATAGGACTTTAAAGATTTGTAGTTTTTTAGGTTAAGGATATTATGGGTTATTTTATTGTTTAGGGTGGGTTGTAGATTTGAGATGTGTTGTTTTAAATTGTAAGGTTGCGTTGGAGTTGAACTAGTTAATATTTAGGTTGTCTTGAGTTTGGTTTATTTTGGGTTAGTTTGATGAGTTTGTTTGGTTTTAGATTAATTTGGTGGGTTGTGTTTGGATCGTTTTGAATTAGCTTGATAATTTGAGTTGTTTTGGGTTAATTTGATAAGTTGGGTCGGAGTTAGATCTAACTAATTCTGTATAAGATTATTTTAGATTTAGATTAAATTAAGTTATTTTGAGGGCACAAGGCTAGTTCAGATTATATTACTTTAATTTGACTTATTTTAGGTTTGAGTTAATTTGGATCAAATGTGTTAGTTATTAGTTCTTATGATATTATGATGTTTTAATGTTGTGTTTTTGTATGAAAAAAGTGATAGATTTAGAATATGGTCGGAGCACTCGTAGCCTTGTAAACTTGAAAGGCAATAATAATAAATATATATATTCTGCATATCACCGTCCATCTTTTTGGACACAAAGATCAAAAGGGTAAAATTATTTCCTCGAAGCTGGACAACTTGAAAAACAATAAGCAAACAAGTCAAGTAAGGTAAAGATAAAAGAAAAGAAAAAAGAAATATAACATGGTGACAAGTTAGTAAAGGCAAAAGAAAGCAAACAAGGAAGGAAAGAGGGAGCAAGAGAAAAAAAAAACAAGGGAAGGGGAGGGTGGGTGCTCTGGGGAGAATTTATAATAATTATTTTTATGTTAATAAAATAATAATATTATTAATATTTAAAAAATGGCTTTAATAAAATTTAAAGCGATATAATTATGTTAATAATATTTGAAAAGAAAGTAAGGCTATCCTTATTTTAAAATTAATATATGTATATTTAAAATATAAAAAAATATTTTGTTCAAAATTTTCGCCAATAAAAAAAATTATAGCTTTATTAAAAAAATTATGTTAAAATGAATAACAAAAATAAAAATTAATTATGTTAGATAACATTGATGGGCTATAGTATAACACTCCTATTTTTTACTATCAATTTTTTATTATTATTTTAAACATTTTTGGAATAAAAAAATATAAAAAATACTCTTGAAAAAAAATGAAGTGTTATCGCCGTACCTAATATTGGATAGACTTCCTACTATTTGTCCCATGTTAGGTATAAGACTGAGTATCCAACCTGACAAATACAAAAAACAGTGTGTGAAACAAATAACATAAAAAATTAAAGAGTTGGGGTTTATAAAACCAAGACCATAACGTGTCTAAAACAATTGAAATACCGAAAGAGAGTGTTCATAGAAAGTAGGGAAAAACTAAAGTATTAAGGTCTCTCAGGACCAATAAAAATGACCATGGGAAAGTCTACGCTTGATTGCCGTATGCCTAACATATAAATAAGCCGGCTACTAGCTACCCTCAATTACCTACATAAGGTCCTATACTTATGGGATTGAGCAAGTGAATTGTTAAATGGGTATGTCGGTACTCTACAAATTGAGTAAGCTAAATTACCTAAGCAATAGAGTGTATGATGCACGTATAATTATAATAGGCATATATGCTATAATGACACACATTCTCATACTTATGCAATAATATGCCAACTCATGTGCTTCACTAACATGGAATTTTCAACATGGTACTCTATATATGCATATAGAAGTATATTACGTCATTCTCAACAGACATGGAGTTTATGAAAATATCATGCCTCACACCAAGTATAGGAAATTCACGGTTCATCATGCATGTCACAAAATTATGAAATCATGGATAACAACATATGATCATATAAAGTGACAACCCACGAGTACAAGCTACTAGGTAAACTCTAAGGTTCATTCCACTTAATCATTCATGAGATTCAAATCATAATGATATATATCTGTTAAGTTATTTACTTATGTTTATTTTTTAAGCAATGGACTAGATTATTCTTTATAGTCTCTCAATACCTATAGAAGTCAATCCAATAACCAAATGCCATAAGTTTGGCCGAAGCTAAGAAAACCATCAATGGACATAAATTCTAGTAGGAACCAAATAAACCACATAGGTAAATAGACCCTTTAGTATTGATACCCCTAATACATCATCGGTGTATAGACTATGAAAGAAATTAGGATAAACTAGGATCCCACTCAAAGGTAGATATAAAAAATGCTCAAAGGCAAACTAACCCCTAGTAGTAAAATGAGGATTGAATAATCTAGTCCCATATAATGCTCCATGTGCTTCCATTTTAGATGATTAATGTTTTATTTACCAATACATGTACCAAAAAAGGCCCAAATAACATACTAAGGCAACCATGACCACATAGTTATTCCAAGTTATCCATCATGTCCTATCAAGGTCACTTAGTGGAGATATTATTAATACTTGGCCAATTTGATCCATCAATTGAGTTAATTAATTTATATCAAGAAGTGAATTTCCATCATCTAAGGTTCATATCATAACAAGTATCAAACCCTTACAAGGCCAAAAAGAGTTAAATAAAACATTATGGTTGAAACTTGTCGATTGATTATATAGACCAGCTAATTGGTTTGCCCAAATAATTGATTGTTCTAGAGATCATTTGATTGGTTTGGCCAAACCAGTTGATGGGTTCAAGCAGAGATCAAACAAAATAATACTATAGACAAACTAATTAATGGGTGGGATAAATTGTTCGCTATTCTAAAGATCACTTGATGGGTTTAATGAAACCAATCAATTAGTTTGTGTAAAACAACTTGCACATGCATTTTCATATTTTAATTAGACCTTAAATACCAACCATATCGCATCCATATCATTTGAAACTTATAAAAAACAAGATTAATCATGTTCAACTATCAAATCATGTCGCATTACCCATTAATCATCAAGATGTATGCATAAAAATCATATTTTCTCAAGATAACACAACTCTAGGCATGATTCACCATAAAATTATTACTATCAGATAATCATGTGAAAATACCAATCCTCATGCTCATTCACTCCAGACCATAAGGCAAGAATGACTTACCTAGTGAAACTCATCAAAGCTCACACTAAGTGGGGAAAACTCCTAGGTGAAAATGTTTAAACCTTGAACATATTAAAATAATAGATTAAAACTCATTTAAAACCTGCGTATAATTGTATAAGACCTCCTTAAAATTGTACAAAAAAAAAACAAAACAAAACAAGAGATTAGGAAAATTAGAATATACCACCTTACCAAAGTGAACACCAATAAAAGAAATTAATCCTTAATCTTTTTTCTAAATCTAGCCCTATCTTACTTAAAAGTAAACTAAGAAAGAGTTTGAGGAAGGATTAGAAGATTTGTAGGAGGACAAAATTAGATAACGCAAAGGAGAAAATGGGTGAAGAAAGAATAGAGTGTAAAATAGAGGCACTCATTGATTGAGAGAAAATAAGGAAAAAGAGAGGCTAAGGTTGCTAATATACCCATAATTAGATGAAAAAGGAAGGGTAATGGTATATAACACCAAAAACCTAATCTTCTTGCTCAAATTTGAGTATTTTTAGGTGAATTTTTAAATAAATCAGAGATGACCTCTCCCATGACTCAAATGGTAATAGTTGAAATATCTTAGGGTAATGTGCCTCAAAAAATTTAAACACAAGAAGGATAAAGGGATAAAAAGGTGTGAGAAACAAGCATCATATGCTGCAGATATTTTCTTAAACAAAAACATCAGTTTGACATGCACAAATGTTAGAGAAAGAACGAGAGAAAAGTGTGAGGTCATCATCCACTTTTAGTCAATTCTGGTCCTTGAATCAGTTTGAGGTAAGGAAAAATGTAATACTCTTAAATTGAACAGATTGTTATAAGGATTGATATGACTACTTATATCATACGGTATACTATCCTTTTGGTAATTCCATCCTAAGAACTTTACTATTAAGTGTGTTTGTCATGGATCAATTTTTAGGATATGTGACCCTCCTTAGAAGTTTCAAAAATTTTCTCGGAAAGTGTGTGAGTGAGGAAAAAATGTGTTGAAAGAACTCATATTGATTAGTGGGGCCAATCAATCAATCCAAAAATAGTACAAAGTAGCCTAGTGTGGTTCTATCAACTTAGGTGTTACAAATAGTATCAGAGCAAAATCGCAACCATAATCTAAACTTAGATGAGCGAATTAATCACCTAGCAAGACAATTCTTGGGATAAACTGTATTAAAAGAATCAATGGTTGAGGCGCAATGAGGATATTATGTTATTTAAGCGGGGGTGAATATAAAATCTATAAATTTAGTGGACTATTATAAGGATTAATATGACTACTTATATCAATATGGTATACCATACTTTTAGTTATTACATCCTAATAACTTCATAGTTAAGAGTGCCAGTTTCAGGAAAAAAAATATTCTTGGGAAGCTTGTGATTGAGGATAAAGCATGCTGAAAGGACTTGTGTTGATGTGTGGGGCTAACCAATCAATTTGAAAGCACTCTAAAGTACCTCTGTGTAGTTGTATTGAATTCGGTTGTTATAAAAAATCTTGGATTATTGGTCACAAATCATAAAAGATTATTTAGAAACATTTTGGAGCTTGGTTCCTAAGATTTAAGATCATTTGAAGATTTTTTTTTTCATCTGGACTCAAGTCTGAAAATGTCTCAAGTTAGGAAAATAGGTGGATCAGTTAGGTGTACCCATTGAAAGGTTTCACCAGTTGATTTATTTTCCATAACTAGTTGGCTAGTTACCCTAAACCAAAAACCAAGTTGTGAATGATGAACGAGTTGATTGGTTCATGAAACCAATCAACTGGTATGTCAAAAATACATTTTCATCCTTATTTTTTAACCTTTTCCAAATCCTTTTTAATTTAAACCCAGTATATATTTTCAAAATAAGATCAAACACCATTAATCATCATCAAGCACATGAATCTTCACACATTATAGGTCTAATTTATAAGGTATTACATATTGGTTGGGATGATTATATATCATATTATTATATTAGAAAACATGAATGTGGTAGTAAAAATGGGAGAGAGACAAAAATAAGTGGCATATATTGTTTTATTATTATTTTGTGCTAGAGAGTGTAATGTGAGGTAAAATAAAATGTAAGGTTGTGGATATTCTAATAAGGATGTCTAGTATAAAAGTAAAAAAATGTAAGCAAAATTATAAGATAATAAAATTTCAAAAACTTTAAATGGATAATAGAACACGTGCACAATCTTTATTTATTTATTATCATAATGCATTAACATAGAATTTGGTGTTTTTGGGTAGAGTTGATAGCAAGTTGGGTTGGGTTGTAATTTATTTAGGTTAATATTGGGTTAATATAAGGTCATGTTATAAATGGTATCTGGTTGAAACTATGATCATAAGCTAAACTTGAATGAGCTAGTTAACCACCTAGCAGGGTGATTCTTATGATGAATTGTATTGGGACGACCATTGGTTGAGGCACAATGAGAATATTTTAATTTTTGAGTAGGGGTTTGATGGTAGAGGCTTAAAAAGATTGACAGTGCTACCTAAATCAACAAGATACACTTTCCTTTTCAGAAATGTATCACTAAATAATTGCACAACTAAGTATGTTTTGTTTGGAGTAGTCAAAGGATGAGTGATCTTGTGGAAATTTTTTCTAAAAGCATGTGAGTGAGGACGAAATACAATGGAAATGACTCATTTTAACATATGAGATCGACCATCAATCCTGAAAGCTCTTAAATTAACTACCCCTAGCTAAAGGGAGGCTAAGGTGTTACATTAAGTGCTAACTAGGGATGGAAACAGATCGGGTACCCCCTATTCATTACCCAAATCCTATAACAAAACCTATACTCATATCTATATCCAAACCTGACGGGTATTTAATTTCCTCCTTTATATCCATATCCATAGAGTTTCTAGTAAAATCCATCAAGTTTAAAATAAAAACCATTTAATATTAGAATTATATACTTAGATTTTTAAAGTTTAATTATATTTTAACTTTTAGCCTTAGAAAATATATTGAAGGTTATATATATTAAGGGTACAAATGTAATTTTATATCATGTAAATAGATGCGGGTATAGGTATGTGTACGTACATGAAGACGCGTATGGATTTGAGGATCCCTTATCTATATCCATACCCAAATTCGATGGATATTTTGCCACTTCTTCCATATCCGTTTATCCATATTTATTTATATTTCCAATGGATAAAATATATCGAATTGACATCCCTAGTGCCAACCCCATCTTTTCATCGTAAATAAGTTTACTTTTATCTTTTCATCCATCATAGGTTAGATATGGGTTATACATTTTCTATTTTTTTTGTAGTAGTAACACCCCACATTTACCATTTTATATTATGTAAATAATTTTTAAAAATAAAATCTTTTAGGTTGTGAAAATGAAGGTATTATAGTACAACACAATTATAAGGGTATATGGTGCATTTTCTAAAAATATTTTTTTATTACAATTATCCATATTCCATTCATCTTATATTTCTATGCAAACATACCACATTATAGATAAGATTTAATAGGATAAATTAATAGCCCGAAGTATGCTTAGAATAAGTAAGGAATCTCAAGGCTTTAAAGAGAAAATATCTATAATACCCTATCTTCCCATATCCTAATTACTTTATGTAATTATTCACTTAATTTACATCTATAAATTATACTATTAAATTCCATGTTTTTCATATTAAATTCAAACTTTTTACCATTCATTTTTGTTGTTTGTGAAAAGTTGTATTTTCTACAATTCTTCTGATCTTGTTGTTTTGCCAATTTTAACTAGTTCAAAATTGTTAAGTTAGTATTAAAATATTTTTTTTATCCCACTCATTTTATTTTTCACTCAAACTTCATTCATATCATCCAAATCATTAAATTGCAAAAAAATAAAAAATCCCTATATGAGATTAGATGATTTTAGTTTTGTTTTTTTTTTACCAAATTTTGTCCATTGGACATAAAACCAACATCGAGACTTAATATTTTTATATACTTAGTTTTATAAAACTATTCTTCATTAATCCATATCATTTTGAACCTTTCATTGTTTGTTTTGTGTGTTTGTAGAAAAATGCATTTATGTAATTCATTTAATTTTATTTTTTTTCCTCATTTTCCATTTGTTGTGTATCAAATCATCTCTAATACCAAATATTTTTATATATTGGGTTATTAAAATTACTCCATACATTCCCATTAATTTTCATAATTTTTGGGATCCATTTTCCAGTTTTCTCAATAAATTCTCATTATTACACATTCTTACAATTTGATTAATTAATATCACATGCAAATTAATCCCCTAATTATCCGTTGTTTACCAACTATACTTATATATAACCAACAAAAATATGATTTACATGCTTATTTACATCCATTCAATCAAAAGTTTGGCCCAAAAGTACAATAATCAAGTGTTTATGGTACAAGTACATAAAGACTCTACTATAGCCAATAACACCCATCATTTTCAAGTGTTAGCATGATTAAAATCACCCCACACTCATCCCCTATCATATCCTGTGCTCAATTTCCCAAAATCATGCCTCGTTTGTAATATCTCACATAAAATCATGATTTTGCACCTACTGTCACATCTAACTTTTGTGTGACTTTCAACCCTTCATTCTCTCTCACCCTTTAGTATCTCCCTCTCATTTCAATCATTACATTGGAAAATTTAAGTTCCCATCCTCATTCAGCTTGAACTCGAGCACTTTCCTCTCTCTTTTCCCATTCTTTCTCTATTGAGGATCAACTTTGCACCTATTGTCACTATTTTGTCATGCTGATTTTTAGCAAGTTTTGACTAGCTCCCATAACTTCCCCTTTCCTCTACTTCAATTAGCAACCTTTTCTCTTCACTTTACCTAACCATTAGCCTTTTATTGGAAGCCACTACATTAACCCATTCACAACTTCAACAACACCATGGCTGTATAGTTGCAACACTTCATGTTCTCTCCCCATACTTTATCACCTTTTTTTTTTGGTTCTTTCATTTATCAATTCTCCTTATCTTAGCTTTCAAACACTGTCAATAAAAGTGTATGAAGATAAGGTTTTGAAAAAATGGAGTTAGTTTTTTATTTATTCTTGCTCAAGCATTCTATTCTTTAGTTCAATGTTTAATCACCACTTATCTACTTTCTTTTATTTTTTCCATATTATTGATTTTTATTCTAATATTTTATTTTTTATTTTATATATTGTTATTCCATATTTTCTCATTTGATATTTTTGTGTTTTGAAGGAAATTAAAGAGGAACTTGAATCTTGCCTTATATATATATATATATATATATATATATATTTACATTAGCTTGGATATAGGTAAATTCAAATTACTCGTAATATGGTAGAATATTTTATGCAGGCATGTTAGGTTTTTTATTCTTAGCATCATGCTAGGATTTAATTATTGCAAGATTTGTGACTTTGTATTAGAATGTGAAAGAGCATGAAATTTGATATTTTATGATTAAATTATGAGTTCTAATATATTATATGAAATCATGCTCATATTTAATTATCACTTTATATTAATTTTGCATTTAAATGTGTAATTTTATACATGTGATAATAGGTAGAAATATGTTATGATATGCAGTTATTTTATATAGGGGCTCGACAAGGGAATTTTTTTCCCTTATGAGCTATTTCCATGTCATACCATGTATTCAATTAAATTTATTTCATTTATTACTTAGATTTTGATATATAATATGCTATAAATCGAGCATGATTAGGGTTATTTTTGCATTACTTAATATTTGTGTGCCCTAGAGGTAAAAATGTATTTTAACATGTGCCATGCTTTTATTTTAAGCATGTATGTCAAAAATATGCCTTGATTTATTATATGGGTGGAGCATGTAAATTCTAGCATGCATGTTTAGAATTTTATAAGCTTAATAAGTGTGAGTTTTGTCTTGATATTTAAATCACATAATGAAATTGTGTTGGTTCGTGCAAGTATTGAAGAAGTTTAGTGTATAATGGAGAATTAAGTGAGAAGCATAGAGGTCCCGTGTTAATAAACAGGGAGCATGTTTCTCAGTGAAATCTTTGATGTGTTTTTTTAGGCAAAATTCAAGAGTAAGGAAATAAACATGGGGGTCCCATATTTCCTAAACACAAATTGTGTTTTTCATTTGTTTCCAAAACATAATTTTTTATCTTGTAGTTTTTTTTCTTCTATAAAAGAATATATGATGAAACCCTATCCATCGAAGTCGTGCAACCTAAATTCTTCTTCTTCTCTAAAGAATTCTCCCCTAAAAGAGAATTGTAGATCTATGTAATTGATTGATTGATTAGTTTAATCATCCTGCAATTACAAAAGAACAAAAATAAAGATCTTTATTTTTTCCTCAATTATTATACTTTATGATTTAATCATCAATTGTTTATAATCTTGTTAAATCTAATTTAGTTTGGATCCTTTTCAATCTATGCTATTCCACAACAATTTGGTATGAGAGCTACTTTTTTGAAGAGATCTCGTTGTTAGGATATGTACAATATTTGATATTGATAAGTTTAATCAATTAATCATTTTTGGAATATGGAAATTGAAGATATGGGTGATTCTAATTCAAAATGGATTTTAAAAAACTTTATTCGGTCATTCGAAGAAGCTAGAACCAATGATGGATGAGAGATTTGAAGAATTAGATCTGAAAGCCTTTTCTACCACACAATTTATTTTTTGTTGAATGAGGTATTTTGGGAAGTGGAAATGGAATCAACAATGAATGTCTTGTAGCTGAAGCTTGAGTCATTGCATATGTTAGTAGCAAATTGACTACTATTGAAGATTCACCTTCATGGCTTGAAATAAGGTAAGTATTAATCTTTGAAAAGTTACTTGGATGAATTTGAATCTATATTTATAGATTTGCATAATAGAGATGTTAACTTAGATGATGAATATTTGGCTATTATGTTGTTGTGCTCCTACAAGTTTTAAACATTTTTGTGGAACTTTTTTTGTATGGAAAGGATGAGAAAGTCCTTAAGGATGTGAAATCCATTTTGCTATAATGAGAATTGATTGATAGTTAATTAAATAGCAATGGTACTTCTGGGGACTCACATAGTGAGGGAATTATAGCCAGGGGAGGACACTGAAGCGAGGTTCTAGTGACTATAAGAAGTCTAGATCTAAGTCAAAGAGTTGGAAGAAGAGTGTGACATGCTATGTGTTTTAGAAGAAGGGACATGTTAAGAAGTTTAGTCTTAATAGGAAGCTTGGTACTATGCGTGATAAGTCCTCTAGTATAAAGGATGACACTACAGTTGCCCATAATGATAGTGATGGAAACATGTTGTCGGCCACTTATAAATATATCAAGATCAATGATAGATGGATCTTGGATTTAGGTTGCTCTTAATATATATGTCCTGAATGGAGTTGGTTTTATATGTTCGAAGTAAATCAAGGAGGATTTGTCTTAATGGGAAACGATGGTGCTTGCAAAGTTGTTGGAATTGAGATGGTGAAGGTTTGGATGCATGATAGTATGGTTAGGACATTGTCCAATGTGAGACATGTCTTGGAGATGACCAAGAACCTCATTTATTTGAGTTCCTTGAATTTTAATGGGTACTAATGTTTTATTGAGGATGATACCCTGAGAGCTACAAAAAGGGCTTTAGTGGCGATGAAGGGGAAGCGGGTTGGGAAAATTTATGGGTTGGTAGGTTCCACTATTGTGGGGATAGTTGCTATAACATTGCTAAGGTTATCAGACTCAAATGTTATGAGCATTTGGAACATGAGACTAGGACACATGAGTGTCAAGGGTTTGATTGAGCTCTATAAGAAGGGGTTGCTAGATATACAGAGTATAGATACAATGGAATTTTATGAGAATTGTGTGTTTAGCAAGAAAAAGAGGGTT
The DNA here is from genome assembly GCA_039764185.1 of Tamarix austromongolica. NCBI lineage: Eukaryota > Viridiplantae > Streptophyta > Magnoliopsida > Caryophyllales > Tamaricaceae > Tamarix > Tamarix austromongolica. Next base: position 23,667,038 of record CM077818.1, on the reverse strand, counting down.
AATTTTCAACACCTAAGTATAATACGAGAGGGAATCTTGAGTATATCCATTCAAATTTTTAGGGTCCAACGAGAGTGGTTTCCAAAGGCGGTCTATAGTACATGCTTACATTTATTGATGACTTCTCTAGAAAAGTATGGGTTTATTTATTAGAGTATAAGAATGATGCATTTGGTATTTTTAAATGCTAGAAGACCTTAATAGAGAAGAAAATGGGGAAGCAGGTTAAGTGTCTTAGAATAGATAATGGTCTTGAGTTTATTTAGTAGAGTTTTATTAATTTCTATCAAAATCATGGGATACAGAGACACTACATCTATGTTAGAAGATCACACCATAATAGGGTTACTGAGTGGATGAATTGAAACGTATTAGAGAAGGCTTATTTTAGGTTATCATAGGGAGGGCTAGATAGAGAGTTTTGGGTTGAGGTAGTTCATATGGAAGCATACCTAGTGAATCGGTCACCAAATCAGTTCATTGAGTTGAAGACACCTGAGTATTTTTGGTTTGGTAAGACAATTGATGAATATGATTTGCATGTTTTTAGTTACCTAGCTTATGATTATGTGAATAATGGTAAACTTAAGATTAGAGTAAAGAAGTGTATCTTTCTTTGACTTACATCTAGAGTGAAAGGGTACATATTTTGGGATCCATCTACATTCAAGTTCTCAATTAGTAGGGATGTTACCTCTAAGAGTCCGTTTTCCTCCATAAAATCAAGTTTTGTGATGGTGTCACCAAGGAGGTGGATCAGAATAATGCTTCAGACTAGGTAGAGGTTGTGGTTGAGTTGGATAGCAAAGACCCTTTTGATTGACCCACTATTTCTAAAGTGAATGGATTTAGAAAGTAGGTGGAGCAAATGGGCGTTGCTCTAGGTAGAGCATAGAGGATTGTCAAGCTTGTGATTAGGTATGATTATGAAGAATTATTTGGCTATGCTTTATCTAGTGCAAAAACTGTTGTTGATGTATATAAGCTAACATCATTCTCAGAGGCTATTGAGAGTACTGATTATGCTAAGTGGTGTGTTGCTATAAAAGAGAAGATGTAATCCTTATTAAAGAATTAGACATAGGAAATTGTGAAAGCACCGAGGAAGAAAAATATTTTTGAGTGCAAGTGGGTGTACAAGTTCAAATAGAGAGCTCTAGGGGTCTAAATACCAAGGTACAAGACTCTTTTACTTGCACATTGATTCAGGCATATTCCAATTGTGGACTATGATGAGGTATTTTCTCCTATGAATTTGTACTTTGCTTGCGTTTGTGGATATGCATGACTTTGAGTTGGAGGTTAAAACTAAATTTTTGCATAGTGAGCTCGAGGAGGATATTTACAATCGACAAACTAATGGGTTTGTGGTTGGGGGGATGCGTGATCATGTGTGCCTATTGAAGATGTCACTATATGGTCTGAATCAGTCTCCTAGATAGTGTTATAAATTATTTGATTAGTTTATACTTGAGCATGGTTTCTCTAGAAGTGAGTATGATGGCTATGTGTACTCGAAGGAGATAGAGGATGGTTATATTGTGTATTGCTATATGTTGATGACATGCTTGTGACAACAAAATATATGTATGATTTTGATAAGGTGAAGGCAATGCTAAAGAGAGAGTTTAAGATGATGTATCTTGGAGTTGAAAAGAGGATCCATGACTTGGAGATCATTAAAAATTGTGAGTAGAAGCTTTTGTACTTGTCACAAGATTCCTGTGTGAACAAGTCTCTAAAGAGATTTTATATGATGGATGCTAAGATAGTGAGAAATCCATTGGCTACTCACTTTAGATTTTCCACTTTGGATTGTCCCAAATCTAAAGAGGAAGAGGAGTTCATGGCGATTATTTTATATTTGAATGTTTTTGGTTGTATCATGTATGCTATAGTGTGTACCCAGCTTGATATTGTTCAAGCTATTAGTGTTGTGAATCTATATAAAGTGATTTTGGGAAAGGCTCATTAGCAAGAAGTAAAGTGGATCCTTAGGTACTTGAAAGGAATGACATCAGCTAGTATTGAGTATGGGAGATCAATAGGTTCACTAGTTCGGTTTGTGGACTCAAATTTGGTGGAAACCTTGATAGAAGAAGATCCACTAGTAGATATGTTTTTTTTTATCTTAGTGATTTAGCTATTAGTTGGAGGTCTTTTGTAATACCCAAAAAATTTATAATTATAAATTTAATTTATCAACATTTTAACTTAACCTAATTTTTAATTTTTAGTTTTTTATTTAATTATCTCAAGTTAATCATAGGTAAAATTTGTATTATTGCTAATTAAAAAAATCATCTCTAAAAATCTAACCTAAATTCCACACTAAAAATTTTATTTCCTCCCTTTTCTTTTCTTTTCTTTCCTTTTTTTTCCTTTACTTTTTTTTTTCTTCTTCCTTCTTCTTCTTCTTAGGTTGCATCATCTCGGCCTAATTCCTTCCCTCTTTTTTTTCTTCCCTACCCCAGGCAAGCCTAGGCTTGCCCCTCTCTTTTGTTTTTCTTTCTTTTTCCTTCTTTTCCTTGTAAGCCTAGGTCTATCCCTCTCTTTTGTTTTTCTTTCTTTTTCCTTCTTTTCCTTGTTTCTTCCTTCCCCGCTCATCTTCTTCCTCGCGTCGCCCTCCCCTTTCTATTTCTACACTAACCATCCCTCCCCTACACATTGCCCATCTCCTTCACGTTACCCTTCTCAGCCTTGTAGTGCCATGCACGCTGGCCATGCCCCTACCCCTATCCCTTACCCCTATACCCTACCCTACACCCTATACCCACTTGCAACCACCCCTATAGCCATACACGTCGAGTTGACAACCCCCTCCCTTGTCTTCTTCCCTTCTCCGTCCCCCTTCCCTTCATATATATACCCTTAAACCTCTCCTTTTTCCTTCTCTTCCACCTACAATTCTGCACCATGATCCCTATTTTCCTCCCTCCGCCATCCTTTCTAGCTCTCCAGTACTATTGCTACCCATCGACGCCCGACCATCCATCCTTAAACCTCCCTTCTCTGCCAGCACCCTACCCAGACTTGGTGCGCCACCCTTGCCCCTTTTCATCCTCTCCTTCCCTTCTCTTGCACCTGCAACTACAGCTGGCTACACTGCTACCACCACCATCACCAACCCTTTTCTTCTCCCTCCTTACCACCACTACACACGAGCCACCCTACGTAGGCACCCCAGCTAGCGTAACAACCACACATAAGCCCCTCCTTTCTCATTCTTCCTACCTTCTCCCTCTCAGCTGACCTCTCCCTACACCACCATTGGCCTCCAAATCCATCACCACTAACCACCAATAACTCCAATCAGCCCCAGTACCACCACCACCTCTACCCTAAAATTCCAACCCTCACCCACTTCTCTAAAACAACCATTGTTTCTGCCGTGCCGCCATAGGCCACCCTAGATAATTTTATTCCCACTTTGGTTACCTCCAATGCCTTTCTCCTATTTTATCTTTCTTTAGGTTAAAGTATTTCTTTTAAAAAAAGGAAAAAGGAAAGTCTAAACTATGTATATCCTTATTTTTAGGTAATATTTCGGTGGTAATGAAAGAGGAGGTGTATGCCATGCATACTTAGAGATTGGAGTCGCTTTGGTAAGGATACAATCATAGTTAGGATTTTGCTGTATTGTAATATATATTCTTGATGTGCTGATGTGTGATGGCATGCGTGAAATTTTAAATGACTCTGGTGTTGTATATGCAGTTTTGTCTTTACGATAATAGAAGATAAGAAAGTTTTGTAATCATAATTATTTTGATTTCTAGTATTTATGTATAATCATGTCCATGCCTTTTATGATATTGAATGTGTGAAAAGTTGAACTGTCCTTTGTGCTAGGTGCCCTGTCACTTATAGATGGTAGAAATAAGGTTTATAGTAACCTAATACTATGAAAAGTGGCATGTTGGGTACTTTACGATGTTAATTGACACAAAATAGGTTGGTGATATTACAAGAAATAATTGGGGAAAAATAAAGGGTTTATGGTGAATATAGGACGAGGGAGAAAGATCATAGACATGATTAATAAAACCTAGGGGAGAGCTATGATCATATATAAGTAAAGTGGGATATTGATATTAAGGAATAGATACAAGGTTAATTATGGTATCTTGGGTATTCATGCAAATTTGGGGAGTCATTTGTGCACTATGAAAGGATTATGAAAAAAGGTGAAATTAGGATTTTAGGAGGCTAAGGAGTAACCCTAGGCGTAGGTTATTATCGCATGTATAATATGGGGAAGTTAGACTGAAAATTTCGAACATGATGTTAACCATTACATTTTGGGAATGCATACTAAATTTGGTAGCCATATAGGGTCAAAGAAAGTAGTTATGGAAAAAAAATGAGAAATTAGGGTTTTAGAAGAGGCTCGAATAGGTAGGTTATTGTCACATGAGTAAAATGTGGGAGTTAGTCCTTGATGTTTAAACAAATGGTTAACAATGGAATTCTTGAGCAAATGGCTAACTATATAAGTCCATGCATGGGTATAAAATTTGAGGACTATACTAGCACCAAAGAGGGGACTTTACTAAACAAGAGAAATTAGGGTTTTGGAGGAGGCACGAATAGTAACCCTAGATGTTATTTATTCTCACATGTGTAAAATGTGGGTAATAGGCCATGAATCTTGACTATGTGGTTCTTAATAACATGATATTTGTTGGGTAAATTAGGGACTAATGGGGAATTGGAGGAGAGGATTTGCTAGGGTTGTGAGATTAGTGTTTCTAAAGAGAAACATGGTTGCTTTGAGGTAATAGTTGGGATAGTACCTTGAATGAGTAGGTGTACATGACTATGTGATGACCTAAAAAAAATAAAGCACCAGCCATCTTTATGGATATGATGACGAGGATCTTTAGGCTATGCCTCAACTAGTTTATGGTTGTGTTCTATGAGATTTTCCAAGTCACTTTAGAGCATATAAGTCTGCTTGGATCATCTTAGATTCGTTGTATTGGAATTTATTAGATTTTAATTTTTTTTATAGTTGTGTTTGAAAGGATAAACAAATATCATAATGAAAAAAATATTATTCATGCTTTGATTTACAATTTTTTTTTGTGTTTTAAGCTTTTTTTAGCTTTTCCTAAAATAAAAAATTATAAAACTTTAGGCATAATTTTTTATTATGTTTTGTAGATAAAAATGAATTAAAAAACCGACCTTTATTTTAATTATTCTTAATATTAATTGTAATTTTTAGCAAAATTAATTATCATAATGCATCATACTTAACTCAGTTCATACTTAAACTTTGCAAACCTTAACCTAAGCTCTTGAATTCTATTAAGACTTAACCCTAACTCTTGATTTAGTGTAAAACCATCAAATAATGACATTCAATTAACATATGTATTATTATTAAATATTCTCTAAATATTTTCTCAATCATTTTCTACTTATTTTTATGCTAACACTTATAACCTAACATATTGATGCCTCTGATCTACTCTAAACTAATCCCAACATAACACCTACCCTCCTTTTATCCCTATTGGTATCTCTAAAGCCTTCTATCATAAACACCATCCCAAAATACAACTCCTTAGATAATTTAGTATCCTCCTAATCATTAAACTATCAATTATCAACCAATCACCTACCAACAACACTTAAATACACCCCATTCACCTCTTATTTCTCATGTGTCTTTCTCCACCATACATACCTCCTCTAGATTATATTAAGATTACCTCACCCCATATGCCATACTTTCCACCTAAAACCTCTTAGGTGTCCATATAATTGTTACTAAATAACCATTACCTTCAAGTTAATCCCCCATTTCATGCTCCCTTCATTTCTAACTTTCCCATCATGAGATATTCTTCAAACTCCCTCTAATCTACTCACACAAATATACCCCCTTATCTTCTCCAAATCCATGCCACCATAAACCTTCATCTAATATCCATTTAAGTATTTTTAATATCTTCATCAACTCACCTTAAAAAAGATTCATTAATCTCCTTCATTTTCTTTTCTATCCTCCTTTTTTCTTTATGATTGGATTTCTTAGATGTGATTTAATATATGGGAACAACTAGTCTAGCTCAATTTATTATATTTTAAATTTCTTTACATAATCCAAGTAATATTATTCTTACACATAGAAATCCATTTACTACATAAAATCACAAGATTCTACCCATATTATGATGCATTATAGTAAGCCATTTAATATATAAAATCACAAGAATCTACACATTATATGATACATAAAATCATAATATATGTAGACTATTAATATGTGTTGGGCTCTTAGTTTATGTTTTTATCAAATTAAAAAACATGTTAGTCATTTTGGAAATTGGATTTTTGTTCTTGTTTGAAGTATAAGAGGCATGTATTTAGCGTTTTCTAGATCTTAAGCTGCGTATCTTCCAGATGGCTGATAATTAGAAGGTTTATTTGGTATCAAATTAAAGGTCTATGAGTTGAATTTTTCAACTCAAATTTATTTTTTTTATTTATATTTGTATGTAAAAATAAATTATGATTTTTTTCCTAAAAGTTCACAAAACTTCCCAAAACCCAACATGTGAGCACTATGCCTACATGTAGGGTTTGATCTTTGTGTTAGAGTTTATTTTTGTGTGTTTTTAATAATTTTAAGTTGTTTATTGGTATATTTAGGATTAATATTATATATAATATATTATCATTTAGATTGATTCAACCAAAAATATGTTTAGATGAACTTTAAGAAAATTTAGTGAAATGAGTTTATATGTTCTTCATGTTTTTTATGAATATTGAAAGTGTTCTTCACCAATTTCTCAATAATAACCATAAGTAGGTTTATTTGAGAATTAATTATATTTTTTAGTATTAATAAGTTATTAACCAATTGAATTAAGGTTAATAGTCAATTAATCATGATTAGATATAAAATGACCAAATTAGTCTTAAAATGGTAAACATAGTTTATATTTGAATAATAAAGGTCAAATCTTGACTATTGAATATGACTTTAATTAGTGACCTTGTCCTTGTCCTTGAATTTCTCTTTGAGTTTGACATGATCTTTGACTTTTTGTTATTTTCTCATGAATAGTGGATTAAAATGGCATATGACCTTATTTTTTTATTTTGATTTAACATCTAACTTATATTTTGCTTAAACAAGCCCTAAGTGATATTATTTAATTTCAATTATGACCTTAAGAAATTAATGAATTTGTACATCCAAACTTGTGGTAATGTTACATCTTATGTGTTACGTGATACATGATTTTTTGGTTGCTATTTTTAAGCACATAAAAGGGTTTTGACATTTCGCATCATCATGTATGAATTTAGAAACACCTATGTAATGGTTTAGGGTAAGTTATAAACACCTATTAGGAGATATGTGTTATGCTTAGTCTTAACATATAAAATATCGATGGTATTTGATACAACCTTTGTGTGACGTTGTAATACCCCACTTTTTAGGGTCTATAATGTGTGCTAATATATGCACTTGATGATGATTTGAATGTATTTGATCTTGTTTTAGAGGTGTGTTTAGGATTGGTTTGAGCATGGTTTGGATTTTGGAAGATACTTGGTTTTATCAAAAAATTAATTGATTAGTTAGAGGTACTAATTGGATGGTTTACTCATTAAATTTGTGTTTTGAAACTTGATAAACCGATCGACTGATTTGGGGAACCAATCAACTGGTTCAAATAAAATGATTGTTCTTCTAACTCAATTTTTACTATGAATATTTCCCAAAACCTTTTCTAGCATCATAATTATTTTTGAGCAATCTGTTTACAAGTTTTACGAAGTTTTTAGTGTACCTAACCTATTTTTATCAATTTTCAACATATTCAAAAAGAAGCAATTCATGATAAGTTACTTTTATGACTTCAACTCATTTTTCTTCTTTTTCCTTGTTTTCTCTCTCTATTACAAGATTCTAGAGTAGATTATTTGCTCATGCAACCTCTATAGATTTCTAAACTTTGATTTCCTTCCAATGTTGTCATTATTCCTTTCTTTTGTTTGATATTTCTAAGGAACATTACCTAGAACACTATAGTTTCACCAATTGAGCTCAAAGGCATACATACCAAGTTTGAACCTTCAAAACCTACACTTTAAATCTTAGATTTAGGCTAAGGTTTGAGGTTTAGATTTATACATTCCCTTACACTTCTTCTTTTAGTAGAAGCCCGTAGTAATTCGAACCCAAAGGCTTCATTTTATACTTTATTCTATAAACTTTGAACTTCCCTATTTTTCTTCACACTTTATTTGCCACATTTCCTCTCCTTAATTTTTTTTATCTTCCTTTCCTCTTATAATCCTTTGTCTAGCTCCTTCTCATTTTGATATTAAGGAAGACAATATTAGATTTGGGAAATGAGTGAGGGTTTAGCTTTCATCTTTGGTGTTTTATGTTTTCTCCTTTATAATGTGGGTTTTCTCTAGTTTCCTCTATCCAATTTTACTAAATCTTATTTGCATGATTTCAAAGGTTTTACTAATTTTTAATCTATCTTTCTTAAAAGGTTTTGTTTTTGTTTTAGGATAGGGGTTCAAATTTTGAGAGGCTTTTGCTCTTTTTATTGTGTTGCTTAACTCTTTTAAATTAAACCATTATCTTCCCTATTTTATGAAAAATGGTAAGAGTAATTAAAGTTATATTCTATGTTTCAGTGGGAAATGTAGGTTATAATGATAATAATGTGTAGAGTAGATAGATGTTGAAATAATGGAGGAGCTAGTGGCAAGATTAACTTGTAATCTTATATGCACGAGTCTCATAAATGTGGTTTGGGATTTGTACTATCTGTTTTATTATGAACATCTAGATTACGTAGCAAGTGTCATAAGATGCATAGATTGTTTTCATGAATGTCTAGCAATAAGAGAATGTGATGTATGTTTTTTTCTTCTAATTCTCATTAATTCTATAAAGTTCAATCATGATTCTAATGAGATTCCCAGCATGATTTTGGTATTTCACATGTCAATTCATGAATACTACTTGTTATGAACCTTAAATAACCTCATATTGATGTTTAAATTGATTGAGCCAGGATTATGGAATTTAATTGTGTGTATGTGTGTTTGTTGGGGTTATTTTCACTCCAATTGATCAAATGGTACTCCGGACCACTCAACTGATCTGGCAGTGCTATCGACTAGTTGAACTATGAATTTAGTGGTATTGGTCTTAGGTTAAACCCATAGGCTGGTTTGAACAAACCCATCAACTGGTACCTAGAATAATCGACTAGTTGGGTTAATTGATTGATTGGTTCTCAGAATAGTTGATTGATGAGTTAACCGATCAATAGGTTCACCACCATTAGGAAGGTTGGCAACACTTTGACCGATTGAATGGTACATAAAACTGATCGATTGGTCAGCATGACCCATTGAGTGATTTTGGAAAACCATCGATTGGTCTCAACCATTTTTTTCTTTTCTTGCCTATTTTTCTTGAATGTGATGTTTTGAGTTTTCTCATGCTCAGATAATGACCTAAGATGATATTAGATATGAATTTACCTAGATTAATGAAGTTTAAATAAGGAATTAAAGTTAGGAAAGATAAATTTTATCCTAGCTGGATAATGTTGACCTTAATTTAGCAATTAGGCCTTTCTCTTGACCATAACATGAGTGGATGATTAGATGGATAATTATGGATTTTTCTTATGGTTATTATTTATGTAATTAATTAAAATTATGGATAATAGACCTAAAATGACTTATATGATGGCCTTAAAATGTGAAAACTAGAAAGTTATATGACTTAGCAAGAGTAGAAGAAAATAACATTGACATATATGGGCGCCTTAAGTTGACCTTGTATATCAATAATGACTTTCACTTAGCTATTGAAATAAATGAATAAATAATTATGATTTAGGTTTATGCTATATTTTAACTATAATTATACCTTCATCTTTGGCCTTAGGGATTAAATTTGAACATCCTTTAATGAACGGTAAGACTGTGGTTAAGAAAAGAAATGTGGCTCTGAACTAGATTTGAATTGTTAACAAAAGGAAATAAATGGAAATAAACTGTTATATCGGATGTTTATGGATTATGATTACACTATATAATCCCAAAACTTGGTGTAATTGATCATGTAATGGTATAATCACTTGAAGATACCCTATATGGGAACACTTGCTGATGTGAGAACCTTATATGGGTGCATTATATTTATATAGCTTGCTACTTGGTGTAATGTTGTTTGTGGGCCTTTATGTGATATGAAATCCCGATCAAATAATATATTAATCACTTAAAATGGAATGAGCATCATGATAGGTCTGGATTATTCGATCCTTGATTATCTACCAAGGGTTGGTATGCCTTTGGGCATTCTACCTTCGAGTTTTTCAGACAAAATCCTAGTTGATTCTAGGATTCTTGTTGATCTCGATTCCTTTCCTACTCTAGAAACTGATGATGTAATAGAGGGTATCGATACTAAAGGGTCTCATCCTCAAATGATGGTTATTTGGCATGAGCTAGGACTTATGTCCACTAGGTTACTTTAGCATGAGCTAGGACTTTATGTCCATTTATTTTATTTGACTAGAGAGACCATGGATATTCTCCCACCTATTTCTTAATAACTTAGGATAAATTATTCTATGATCATCTATTACTCACTAACATGGGGTAAATAATTCTATGATCTCAATAATTTCATCATGGAGTTCTATATCTACCAAACGCAACATAATATACATAATGAAACCCAAGAAGTATTAATTAGCCTTATTTTATTTATGCTTGATCTTGATATGATTATTTTGCTAACATGAGACTTTTTTTGCCCTATATGTACTGAAAGAGCTCACTCCTCACTTAAGGATGAATATGTTGTGTAGCTCATGTTTACCTTCCTTAATTTCTACACTAATCATATATTTCCCTTCAATGCCCTATTGTGATGCACTTTTGTGTTTCTGACATGTTTCCATGAATGATCGCATGATCTATTACTATCGTAATTATGATCCACCTATTGTAAAATCCATAATTGGAAAGTCATATATCTAATTCTAATTTTACATTACACTCCAAGCTACACTCTAAACACTATTGTGTGGATAGTTTAAGTAATCCATTTGTCCTTAAAAAGGTGTTATAAATGTTATAATCTGTACACCCTTATATGATGGTATGATTATGATTAAAAATGTTTTTGTGGACCCAAATATGTCTTGTATGACCCATGTAATTGTATGTGAATGAAATAATAGGAAAATTACTTGTACATTTAGTAGGTTGTACCATGAGCATGTGGTGTGGGTCTTTCTTGTACTATGATTTGCCTGATACTGGTAGATTGGGTTTCTCATTATATATGCATACCAGTGGGGTTGTTGTTGCTATCCCCTAGATCCTATGAGCAGTTGGTTTGTTGAAGGTTTCTTGAGGATGACCAGTGAGCGGTCAATCCTCCTCTTAGCATAGTTTGGTTTGTTGAGCGTAGGCATTTTTGTAGACTTTTTTCTATGGTCCTTGATTGACCAAGGTATATCTCAATTGAAATTGATTTATTCTGGTCTACATCTTCTTATAATATATCTTATACAGATTTTGGGCCTATGTAGCCTTGGGTTGTAAACCTTGATTTTTTCTATCTCCAAATATTTTCTTGCACACTCTAGTTTTTCTTTGTGTTTGATTGGTTGGTAGCCTTGTGTAAAATGTGAAGTAGTGGCGAGGTGCCTCTTTTTTGTTAGATATGGTGGTAGTACCCTACTTTTCATAGGTTAGACTTGTATATCCACTTCTATAATATTTTAATACAAAATTTTTCAGTTGTAAGAAATGGTGAAAAATAGGGGTGACACATAAGTCTATGGACACCCTTATAAGTTAGCTTTTGACATAAACCTTCATGTTTTGCTCTCTTAGCTATAGCCTTAGAGATAACCATTGGGCTTTGGTCTCCTAGATTTTGTATATGTTAGCATTGGACACTACTCATGGGTTTCGGTCTCCAAGAAACCATACGTGGTTGCATCAAACATAGTGTAATACTCCCAATTTTTGAACCATAAATTATTTTTTGAAGACAATGGGAAGTGGTTGAAAAGAAAAATCGGGGATTGTTACTGCCACATCTACCACGATAGAGGTGTGATCATCACCTATCTCATGCCTGATGCAAGATAAAATGGAACAACAAACAAAAAGATGCATGCTCTCATAATATTAAAATAATTCTAATGATAATGAATATGAGAAAAATAATATAGATAGGAAGGAGTATGAAAGTTTACAAAATCCAAATACAAGAATCAAAGCTAAGACTTTAAATAATCTGAAGAACAAAAACTTCCCAATGTAGTGGACAATACACATTTAGCCAGTTAGCCTAACTCTTAAGCACAAAATATAAATCTCCAACCCCAAGTAATGACCAACTACTAGCCCACGTCATCATCCTCAACATACTCTAGTTGAGAATCATAACCCTACAAATCGTCTTCTACTCCCCAGATTAGAAGGCAGATCATCACAGTGACCACACAAGTGTAGTATCAGTATGGTAAAGTATTGGTAAATCAAACTACCTAAAACATGGTTATGACTCATGCAACACATTGAAGTCACATAGTAGCATGGTGATAAAAATACCAACATAATTTATCACTCAGGACCATGACAATAATACAACAAGACATGCTTACATGGAGATCATGGAAGAATAATAATATATTGAATGTATCATAAACACACAATGTAAACCATGCTATAAGTCTTCCTTTAGCGATCACATAATTTCTAGTTATTAAGATAACTCATTCGACCACACCTAATTCTCCACTATGAACAAAATTCATGCTAGCATACAGATACAATGGGATACTACACCCCACACATCGAGTGCACCTTCCAAGAGGGTTAACACAAATTGGGTGTAACACCCTCAAAATTCACTCCTGAATTTTTTTTAAAAGAATAAAGCAAAAGTAAGAAGAGAATTTTGGGAATGTTACCGCCACATCTAACACAAGATAAATGTCCACCATCTATCTCATGCTAGATGTAAGGCTAAAACCTGTCAAACAAAATTTCAAACATCTATGCCGTGAGGATAAACTCCCACAAGGATATATCCACAGGCAGATGGCAAGTGAATAAATTCACTAAATAAAATCATCGCTGAATGAATCAGCGGAACCTGTGAAATAAATTCAAAATTTAAAATATTATCAGAGTACGAGAAATTAAAAGCCAATTACAATACCCTTGAAATTTTAAATACAACACTTGTAACTTCCAAGGATGAATACAGTAAACAAGATAAAACCCGACAGATCAAAATTTTGAATTTCCTACTCTCTCAAGTCAAGCCTTCCACCCCAAAACATTATACAATTTTAAACCTGCACAAGAGGTCTGCTCCCTACCATCAGTGGATTATCACAGGACACATTCAACCAAGGTAGCATCAATACGGGTTCGGTACTGAGTAAATCAAGACTACCCAACTCATGGAAGGAAACATGAAACACATAAGATATGAAAGACTATAGCTTACGATTCTCATGCTCAATTATTCATGTATTACATACAATAAAACATAGGATCACAGATTCATACTTATGAGTACATTGTTAGACATGACAACACATAAGATACAAGCGTATAAGAAATCACGATCGCATGCTAAGTGACACCAATCCAATAATCCAATAATAATCATTATTACATCCAATTTTATTTATTTACAATGAGTTCGGAGACCCCACTATTCTTAAACCGGTGGAACGGTCTGAAGCACCTCTCGGGGACAACACACCCGAGCCACTATTAGCATCTGGTGGAACGGATCCTACACCTCTCAGGGAAAAATGCTCTTGAGCCACTATTTTGAACTGGTGGAACGACTTGAATCACCTCTCAGGGATAAGACACCTGAGCCACTATTATCGTCCGGTAAAATGGACCCTACACCTGGTCCTGACTCACATAATCTTTCACTTTAAGTTATTAGTGTCTTATTCATTACTTATCTCATATCATATTCTTATTCACGTTGAGTATAGGGCCCCACTATTCTTAATCCGGTGGAATGGATTGAAGCACCTCTCAGGGACAAGTCACCTGAGCCACTATTATCATCCGGTGGAACAGATTCTACACCTCTTAGGGCAAAACGCTCCTGAGCCACTATTCTGAACCGGTGGAACGGCTTGAATCACCTCTCAGGGACAAGACACCTGAGCCACTATTATCGTCTGGTGGAACGGACCCTGCATCTCAGCCCAACTCATGTGATCTTCCACTTTAAATAATTAGTATCTTATTCAATGATTTTATCCAACCATAATTCAGGCCCACATGAATAATTCCATAACATAAAGATACAACATAGGGTATCATACAATTTGAATCCATACTTAACCCTTCATATACTCAAATACATACCATATCCAAATGTCATATTAACACACTTTTGCATTAAGACTATAAATTTGTACATACATGCAATTACAACACAGAACACAACATCCACTTGACATGATTAAATAATCGATAGGCATACTTATCACCTTTCACTTCAAGTAGACATACATCCAAATTCCGCCATAGGTAAAGGTAAGTAATGACTTACCTAAATCCGAAGCTAACTAAGCAAATTGAGAAAGAGAGAAAGCTATCAAAAGCTTGACAATCAACGAGAAAGTTTTCCTAGATCACCGATAGAAATCGGAACTAGGTTAGAAACTATCTTATCAATTAATAATTCACATATTATAATTAAATAAATGCAAATGAACACAAATAATCTTTCTTGGAAAATGTGTCCAAAAATTAGGACTCAAAAGCATAGCTCTATTAAGATTTAAGATTAAATATAAATCAAAATGGATTAATACATATATCACTTGGGATATTTCAAATTAATTTGGAAAACCCGAGAAAGAATAATCAATTATAAGTTAATTTATCAAAAATGACTTATTCATTAGGTTTTACAACTAAATAGGTAAACCAACCATTTGCATAGAAACAAATCCAAACCGATTAGATTAAAACATAATTCAAATGATTTAAAACCCAAAGCAAAAAATCTATTAGATAAAAGACGCATAGCAAAAAACAATTTTATAAAACCCTCCCCGAAGATTAAGGTTTTTAATGCTCGAGCTACGAACCGACTAATTAAATTTTATTATCTCAAATTGATAGTTTTAAAACACAATTAAACTAATTTGAGATAAATCTAGATAATTAATTTCAACAAAAACAATATTTCTAGTAGTCAATTTAAGACTATCCATTTTCAAAATTAGGGTTTTAAAGCCCACGACACAAGCTTGGATAATTCAAATCAATTAATTCCAATTGAAGGTATTAGAATACAATTAGGATCATTTCAACTACTTCTATAAACTTAATTTTAGAAAAACAACAATAGAAATAACAAATTTCATAATCTCACTTGAAACCTAGGGTTTTAGGTCCGAAAATGTAATTCGGTTGAATTCTATTAATTTATTTAAATTAAATGTTTTGAAATGCAATTAGAAATATTTTATAACATATCGTATAATCAATTTCCCAAAACCAATAAAATAAATACCCAATTTAGCACAATTAGGGTTTTTGAGCCCGAAATACAAATCCGATCAATTCTTGCTAAAATATATGAATTGACGGTTCGGAAATGTAATTAAATATATTCTAATATAAATTGTATATTCAATTGAATAAAATGACCTGATCACACAATTCAATTTAGACCCGCAAGAGTTTTGACCTAAAAATCCAATTCCGATTAATTACGCACAATTTTCCCAAATCAATGCTTCTAATATGAAATTAAATATATTTCAAATGATATTATAAAATCAATTGAGCGGAACGAATCCATTATGCGACCCAATTTTATCACACAAATTTTGACCTAGAAATCAAATTCCAATAAATTCTACATAAATTTCTCAAATTGACGGTTCCGACATAAAATTAGATACATTTAAAAACATATTGTATAATCAATTTATCCAAAATTGCCAAATTGGGCTGATCCAAAAAATTCGGGCATAACCCGACCAAAAATCCAATTTTCCAAATTCCCAACATAAACCATAGAATTAACTTATCCAAATCAATCTCACAGCACATGTATACATAATCAAACAATTAATTTAGCTTATCACAAGCTAAATCATACTCAATTAATCAAATCCATATTAGGGTTTTTCAGAAATTTATACCAATCAAAAATCAACAAATCGGAGCAAAGGAAGGCCGGGGAAGCTTCGTTGGGGGCCGGGGGTGGCTTGCCGGTGGTCAGCGAGGCTCGTCGTAGCCGGACGTCGGCTCATCGCTGCTGTTGTTGCTCCCACGCTGCTTCGATGGCTGCTGCAGCGGCTACTGCTGCTGCGTAGCTGGTGGCAGTCGGGGCTGGCGGTGGCTGGAGGAGGGAGGAGCTAGGGAGAAGAGGCGGTGAGGGAGGCTGGGTCACGAGAGCAAAGGGCAAGGGAGTCGGGAAGTAGGAAAAGAGAATATAAGGGAGAGAAGAAAGAAAAGGAAAAGAAGAGAAGGGGTCTGACGGGTTTGGGTGCTGTATTTTTTTTTTGTTTTTTGTTTTTAAAAATACAAGTACACATATAAAATAAAATACTAAATGTTTAAAAATTATTATTGGAAGATTTTATCTAAAATTTATTAAACAAAAATTATTTCGCAAGGTTCCGAAAGCTTAAAATTAATAAAAGAACAATATAAAGAATTTCATAAACATTTTCAGAAGAATTTACCAACGAACGTAAAAATTTATATTATTTATGGAAATATATTATAAGACCTCAAAAAATCATGTAAAAGCATATAATAAAATATTAAGTCAAATTCTAATAAACCGAGACTAATTTAAATAATTTTTGAAATCGGTTTTCTCAAAAACAAAATACATAAAACAGAAGAAAATTAATTCCAGAAAGAAATTCATAAATAAACTCCGAAAATCTTTTTAAATTAAAACTTCTAAAAAATATTAACTATTTCTAGAAACGAATAAATTTAAAGTCGAAAATATTTTCTACGGATAAAATTATTAAAATAAATTTGACTATTTAAATAGAAATTCTATAATTTAAATAATATATTTTGTTAATGAAATATAACTCCAAAATAAATTTGTAATCACACGACGAAGTTATAATTGAAAACGAATCTAAAATATTAAAAATCAAAACACGAGAAATAACGGGAATACATATTTTTAACCGAAAATCGAAATCATAAGAATATAATAAAACCATGGTCATGAACGAATTTATCTAGAATGGTTTGCAATGACAACGATTAATTAAATTCAAATATGAATTTGAAATCATCGATAACTCTATAAAATGAATCAAAATTAAAATAATTAAATACTTATATCAAATTACACTAATAAAATTATTAGGCTTAATAAAATTAGATTTAAAAAATACGGGGTATTACATTGGGGTAGTACACCCACCGCACGTGGTCGAAGTACATCAAAGGGGCTTGTATCGGGATACTTCTCCCACCACATCTTGAATGCCTCCTTTGCAAAGGATAATAAGTTGGGATACCACACCCATCTAAGAAATGTACAATATGAAGTGGTAGGGGGCTTGTACTAGGATACCTCACCCACCCAAACCAGACACTATGCCTTCCCGGCATGCCAGAGTATAATACTATCCTCAAAGATATATTCATATCCCTTATTGACCATAACCTAGTGGAGAAAGAAATAGGTATTGAGTGAAAATATGAACCATAGGCCAACTTTCCCACTAACTCCGGGTCAACTACCTTGATAGTAGGAGAAAAATGCCCGAACAGAATCTTCTTCCATTATTATTAATGACTAAGTGATATAAAAATCATAAATTAATTCTAGAAACAACCTATTGGGTGTTACCAAGTGATAATGACAAACACAAATAAATTCCATTATTATCTAAATTGGATGTTTCCAAGTGATAACACCAAATACATCATAAGACATAAAAGTTACCAATTGGGTGTTTAGAGATGATACCAAACTTAAACAATTCAAGTCCCAAATATCATCATTATGATTCTTGTTAATTTTAGGGTAAAAATGATTGCAATCATAATTTAAATGTTGTAATTATGCTAAAGAAGGAGTGGAGTTTTTCATCAAGTTTGCACTTGAACATGCTAGGGATTTATATTCTATATGCATGTTTAGGTTTGTATTTCACCTATGTCTTTTGATCATCTAGGTCATGATCTATGAACTTTTAACTTCGAAGTGTAGAGCTACCTAATTGTGGTACGCCTACTAATTTTGATTCCTAGATATGCCTCGTGTATTGAGACATACCAATTAGAGCTTGATTGAAAATATGGAGTATCATTAGGGAGGAAGACATACATGTATATATGAATTGATGTTGTTTTACATTGTAGATTTGGTAAATATTTGAACATACAACTGTGTATGTGGGCTGGAACAAAAAAAAACATATAAGTTTTAATAACTGTTCTTACTAAAAACCATTATTATATAAGTTATAATAACAGTTTTGAGTAAGAATCGTTATTAAAATAACTGTTTAAATAATGGTTCTCCATTACAACCGTTATTAATACAACTGTTTTAATAACGGTTCTCTACTATAACTGTTATTAATGCAATTTTTAATAACGGTTATCCATACAAACTATTATTAAAAGTTGACATTTAATCTCAAATTTATGCTTAATCAATACGTATTAAGGTTTAATAAATGCATAATAAATGATTAAAATCCTAATTGGATGATATTTTAACAATATTTTTTGTAATAACCGTTATTAAAATGTTGTTTATAACAATGTTTACACCTATATTCGCAATTTTTGGTAAATTTTTTATGACAGTTATGAACCATTATTAAGGATTTAATAACAAGTGATTCAATAACAGTTCAAAACTGTTATTAAAACCATAAAATAACTATTATTAAAACCCCTTTCTGGGGTAGTGCCTTGATAATGACTATGTAATCTACCTCATTCATAGATAGAGCAATACACTTTTGTAGGTGGGACTTCCATGAGACAACTACCCCACGAAAGGTAAATAGGAATCTTAATATTAATCACCTTGTACCTACATCTTCTGCTATATCTAAACTGATATGGCTCACCAAAACTAGCTTAGCCCTACCAAAATAAAGATTTATATTGGACATCCCTCATAGATATTTTAATATCCACTTCACTGCCTCCCAATGATCATTGGCAGGGTTAGATATGAATTGATTAACCACTTTGATGGTAAATGAAATGTACAACCTTTTACGCGCCATTGCATAAATTAAACTTTCAATGGCTAACGCATATCAAATTTGATTCATCTTTTTCATTCCCTTCTCATATGTCAAACATGGTACCTTTCTTAGCCTAAACTAAGGAGCAAAGGGAAAATCAAGGATTTTATTGGTTCATGTCAAATCTCTTAAGTATCTTCTATATATACTCATCTTGAGATAACCATAGCTTACTCTATCCTTGGTCACGCATAATGTGTAAGCCCAAGATATGCTTGGCTTGACCCAAGTATTTCATTTCAAATACTTGGTCAAATCTTCTTTTAGCTTTGTATAATACCCCATTTTTAACTAGTTATAATTATGTGTAATTAATTACATAAATCATTTTAGAACATTTTAAAGCCTTAAGATTATTTTGGATGATTCGGTAGTAATTGCAATTTTGCAGCTAGGCGTACCATGTTTATAAAATGTTGTTTATATATGTGAACTTTTATGTTAAAATTTGTAAAATATTCTTATAAAATTTTATTTAGGTACTAAATGTGTTTAGATGTAAATCTAGAAATTTTGGTTTAATTTTATTTGTGTTTGTTATCCCTTTTGAATTTTATATGCAAAATATATAATCACGGTATGCTAGCTAAATATCATATCATATGTGTGTTAAAAATTATGAAAATTTATATTTAGGTTTTAAATGATTAAATAGGATGATCTGGAAAGTTTCATGATTTTAGGAATACTTTTGGTATCTATGTTATTAATTACCTTCTAAGCTCGTTAATTAACCTTAAGTTCAATATTTTATATATCAAATCTTGTTTTCAATTCATAAAATTTTACATGTGAGTTTAAAATATTATTTCAAGAGGTTGTACAAAGTTTAGTAATTTTATGAGCTTATTTGATATTTTATTAATTTTATCCTCTTTATTGATCTTTCCACCACTAAAACTAATTTATAAATCCTAAAATTACTGTTCATGCACAAAATTACTTCCTTACACTTCCATGATTAGATTGTGTATCAATTTGACCATTTTTTTATTCATTCAACCAAATTTTGAGCTAAAGTTACTTTTATACACTTTCTACATTTACTTGTTGTGTCACTTTGGCTTTTCTTGCACTCAACCTTCTTCACTTACATTCTCCATGATTAAAGCTGACTTTGGAATTTCACACCATAACCTTCCCCATCCCTTTATTGATTGATTGGTTTTCATAACTTTATTTAAACGTAACTACACTCCACCACCTTACACACTCAACCATCATGTCCTTTTATCATTTAAGTGTTGAACAAGCTATCTCTCCCCCTCTTGTGGCTGCAGATTTTTGGTCCCTCCATCCCCTAATTGTACCCCATTTTTCTCTATTTATTTTTATTCATCATTTCTCTCATTTTCTCCTTTTGGTTGCTCCCACGTTTCTCTTCATTTTGGTTATTTTTGTTAAGTATTCTTAAGCTTTGTTGAGCTTATAACCAAGACCCATCCTCCTCTCTTTATCCTTAGTCTCTTTTCTTCACTTCTACATTTCCTTCTATCTAGCATTTATTTATTTTTAAATAAGTAAAGAAGGTTAGATTTTTGGTTAAATCATGAAGTTGGCATCCTTTGTTTTCTCCTCTTGTGTCTCCATCTTTCGAAGGTGTTGATATAATTTTGGGAATTCTTTGTGTTATTTTGCTATCTGTGCTTGGAAATAGGTAACCCATATGCTTCTACTAAATATATAAAAATCATGTGATAGCATATTTGGAGTTTCTTATGTTATGCTTAAGTGTAATTTATGCTTTCTTATAATCTCATAAAAAAGGTATGCATGCATCATGTATTGTTATTAATTTCTCTAAGTGTGTGACCATGTATTTTTATGAAATGGTATGTTAAATTTATGCATTTTAAATATATGTATGATAGCATATTAAAATAGGGTTTCTTGTATTAAAATAATTATGCATGATAGCGGTTTTATGTGCTAAATGAGCTTAATTGCGTTTTAGGGGCAAAATGGTATTTTTGTCACTCCTAAACATTTATAGAATTGTTATTTTATATTAATGTACCTATTTTAATGTTATTTAGTCATACCATAAATTTTGCTTAATTCTAATAACAATTGGTATTAAAGTGGGAAACTATTGAGTAAATAACATATAATGGCATTTTTGTTGTTTATGACTTATTATGCCTTAAAGGCTGAATAATTGGAATAATATGACCTTAATGGATTCCTCGGTTGACCTTAGAGTTAACTTTGATTTTGTTTTGGATTGTTGACCTTATGATCGACTTGAATAATTTGAAGTAAAATAAAAAAGGTTAAGAATGAAATTGGAATCATTGTGCATTATGTGATATTTTATGATCACCTTATTAAGATATTAATAATTAAAGTGGAAGACCTCGAGATTTGGGAATGGTTTCTCTCTAGGGGTAGCTACCCTAGAGACGAGGTAGGAGTCCTCGATTTGTTTGATTTTCTGGTGTGCCGGTTGTGCCCAGTAAGGCCCTAGTCTACTTTATAGGTGACCTACGGACCCTATAGGGAGTATCGATACTTAAGGATTAGGTGTATGAGGATGGGAGGATATTGCGTTGCTTTATTGCACCAATATGACCAGAGTACTTTTATGTCTCTGGGCTACAAGTTGGGAGGATACTGTGTTGCGTTAATGCGCCGGTATGACCGGTGTACTTTTATGTCTCCGGGTTATTATTTGTATCCCCTTGAGTAAATAAAATATGAAAAATTATTGTATAAGGATGTAAATGGATTGTTGTGATTTGTCGATTTGGTAGTTACCTCCGTGCACTACTTGGTTTTGGTATGTTGGTTTGATAGTTGCATCCGTGCACTATTTGGATTTGGCACATTGGTTGGTAATTATCTCGGTGATTTCCTTATCATGTTATAAGTGAAATAGACGTGGTTATTGTGAATGGAATTAATTATGGTTTGGTGTTTTTCTTTTGGTGGAACACCCTCAGTATAGTTGGATTAATGAAATGTTTGTAATATGGTTAAGTTTGTTGTGATGGACATGTGGCATATTGCATAATATGATTTATGGTATGAATGTGGCACTTTGCTATGGTATGTACTATTTAATAGGTTATTAAATGATACTTTGTGTTACTTTCTATGTGCTCCATGTGATATTTACATGTTTAGTATTATATATCGGTTTACTCAGTACCATTGTACTGATGGGTTCGGTTTTATGGCCCCCTGCCTATTCAAAGGGTAGTCTTTACCTTGCAGGAGTACTTTGAGGGTACAACTTGATGGCTTTTTGTAGGGGTTGATAGTTAGGAATATCCGGTGTCCATTCCGGCATCTTTTGATCTTGATATCTTTTGGACTCTTATGTCCCCTTATGTATTTCTTCCCTTTGTCAATTGTGACTCTTTTGTTTAATCTTGTGTTATCAGAACAATTTAATATTGTAATGAAACCTTTCTCTTCTTCTTATCCATTTTTATTCTTAATTTAAGTGGATAAATGTTTTAGCCTTAACACTTAATGTAAGAAAGGTAGAGGAACCAGACTTATACTAAGTGTGGCGGTAACACCCTACATTTTTTCTTTATTGGTTTAGCTTCTGCAATCAACTCTTTTAAAGAAATTTTCAAGTGGTAAAAATGGGGGTGTTACACTTTGAAATTTTCTGCCAAGTTTATTCTACTATCAACATGTTTTCCACATATAAGAGTAGAAGAATGAAATTTTAGGTTCTGTGTGACCATGAAATAGTATGCGAACGTCTTCTTGTACCCTTTTCTAGCCATAAATTACTTGAATTTCATGTAC
This sequence comes from Tamarix austromongolica, assembly GCA_039764185.1. NCBI lineage: Eukaryota > Viridiplantae > Streptophyta > Magnoliopsida > Caryophyllales > Tamaricaceae > Tamarix > Tamarix austromongolica. The sequence continues at coordinate 23,643,930 of CM077818.1, read as the reverse complement.
CACTACCTTGATGCCTATTTTAGTCCATTCAAGCTCTTTACTAGGTTGCACACCATACTTTATTTTCCATTGACCTCTAACTGCTTTAGTTATTCCATGTATATATCCTCCTTAAGGTCTTTGTGTAGAAAAGTTGTCTTGATATCAAGTTTCTCCACCTCTATATCTATAAGAGAAACAATTAGTCTTAAAATTATATGGACAGATTCCATCTTCACCACCTAAGAGAAAACCTCATCATAGTCAACCCATCGCCTCTAGCGAAATCCCTTGACCAACAACCTAGCCTTATGACATAACTAGGTTTTTATCTCCTTATGCTTGATCTTAAACATCTACTTGTTCTTCGAGATCCTTTTCCCTCTTAGCCTATCCAAAATCTTGTAAGCGTCATTCTTTTGAAGGGACTTCATCTCTTCTTTCATTGCAATCGATCACTTCTCCTGTAGGGCATCGTTGAGGGCCTCATTATAGCATAAAGTCTCTTCACTATCTAAAAGTAACACATAGTATGTTGTAGGATACTTGATTAAAGGTCTCAATCTTTTAGTGGATCTTCACACCTCCTATAGAGCTTTAGGTTCATTAGAATTTTAGGGTTGTATTTTCTTGAACTTACGACCTTCACTCTCCATTACCTCAATCTACTTCCTTGGTATCTCCTCATTTGAGTTGGATTATGCCTCAACCATTCCTCTTTGATAAAACTTTCTTGTTAAGCCTTATATTTTGGAATCATTACTAGATTCCATAAGATCATCAATGTAGGTCTCCAACATCCAATCTACCAAAAAATCTTTGAGGTTTTGGTCCTCAAAGAACAAGACATCTGTAATTCAAATGACCTTCTTTTATACTAGATTATACAGGTTGTAGGCTAACTTTGCTTCACCATTTTTGATGAGCACACACCGACTGGCCTTCTCATCTATCTTTGTCCTCTCATCCCTCTGTATGTGCACAAACATCAGAGAACTAATTATCCTCAAATGGTTGTAGCTTATGTACCTTCCAAGCCACCACAAAATTTTACAACATTTGTTTTAGGCATTTAGCCTCTTAAATAAACCTTAACCCTTAAACATTGAATTAATTATTTTTGTTAACCCTTAATCTATAACATAAAAAAATTTTAAATGAATTTATCCAAATATTTTTTTTATCTTTCTCCTTTATTATTAAACCCACCCTAAACTAGTTAAATTTTCTACAATTTTTTTCCTACTCGATACCCTAACTAAGAATAAATTAATTTTACCCCCTTTTTCTTTTCCTCCTCACCTATCTTAATCGTTCTACTTATTTTCCCCTTTAGATCATGTATTCCCACATGCGCTTGGCCTTCCCTTCTTAGCTCTAAGTAAACATCTGCCACCCCTACACCGGCATGCACCTTGCCACTACACCAACCATGGTCCAACACCACACCACAATCTTCCTATCAAATCCCCTCCACTATATATATATATATATATATATATGATCCAATTCCAACTTTGAATTCATTAAAATTTCCATTCAAAACTTGACCCATTCTATTTCCTTCTTCCCCTTCTCCTTACTTTATTCGATGTCGATGCCCTGCACCCAGCAACTAACACCCTCACCATTGTCAAACCACCATCACCACCTAAAGTCATCATCATTTTTCCTTCCACCCATACCTCCCTCTCATACAACCTTATTTTAATTTCTTTGATTCCTAACTATGAAACTCCCACCACACCACTGCCAATCACCATCCACCATCCACCATCACCACCCGACCTAATACTACTACTACTACTACTACTACTACTACTACTACTACTACTACTTCTTCTTCTTCTTCTTCTTCTTCTTCTTCTTCTTCTTCTTCTTCTTCTTCTTCTTCTTCTTCTTCTTCTTCTCCTCCACCTCCTCCTTCTCCTCCTCTACACTCACACGACCCACATCCTTCCAATATTATACTTCTTCCTCCCATCCTTGTTTCTAGTTGTGTGCATCATACTATAGTGCATTGACCCATCCTTCTTCTACAGTCCTTTATTACCTATCTACTCCTCTACCTCATAGCACCACCCTTACTTTGAGCAATCCATGCCATCACTAGTACCACCACCAATCCCTACTTATGATTTATTTTCCATCATTACCTCCCATTGTCTATAACATCCTACTACATCACCCAACCCTACACTCTTCTTCAATTGAGCTCACAACCCCCAACCCTTCCCCAACATCGCATCATCCATTGCCACCACCTACCCATCCATTTCATCCATCTTCACAACCATCATCCATGCTACAACTTCCCCTTTGTGCTTATGGACTTACTCTGCTTGCCCCCATACAACATGAGTTTATCCATTTTCCTCTTGTTACAAACTTGAGGATATTATAATAATTTTAATTTGTAAATAATTTAAAATAAATTTCTAGTATATGAGTTCGATATTAATATGATTAATATTGATTTTATTTTTAGATATAAGAGGTAAATTAGTGGAGCCTGATAAATTTTCGCAGGTTGCTTATATTTTATACTTTTGCTAGAAATCAGGAAATGCATATACTCTACTAAAATATTAGATATTGCATGATAGAATATTATGATTTTAATGTATATTTTATATTAAGAATTTTTGTTATGTTATAATTATCTATCTAATAATGTTAGTATGAAATTCAATAAAACGGAGCATGTAAACTTGTGTAAAATATTATGTGTATCAAAACATGTTAAAATGAGTTTATTTTCGGGAATAAATTATGGATGCTACGTATGTCTAATATTATATTTTGAGGATGCTTAGGCATATTGTTAGCATGTCTATTATCATTATGTTCCCTAGGGGCAATTTGGTCTTTTTAAGCATATCATGATATTTATTTCGACAAGTATGCCTAATATGTATTATTTATTGTTGAACATGATAATATGTGATTTTAGATGAATTAGATATACATGTTAGGGTCTTACATGCTATATCATGTATAAGAGTAAAATGGTCATTTGGCATGTTAAGTAATTTAATTACATGTTAAATAAATTAATTATTGTGTGCTAGCCTTTTTATGACAAATGAATAAATAAAATAGAATTAGTATTTAAAATGGATAATGATGTTGTAAGTGTAGCCTCAAGTGCATTTTCGTTATTTTTAACCTAATATGCCTACATGTGAATAACTGAACCTAGGATGGCCTTGGTAGATTATCATGTTGACCATTGTATTAACTTTTATTATGGTTATCTTGAATGATTGGAAATAAGTAAAAATGATTAAGTATGGGAATTAGATATGTGTATTTATTATGTAGCTGTGTGGTCATCTTAATAAAATAATAATATTTAAAGTGAAATACATGGAGATTAGGAATTATAGCTCTTTAGAGATCGCTACCTTAAAGACATGGTTTATCCCATAGTTGGCTACAGATTTTTACTAGTGTGCCTTAGTGCTCTAACCAGGTGTAATCCCCCAAAAATTTTAAAAGCCTATAATTTAATAAATTACTTTTATTAGGGATAATTTAACTCTTAGACTTATTTAATTTAAGTACGTTGAGGATTTTGCCTTTTAAATTTATTTAACTTAAATATTTTGTGGGTTTTAAGTATACCAAATTGGATGTGAGTGTTTAATAAATTAAAATAAATAAATTGCTATTTTATCATACCCATTTTATTTAAATAAGGTTCAAACCAATACTTTTCTAAAAGCTACCTTTCTAAACTAATATAATAAGACATATTGAGATAAATTACTGAAATTTTAATTATCTACAAAAAATACTATAACTCACCCCATAAATCATTTTAATTTTCTTCCCAAATTATTTTCCTTAATCCCTTTTTCTCCCTTATTTTCCTTTTCTCTTTTTCTCTCCCCCCTCTCTCCTTTCTCCTTTCTCTCCCCCATTTCCCCCGACTGGGCCAGCCCACCGGCCTAGATCAGTTTCTTCTCCCCCTGTCTCGCACACCAGGCCCGCCTGCTTCTCCTTTGCTCGAACCACCCGGTCGGTTCTTTTTCTTTTTCTCCCCTAGACCAACCGGTCCAACCCCTTTCCCTTTTTCTTCTTCCCCGTGCCCCGCTGCAAATCGCCGCCCAACCCCCTCTACGTCGACCGACTGCTTGTGCCGCCTGCACGCCGCCTCTCTCTCTCCCTGAATTTCCAGCCATCCTTCCCCGATAGGCCGACACCCCCAACACCACTACCAGGCCTGCTCTTGCCCCTTTCTCTTTTCCCGACCAGCCCACAGGTCTGCCATGGCAGACCTGCGTCGGCCTGCCACTACCAGCCGGCGTGCCCGAATCGCCGCCTGACCTGCCTTCCCTTGTCCCCTCTCTCGATTCTCCCCCATTTCAAGCGTATTAATACCCCCCAAGGATCCAGCTTCGAGGGTTTTCGAAACCAAAATCCCAGAAATCACCTTGCGCCACCCCTACTTCAGACAGCCACCCCATTGCCGCCCCCATTGCCACCACCCGATCCACCCCCGAAACCCTTCCTTGCATCATCCTCCACCGACCCAGGCCTCCCTCACCCCTTGGTTTGCTCTGCAAGCGTCGCCCTTCCCGACCGCTGCCCTTCTCACTGCCGCCCACCGCCGTGCCGCCACTTCCAGCACCCCCTCTACCTCCCAAAACCACCAAGGGATCCTCCCCAACCTCCCTAGACCCTCTGTTTCCCCTACCAACCCCTCCTTTCCTTCCTTCCCCCTCCACCACTTCTCCACCTTTCTTCTCCCCCCAACGTCGATGCCGCCACCGTCGTGTGCCGTGCACCGCCACCTGTGCCACTAGCACCCCTAGGTGGTCCTCTAAACTTTCCAACCTCTAAATCCTTATTATATAAAGACTAATTATTTTTAGAAGTATTATTAGTATTATTATTAATGTTATAACTATTATCATTATCCTCATTATTATTATTATTATTATTATTATTATTATTATTATTATTATTAGTATTATTATCATTATTCAACCTAACCTTGATTTACTTATAATTGTTAGTACTAATATTATTAATGACCTATAACTTTAGTATTATTATTTTAACATCCTTATTGTTATTATTAATAGTGTTACTATTATCATTATTATCATGGTTATTATTATTATTTTCATTTTAGTTCCTTGTCACTATTAGTAATATTTCATATATCCCTAACCTCACTATCGCTACTACTATCACCGTTACTAGTAACATTAAACTACTACCATTAATAATAAATATTATTAAATTTTCTTTTAAAATATTGTAGCTATTAAGACCTACTTTTATTAGTAGTAGCCGGATTAACTACCTTAAGAATAATGACCATACCTTTACTTATAAAAGTAATATTTTATTTTTAGCCCTAAAGGTAAGTTAAAGATAAGAGTAAGGTAGAAGAATAGTGTTTGGTTAGAGGAAAATTAACCTCTAGTGTTCCCCTCTTATAGGCGAATCAAGTCGACATCTGGAGGAGGCGTAGGAACGTGCTCCAAGACCGGTGTCGTGTTAGGTAAGGACGAAGCTATGGCCTTGTGCTATGTGTGATGTTATGTTTGGGTGAATGATGAGCATGCCATGTTGATTTGTATTATGCATGTGTTATGAATAACATGTTTTGTGTAGCGCAGCGTGGATCATGAGGTATGTTGTGTGTGCCTTATATTATACGTGTACAACATGTTCCATGTTTGATGTTGATGATGTGACTTGTTATGGCCCTCTAGGACATGCATGCTAGGGTTTTGGGTAGCATGAAATGATAATAAAAGAACAACGGGGAAGTGGACGTTTGGGAAGTTTGCATAGGGGGAATGGACCTTGCATGGGCATGATCCTTACATGTGAAAAATTGTTTTGGGTTGTAAGTAAGAGCTTGGGAGAGTCTTGGAGTGATTGGACACTTGTTATGAAGAATAGTACGTGAGTTGGTGCATAATCGACCTCATTAGGGTTTTGGGTATAGGTGGAGGTCAGAGAGTCTGCATGGAATGATTAAGTTATGCATGGGAATGAGTCTTACGTGAGGAAAGTTGATTTAGGAAGCGAGTAAAATAATGTCAAAATTATGGACCCATTGGAGACTTGGGTGCAAAATTTTACGTGGGTCGATATAAGGGTGTCTAAGGGACCCAATTAGGGTTTTTGGGAGGAAATGAGCAATTTGAAGGGTTCAAGGGTAAAAATGGTCAAGGAGGGATGGAGTATGGGGTTGAGAGTGAGAGTCCACTTGTATGAAGGATGAGTATGGGATTCTAAATGAGAGGAGAGGTTTTAAGGCAAAGAGAAGAGGTTACTTGGGGAGGAAGTAAGGAGCTAGGGTTTGATGTGGCCAACTAGGGTTTGGCGGTCACATGTGGAGTCGGGGAATAAAGGGATATATTTTGGGAATTTCTTAGTAGAGACGAGATGCGAGACAAGGAACAAAGTAAAGTTAGGATGAGTAAGAAAGAGTTGGGCCATATAGGCCCAAATTAGGGTTTTCCAAGGAGGAGCCCTAGAGGGGTGAGGATATGCGGGACCAATATCGTTGTGTTAGGGTTCTCGGGAGAGTGTGCCCTTACTACGTTTCCTTATGTATAAGAGTAAGAGGGGATGGACATCGGGCGTGAGAAGGGGAGAACGGTCTCAAGATATGGGACGAGCCTCCTCGAAGGGAAGAAGTAGAGAGTAGTAGACATGCATGTCAAGGGTGGAACCTTATTTAATAATACATGAATAAGACATTAACTACTTAAAGAGTAAGATTGTTGAGCCGGGCCCAGACCGATCCACCGACATAATAGTGGCAAGGTGTCGGGGTGCCTTGGAGACCGATCCACCGGCATATAATAGTGGTTAGGTGCGTTCTGCCCTATAAGTGACCGATCCACCGGCTATAATAGTGGGGGATATCGAGCTCAACAAACCAAACAATATGTTGTAATTAAACCATGGGAAAGATACTATATACTTACAGTGGAACACCATGAGAGTCGGGGCCAGACCGATCCACCGGCATATAATAGTGGTTAGGTGCATTCTGCCCTATAAGTGACCGATCCACCGGCTATAATAGTGGGGTTCCCGTAATCGCATGGATTAACAAAGATTATGGTGTGAAATGACTTATAAACAAATCATGGAAAGATACGTTATAATCACAGTGAAACACCATGAGAGTTAGGACCAGACCGATCCACTGGCATAATAATGGCCAGGAGCGTTCTGCCCTGGAGACCGATCCACCGGCATATAATAGTGGTTAGGTGCGTTCTTCCCTATAAGTGACCGATCCACCGACTATAATAGTGGGGTTCCCGCATCCTCATGGATTCATAACGATTATGATATGAATCGACTATATTTACCAGAGATCTAAAGAATGAGTCTACCCGGACCGTAGCCGGCTTTTATTATCTGTATTACCCCATGTTGCTTATGTGCATAATGAGTTACTTTACATTCTGGTCATAACACCCTTATATGTTTCAATACGATGTTACACATGTTTCATATGTTACTATATGGGTATGGTAGGACTTGTGATGTGGGTTTTGAGTATGTGTAATAGTGTATCAACGTATTGTATCATGATTTAATATGCACTTGATGATATCTCTCCTATAAGATAGGGTAGTGGGACTTACTCAGTATTGGACCCGTACTGATACTACCTTGGTTGAATGGGTCCTTTGATGATCCACCGATGGTGGGGAGCAAACCCCTTGTGCAGGTTGATACTGTGTTGGGGTGGAAGGCTTGACATGAGTGAGTAGGCAATCCGGATATTGATCCTTCGGGATTTTTTTTGTTTAGCTATATTTTGTATTACATTCCTGTTTTGAGAAACATATTCTGGGGTTGTAATCCTAAATCGTATTCTAACTTCTGTTTGACTTACGTCTTGTTAAGGATTTATTTTAAATGTTGTCTTGCGTTTTTGATACTTTGTACTAAAGGTTGATCAGATATAGCCTTAGCACTTAGTACTGGAACGATAGGAGTGAACCGGTATGGTACTAAGTGTGGCGGTAATACCCCCAAGTTTACAGTTTTATCCTTTGCTTCCGCTAAACCTTTTGATTTTAAACGAAATTTTTCAGTAGTAAATTTGGGGGTGTTACACCAGGCCTTATATTTTACTCTATTTAGCTCTACAAACTTATAGAAGAATATGCATACTTATATATTAGATGTTACTATTGGTAAGGTATTGTGCTAACTTTGTGTACCAGTGTAACCGTGGTACCTTAGTATCACTGGGTTAATAGTTAGTAGGATATAGTGTTACTTTTGTGCACTAGTATGAACATAATACCTTAGAGTCTTTGGGTTGCTTTGATCTCCCATCGAGTCAATGAAAATGGAAATAATTATTGTTGGTTTGGATGATTATTGGATTGGTTTAGTAGTAACCTTTGTTACTACTAGTAGATCGGTAGTATCATTTGTGCCTTCATATGATTTAGTAGTAGCCTTTGTGCCTACCTATGATTCAGTAGTAGCCTTCATGCCTACTTGTGGTTTGGTTGTAGCCTTTGTGCCTACTTGTGGTTAGGTATTAGCATATGTGCCTACTTGTGGTTCGTCAGTAGCCTCCGTACCTACTTGTATTTGGTAGTTACCTTTGAGCCTACTTGTGGTGTTATATAATTTATTGATATTGATGTTGAGATATGAGATATATAATAAATGTTATGGTTATTGTGTTGAGATTAGTTCTAATCATCAATTCATATAGCATACCTTGGATGCTTGGTTGGTAAGTTTCATTATATTTTAAATAAATAGGCATAGGTAGTACGTGGATTTGGTGATATTTGTTAATATGATATGATTATTTTACTTTGTTTGTCGCATATATATTTCAATATTTTATACCATGTCTTGATATGATTCCTTATGTGTTCCATGCAAGCTTTTCAACTTAGTATTATATAATGGGTTATTGAGTATTGTTATACTGATGGGTCCCATTTCATAGCTCTTACTTATTCAATAAGTAATGATATTTTTTTTTGTTAGATTTTGAGATCAGTTGGAAGGCTAATATTTATGGTTGAGGTTAGGCTTGTACGATATCCTACTTGGTATCTTTTGATCCAAATGTTCTTGGGCTCTTATATCCTTCTACATTTTCTTTTGATTGAATTTTTAAATCACTGACCATTCATATTCTCCAAATAATATTAATCTACTTTGAAATATTTATTATGGTTCTTATAATGATGTTATTAAGTTAGTGGAGTAACATTTTAGCATTAACACTTGGTATGAGAATGGTAGAGTAAACTAGACTTGTACCAAGTGGGGCGGTAATACCCTACATTTTTTCTATTTTAGCTTTAACAATTCACTCTTTAAACAAAATTTTTTAAGTCCTAAATATGGGGGTGTTACACACTCCATTAGCCTCATCACCATTGAGAGGAGTTGATGGAGAAAACTTGATAAGGTGACAAGCTGTTTATATAGCTTATCCCTATAATGATCTTGGAAGCTTGGCATGTGAGAGTAGGAACATTACTCTTTCCATAGGCCTCATCACTATTGAGAGGAGTTGATGGAGAAAACTTGATAAGGTGACACACTGTTTATACGGCTTATCCCTAGAATGATCTAGGAAGCTTGGCATATGAGAGTAGGAACTTTACTCTTTCCATTAACTTGTGTTTTATCCATTCCACCATCCCATTATGATAGGGGTTTTAGAAATGGTTAGCTCATGTTAGTTTCCATGAGCCTTTCATTAAACAGACCAAGGTTTTTGACTCTATTGTCTATTCGAATACACTTCAACTTCTTACTTATCTCATGCTCTTCTTTATTATAAAATACCTTAAAGTTGATCAAAAATTGGTCCATGGTATTCATAGGATATACCCATAGCTTCCTGGAGAAATAATTGATGAATTTTGCAAAGTATGATGATCCACTCAATGACTTCACCTTTATTGGACCATATACATTCAAGAAGGCCCAATCAAGTTACCTTAGCGATTGTTTGTTAGCACTGTTGAAAAAATGGGCTCAATTTTTCTTTCCTAATGTACATAGGGTTAAGTGGATTGCAATCATAAATAAAATGAAAATATATGGGAGGAAATAATTGGAGACTTTTATATAGTATGACAATTTGGAGAAAATTGAGAGTTTTCCCACATTTATAAAGGGTCAAGAGAGGGCCTTTTATGCCTTCCTTCATCATTGGCTAGAACACTCAACTATCATTAGTTTTCTTACTTATATATCTTTCTACTTAGTCATAACTAGGGAAACATATAAATTGTAACTTAATAATTGACTCTATGAGTTAACTCTTGTTAACTTATATACTGCCACACTGATGAGCACCAAATTCTTCATTCACGTCTTCTTTTTTGGTCTTGGCCCATGAGACCTTCCCAACTAGCTAATCCAATTAGTTTATCCTTTGGAATCAAAATCCTTTTACTAGCTGCAAGACATGCCCTAGGATAGTAGGACATTGGCTCATGGCTTGGCTGGCAAGACCTTGGCTCATGTCCTTGTTGTGGGTCGTGACCGTCTTTCTTTATTGTTTCGCTTAGTTGTTGGCCCTTGATGTGTGTGCACTATCCAATGGACTTTCCATCTTCCCTTGTCAAGGATTCTGCAACACAAAGAAATATACAAATGCCTTAGCTAGAAGAAAACATCCAAATCAAATCTCATTAAAATAGAAAGTATTTTCATATAATAAAATATTCTATATGTATAAAGTTATTGCATAATATGGATATATGACCTAATTAAATAGGAGAATATGAAAATAATTTTCTAATGGATCATCAAATAGATTCATTAAGTAGGAAAATATCTATATTTAAATTATTATCTTAATTCTTATACTAAAGAAAAAATTAATTTCCTCCAACCATTGACATATCTAACTAGATTATCCTTATCTTTTTGTTGCACACCTAACAACAAGTTACAAAATATGAGACGTCAACTTTGTAATAGATCCAAATTAAGTGGAATGTTATAATAATTGATCTCGCTACTTATATAAACATGGTATACCGTCCTTTTGGTGGTTTTATCCTAAGAACTCTACTGGCCATGAAGTAATTTTTAGGATAAGTAACCATCATGAGAAGTTTCAGAATTTTTTTGGAGATTTTTTGAGAAGCCTATGAGTGAGAAAAAATTATTCTTAAAGGAATCATGTTGATTTATGGGGATAATTAATCAATCCAAAATCCCTTTAGGGTGCCCCCGCATGGTCATATCAAATCAGGGTGTCACAAATGGTATCAAAGTGAAATGAGGATGTTATGTTATATGAGTGGGGGCGAATGTAGTACCCCCAAATTGAGTAGATTATTATAAGGATTGATTTGACTACTTATATATATATATGGCATACCATCCTTTTGGTGATTCTATCCTAAGAACTCCATAGTTAAGCATGCTAGCAATGGAGTAATTTTTAGTATGGGTGACCCTCTTGGGAATTAATGAAATTTTTTTGAAAATTTCTCAGGAAGATCATGAGTGAGGACAAAACATGCTTAAAAGACTTGTGTTAATCTGTGGGGTCATCTAATCAATCTAAAAGTACTCTAGGGCAGCACCTATATAGTTATATCGACTTAAGGTGTTACAAACTTATAGTAACTAGATGGTCTTCCATCTAGGGACAACTAATACTTAGGCTAGGATGATGAGAGGGTTGTGTTGGAGACATGCCTTTTTGTAAGGATCCCAACATATGACAATTATTATTGTATGAGCATAGATCAAGGGCTAAGGGGAAAATTGATGGGAGAGGGAAGAAAATGAAAACAAAGAGTATTTATGGATTGGTCATTATCCAAAATGGATACAATACCCCTTATTTATATAGGTGACAATTAGGGTATGGGAAGGGAAGAAATAGCCTGCGATAGTGTATAAGGTAGGTTATCTTAGGTGTCAAGTGGATCAATGAAAAAAATCATGGGGATATTGGGACTAGAAGCCCAGGGTTAACTTATGACTGCGTAGAGCCAATTAGCAATTCACTTAGGCCTCTTTTAGCATGATTTTACATCTTTGACTAGCTTTTAGATGCTCATTAGTCTGGTCGAAAAAATACTCACATCATCATATCTTTTGAGAAATTTCACTCTATTGTTAAAAAGTTTAATGTTAGCAAACTATATCGATTGGTCAGGCTAGCCAACTAGCGAGCAAGAGACATCACTGGTGCAATCTCGTTACATGACTAGATCTATAATTAAGATTGAAAAGCCCCATTAAAATTGTAAATTTAAGAAAAAAGTTAATTGAAAATCCTAAAAACAATCATATTTATATTAAAAAAAACAAGAACTCTATACCATTGAACACATAGAATACCACTATTGTTGAACACATTACCACATGCAACACCACTATTGCCAATCACACCACCACACACATCACTATCTTTGAATAAATAACTGCACCTTGCATCACCATTCTTAAACACATACCAAAATCACATATTCTTTTATGGAACATCCAAAACCTTATGTTAATGAGAGATATTAGTTGAGGAGAAGGAAAATAGAGATGAGAAGAGAAAATATATAATTTTGGGTTGACCAGTAGAGGAGAATCAAGGCATCTATTAAAGCTTAAAGAATGGAGAGATACTTCCTTTTTTTTAAATTTTTGGTAACATGAAGAGGCCATTCATGATTAAATAGAAGAGGAGACAATGTCCGATGGAGAGAAGAAAATGTATGAAATGAAGAGAGGGGATGTGGGCCTTTGCTTTTTGTGAGGGTGAGTATAACACCCCCAAAATTCACTTCTAAAATTTTTTTCTTTATTTAAAAAATTAGTGGAAGCGAAAACCGTAAATTTTGGAGATATTACCTCCACACTTAGTACCATATCAATTTCTTCCTACCGTTCCAGTACCAAGTATTAAGGCTAAAGGAACATAACACAATTTATACAAATTCAACTTCCATTTAAATAAAAGTAGCACGTTAAAGACGTTACAAAAGATAAAAGCCCACTACTAGTGGTTAGAAGAGTAAAATATTTAAATAAGGAAATAGTAAGGTTTTAAAGAGAAATCCTGAAATCTTCCCGTACAATCCTTACGCTCTTATCTGATAACAACTTGAATAACACTTACAACTAACATGCAAGGGACACTATCCATTGAATAGGCAGGGGCCCACAAACGGAACCCTTTAGTACTACGGTGTCGAGTAACCCCTTTATACCAAACTAAAAGGCAATGTATGTATGCTACACACCATACTTAAACAAATATAAAGGTAATATAACACGCGAGCATATAAATAATCATAATCAACATAAGAGCTAGTATATAATGCAACACCGCATCAAATAGGAAATACATAACACAAGGTCCATTTACTTAGCAATTCCATCACATACCAAGAGAGACAAGTACCAAGGCCAAAATTATACTATATCAATGGATCATAAAAGTGAAATCAATACTTTTGGTCTTAAGCTAGTAATTAAATATCATTCAACTTCATCTCTCGAATTATATCCATGTGAGTGTGAAAACCCTACTATTATAGCCAATGGATCAAAAATACCTAAGGTAGAATGCACCTAGCTACTATTATTCACCTGTGGACTAGTCTCTAGGGAACGCTACACCTGGCCACTATTCTCACAGATGGATTGGCCTAGTCCTGACTCATAAGGTGTTTTACTATAAGTGATTAGTATCTTCCCATAACTATTAACATCTAAGGTCTGGTTTATTGAGCTTGGGACCCTATAAAATTATAGTTGGTGTATCAAAAACACTAGGGTAGAATACAGCTGGCCACTATTATTTGTCGGTGGATTGGTCTCTAGGACATCTTACACCTAGCCACTATTTTTACTCGTGTCTCAGTCTGGGTTTGGCTCAATAAGCTTTCACTTTATGTGATTAGTATTTTATATTTAATTAATACAATAGGTCCATTTATTTAAC